>CM023484.1:76497016-76615950 GCA_013339685.2 Hyalomma asiaticum
CCGATGGCGGCGCTGCGAACGGCGCCTGTATGACGTCAGAGCGGGGATTCGCGCGCTTTCGTCTGCTATGTAGGCCCAGCGCCGTGTTGAAGCCATCGTTGCGGTAAATCTCAACAAAAAGCAGTTCAGTTGTTTATCTCGCGTATGATGGCTACTGACGCTGTTCGAACAACCGTGGGTCTGCTTTTAACGTTCATTTAGAACTACGGCTCTTTGTTTTTTAGAACTGCGGCCGCTTGTCTCCGCGGCGAGTGCTGCGCAATGGTGAAGTACTGCTCTGTGCCTCAGTGTACTTCGTCCGCTCGTGAAAGAGGCGTTAGCTTTCACAACTATCCTAAGGACCCAAAGCTGAAGAAGAAGTGGATGGTCAAGCTCAGAATGGGAAAGCGCCCCACGCCTTCACCGACCGTGTGCAGCAAACACTTCGCGGACAGTGACTTCTGCTACCCACCGTACGCGCCACTCTTCGGTAAGTTTGTGACCGTGTTTAAGCGCCTCGCCAATACTTAAGCCGTTTATTGCACGCAGGCTATAAGCATAGGCGACTTACACCAGGTGCGGTGCCGTCCCACAACCTGCCGCGAAGGCCCCTAAACAAGGAGCCGACGACGCAGCCTCCGAATCGCCTCGCGGGTAAGCGCGCCTCGTGAGCTCAGCTGAGCGGCGCAGGATGTATGAGACTACGGCTGCGTCTGGATGGTGTACATACGTATTTTACCTACGAAGCCACGAAGTCACCTACGAAGTCTCTTTTCATTTATAGAAATAATAGAAATGGTGCCGCAATTAAATATTTCATGGTGCCAACATTAAACATTCAAACTAGTCTCAATAGTGAACTTGCCTCTTAATTTAGAAACATTAACACAATGCAAAAGGCGATATGAGCTCGACACCAACTGCAGACCAGCAGTGAACATAAATTCTATGTTATGTTACACGTTGACATTGCCTCACTCTGCTTTGCACGAGCAGCGAGCATTGGCCACTTCACTGCTGTCGATCACGACAGAGACGTTGTGCGGTGGGTTGGTGAGTCCACTTGTTTGGAGGACGAGAGCGGCGATGGTGATGCGACCTCCGTTGACGGCCTCGACCGCGCATTCAACAACGTGGCCTGCGTCGTACACCGCCTCGCCCTCGATGAGACACCGCGACGTTTCGCAAGCTTTATCTACATACTTGTAGATGCTCGAGAACGGCACGCTTACTGTAATATCGAAAGAAACACCCAAACTAATTAGTATCGTACGGCGGAAACAAGATAACGAGCGCGAACACTCACACATAGTTTCACTTTCTTACGAGCAATGCGGTCGGTGGCATCGGCGCACTCGTCGGCCATCCGGGGGATTTCTTGGCCCTGTCGATTGGGCTGCAACTAAGTTCAAGATTACACTCGAAAGCAATCGTTGCAGGCGTTAGTTGACCGTCGCGAGGCTGTTCGTTCGACAAAGTTCTCACGTGAAGCAGACGATACGCGTACAGGAGCAGCGGCTGCTGCAGCGCGGTTGAAATCGGAGTCCCCACTCTGACGTCACACGCGAGAGGGCGCCACTCCAAGATCTCGAGGCCAATGGGTAATACAAACGCCATGTTTTATCACGGTAGCGTTATAGGGCCCGTGTAGCAACAAATATGTCGTCGGCACCGTGAGTCTTTTATATGTGCTGCTGATATTCATTGTGGATGCAAAGCTACTCCGTGGTTCGGGTTGCATACTTATGGCGCTACTATATATATTGTACTTAATGACGTCTTTCATTCTTTCTTATAGAATTTTGGAAGAGACGAGCCTCCTCATCGACCACAGCGTTCTAAAATCCTGGTCATCATGGAAAGAAGATCATCGGCAACATAGAGAAGGAAGAAAGCAAAATAAAGAGAATTCCCATTCGCAACATATTGCTTCTTTTACTGACTCCATCAAACACCAAAAAATGACGCACATTTCACGCAGACAAGACACTTGGTTGCCTCTGTCAGCGTCCATTCAGTGCTCGGTTACGGAATTGGTGCCGTAGTTCTAAGAACATTATTTTTTTTCTTACGAAAGAGGTTCGAAGGGAGAGATGCTTATACTGGGAACACAAGCGTTCCCATAGAACCGACGAGGCTACTTGTGCGTTTGAGACGGCACTTTATATACTGAAGACGCACCATATATATATATATATATATATATATATATATATATATATATATATATATATATATATATATCTGCACGTGTTTGCCTATGGTTCTAAGTGTATATATATATATATATATACACTTAGCAGAGCAGATCAACAAGCCAACAAACACAATCTTAGCGGCGTCCCTTGTCAAAGTCAATAGTCTCGGCCGACACAGGCTCACGCTCTGGTGGGACCAAGGAGGTTTTAAAAAAATGCTGGAGTGGCAACGCCCCCTGAACATTACCGCGACGCGTGAAGCCGGTGTTTGCCTATGGTTCAGCCCTAAAAGCTTGCCAGAGTATCCAGAAACCAGTATCATTTCAGGCGTTCTTGATCTGCTAAAGTAAACTCTAGACTAATTGTAATGTAAAAGCGCGTTGTTTTGCGATAACTAAAGTACCATCGACTGAGTATCAATGCCACGATATTGCACACAAATTTTCCCGATGGTCATGTTACACCACAGCACGCGTAGCACAGAGGCACATCAAGCAGTGTCTGTCTAGCAAAGCTGACCGCATTAAAGGGGTTAAGAAGCGTGAGGAAAACGCTTTTAATCGATTCCCTGTCTAAGATGGCGGCCGCCGGCTTCACCTTTACCACAAAATCTCCTCTCCAGAATTTTTCAGGGGCGAAGCTCCTCTTAGTCTAACCTTGTCCCGCGACAGTCGTCAGGCGTAACCCGCGCGCTCGCCCTCGGCGCGTGCCTCCCGGCGCGTGCCTCTCTCTCTCTCTCCCGGCGCGCGTCTCTACTGTCTTGTGAGAGAGAGAGCGAAAGGCACGCGTTGGCTATGGAAACGCTCTTTCTTAGAGGAACGCTCTACCAGCTCGCAAAGGAGAACGCGCCCTCACCCGCGAGAGACAACGTTGGCGCAGGCAGCGTCTTCTAGCGAGTTTATTGATTGAGAAATACCGACTGCTCGCGTTGGAGAAGCGTTCACCGGCAACCCATTATATATATATATATATATATATATATATATATATATATATATATATATATATATATATATATGTGTGTGTGTGTGTGTGTGTGTGTGTGCACTGGATCTTGCAATGAAGTGCCGGTGGGAGATTTCACTTGTGCATAGTTGAACCATGAGGATTCGTAGCGTGCGCGTTAACTAAATTAATCCGGAACTCGGCACGATCTACGATGAACCTCCCGAGCTTCTCCCACTCATCATCATTCACTCTGTGGATATGCTGTAATTTTTTTATTTTAAACCTCTTTGGGTAGGACGGGCGACTGGAGGGAGCCGAACATGCAGGAAGCCGAAGTAGCGTTGCCTGGCGACGACCGCGGAGGAGACGAACGAGCGCTGGCTTGATGAATGCTGCAGGAAAGCCACTGCAGCCTTGCAGCGGGAGACGAGACAGGAAGGACACACACGCGGCCACGTGAAGCCCGGAGCTCCAGCGCGTGGACCCCACGTAGATACTCGACACTCGGGCCCGGACACCCGACTATGACGAACGCTGAAGTCCGTCTGACCTCTGTCCCTTGGTTATAATAGTGCCTAGAAAAAAGGTATATTTCTAGGCACTGTACCTTGGTTTTCTTCTCCACACCAGGCTTGCGCTAGCGCACGTTCGCGCGTGCTCCAGCTTTGTCGGTGTCGTCCTTTTCTACTCACGCACTGAGCGCAGGAACACATTCGCACGCACATCACACCCAGTTAGCAATTTATTGATAAGGGAAAAGGGACAACCAGCAAAAATTCACGGCAAATTTAAGCGCTACAGAAATCTGTCGCGGGTTGCTTCAAGATTTATTTTATTTCTTTGAACTACGTCCTAGATATATCTGCGCAAGTGTTGGCAGGAGTTGCTTTGTCTTCTGTCAAAAGCAAAACGTAAATAAAGAACTATTGCATCAGAAAGGACGTTTTCGTCACTTCTTCTTGCAACAAGTTTTCTTATCATTGGTAATCACGAAGCAAATGATAAGCACGTCAGGTTTTTGAGGACATGACCTATTAGTCACGTTGGCGTAGCATTCGTGCCGTTTCATGCTAATTTAGCTATGTACAAAGTGCGCGAAACGCGAGTTTTGATATTTGGTACTTGAAAGCACCGCCACGCCTGCGGTCACATTTCGCATCATTTATTAAGCCTTAGGAAGTGCTAAGTTTCCTGCGCAA
The DNA here is from genome assembly GCA_013339685.2 of Hyalomma asiaticum. NCBI lineage: Eukaryota > Metazoa > Arthropoda > Arachnida > Ixodida > Ixodidae > Hyalomma > Hyalomma asiaticum. The sequence goes on from CM023484.1 coordinate 76,501,341, forward strand.
CTGTTTTTCTAGCACCATCTTGAGCAAACACCGCAAATTTTTTGAAGTTTTCAGTAACTAATCGTGGCCATGCAAAGCCAACTGTCCCATCACGTGATCACATATCTGAGGTAAAGCTTCTGCATGCCAGCTTGCGTCGGCGTGGTCGACACGCAAAACCGTAAAAGCCACGCGAAAATAAAAATTGGTCATCGGGCTGCCGATTCGAGGCAACGATGGCCGAGTTGCGATATACATACACGCTGACCTGTTCAGCCACTTTCGGTTCGCAACACGCGCGCTTTAAAGCGGGGTTTTATACGCGTGAAGTAGACGCAGGTGAAGACGTCCGCCCACAACGTATGTCACTGCGCACTCAGCAAACTAAAATGGGAACATATCTGAGCTATATGAGTCCCCTCGATTTTCTACCAAAAAAGGAAGGAAATAACGACATAAAGATGGGAAAACAAAAAATGAGAGTAGGAAACGAAGGAAGGACGAGAGTAACAAAAGAAAGAAAGAAAGAGAAAGAAAGAAAGAAAGAAAGAAAGAAAGAAAGAAAGAAAGAAAGAAAGAAAGAAAGAAAGAAAGAAAGAAAGAAAGAAAGAAAGAAAGAAAGAGAAAGAAAGAAATGGGCACATACACGGGGAGCTTCGCTTGCCCCCGTCTGGCAGATGATACAAGGAACCCTCAATTTTTTTTTCTGTTAGCCCGGATTGCCTCTACCTGCCCTTACCTCACTGTGCGTCACTGACGTCGAAGTGGTCCGATACACACTTTTCACTGGGAACCTGAAAGGGACACAAGTGAAAGTACGGAACATCGTCATGTGGATAAGTTCCGTCTAGATACGATAAAGGTTGACCCGTAAGAATGCTGAAATATGCGCGATAATAAAAATACTTCGATAAGTAGCCACTGTAAGCATGGTAGTAGCGCCGTCCTCCGAAATACGCATACACTATGCATGTACGCAGTGTCGTTCTGCGCCGCCAGGTGCCCCACCTTTATATAAATGGGTTTTTTCTTACTGCACCACATAGGGCAGTGGCAATACGTAAAACGAGATATCACGGAGACGTTTCTTCTTTAATCAGTGGAATTATGTAGCGGAACACTTGCAAAATAAATGGCATTCTTTAAAACATTGCCCATAAACGCACCGCGACATATATATCATGTGGAAACAAAGCATCGCAGTCTTATTTTTGCGGCAGCTGCATTTCGATGGAGGTGAAATGTTGTTCAAAGGGTTCGAAGATACTAGAGCCCCATGTATTGTGCCACGTCATTGCACGTTAAACAACCGCAGGCGGTTAAAATTTCCAGAACCCTCCACTACGACTTGCCTCTCGCCCCCACACTTTCATTTCCATTTCCATTTTGGTAGCGTGCGTTTCCGCGATTTCTACTGCCTATTTTTGCAACCCTACCAGCAATGGTGAGTTTAGTGAAGGTTTGGAATAGTCATACTATGGTTCTGACAAAGACGCGGCAGCTGAAGTCCCTCCGACTGGTATAAGCGCTCCAGGGTAAGTGTATGTGCAAAAACAATACACTTACTTTTAACACGAAAGTGTCTTACACCGGGTTCCACCATGACCAGACCATATCATATCCGTAACGTAAGTGACGCAGTAAAACGTACATGCAACAAAACAAAGAAAAACACGCAGAAAAATTTCATTTGTTACGCTGCGCACCGAACTCACAGCCCCCACGCCACGAATTTTTCTTTACCAAGATGATCAAGGCATCGTGTTAGAAGGCAAATAAATATGCTGCATACTTATTTTGGACCAATAGATAGTTTCAGCATGATGCCTCTAGAAAAGAAGTTGCTGCAACAGAGATACTGAGACGTCGCTAGGTTATGGCCTACGAGGGCTCCGAAAGACATCGAAAAGATGGTTTTTGTTCACTTGCATGACGCTGGATTATTAGGCACGGATAAATCACATCAAGAATTTGGCACACACACCTTCACAAAATACGTGAATTGATCGAAACTGAATTTTTACGCTGCGGTCACGGCGCGCGTAAACAGCTGCATTCACGTAGAGGAGCACCGACAAGACAACACATCAGTCTCAGAACTTTCTAGAACCCCCTATTTCTACGAAATGGCCTTTTGAGACGAATAAAGTGAGTAAATATCTGAATAAGGGAAGGATGCACAAGGACACGTCCCCTCATCATTCCATGAGCCTTTTTGACACCAACTGAAAAGAAGAACCAAATAAAGAAGACAAGAAACTGAAAAAGCTGCCACAAAATAGCGCAATAGAAAACAAACATTTCCTGTTCCACCTGCAAAGTTTGTTATTGCTTCCTGCCTTCACGTGAATTGTTCTCATTATTAGATGTGATAACGTAAAACACAAGGACACAAAGGGCAGAAGAAAGGAGCAAGCTGGCAGTTGCCACCATGTGGGGCACAACTCCTGAATGCGATCCTGTGACCCTTCCATAAGGCCGCTATTTCTGCGAGACACGAAACACTCACAACATGGCATACCGTATAGGTATATGCACTATTTTGATAGATTTGATAGCTAAGGGACTTAGAAACGGTTTTTACATTCAGAATATTCCTAATAATTTTCTGGCTTTTCGGTGTTCATACATTTTTGGCCAACATCTCTGGTTATTTAACAAGACAATGTTAAGTTATATCAATCGTCACAGCAATGTACTTTAAAATATAACAATCCAATTTAATTAGCTACGATTTGATTCATAGCACTGCTAAATGTGCCAAGTTGTTCGAGAGTAAAAGAATTTTAGCGGGACCATTGAGCATGGGACACTTTTCCGCCGCAGCGAAAATTAGTTAAACTCCGGGGGTAGACTATGAAAACATTTTTTATTAGGACCTTCTCCATTCATATCGTTCTACTACGGCGGAGGAGTAAGAAAAAAATGTATTCTATATTAACTAATTTTGTGCTCCTTCAATTATGGCTGACATTACTCAGAAACAAAACAAGCGCTCTGAACAGAATTAATTTAATGCGCTTCTCTCAAAATGGTGCGTAAAAGAAACCGGTGACGGCAAGGGATGGTCTGGCCCGCACAGCATAGATATGTATCAGCGTTTCCGAGAATCGATGTGTGAGCTCAATAATGGCCAACATGATGACCTTGAAGCCAATGTGGAGCGCACACAAATTCACGGCGCCAATGCCCTGTGCGGCCCTGACTTTATGTACCGATCACAATAATTTAGCGCCGCATCCAGTTTCTCTGCGGCAGAATTTCGTGCTAGCATGCATATTTGTAGCCGACGTACAGATTGTGTGCGTGTGTGTGTGTGTGTGTGTGTGTGTGTGTGCGTGTGTGTGCGCGCACTTTTGCTTAACGGTTTCCTTTTTTGCCCTGACACACGCATGATCCCGACTTCATTAACTGATAAATTGATTTGTTTTAGGTATATACTCAGTGCTTGCTACAAGCAGACCTACAAGAACCAAAGGAAATATGCCACCAGCAGCGCCAATATGTTATTTAGGACACCACTAAATAATTATATGTACAAGCATGTGGTAGAGGATGCACAGCCAGTGTCGTATCATTACCCTCAGTCTGAATTCCTAATGCTAGAAGCGTAGCATAGCTACTCAGTATTGAAATCGCATCAAATGATATACAATGGGCAAACATGCAAAGCGTGCTAAACTATGACGTTAATGCTCAATAAAGCATCATACATCTTCAACACCTCAGACCTCGGTTTCAATTCATTTTCCTTCCTGGTCCATGCGGTTCCCGCTTAATTTGATAATCGCTACGTAAGATGATATTTGCGCCTCCTCACACTTTACTTACTTTAATGCGTCATCTGCACAGTTGTCTTTTAACAAACAATATTTGGACAATTTCTGCTCTAGTTAAATTCACAAAAGCTATCATCCAAAGTATTTTACTGGACAATATACACCCGAGTATAGTGGACCACATTTGCTTTCAACACCACACCATTCTGCAAGGTAAAGCGAATGCACTGGTACTTCTTAGCGAAATCATTACGTGAGCACGAAAACTTGCAGTTACGTGGATGGATACCTTGGTCACGCGTTGCTACGCTAAACACTGCACTGTTCAGCTCCATTGCTGTGTTGTGTTTCGTCTCGCGTGCCGTCACCCGCCTATCGCAACACGATCGCGTAAACGTCACGTAAGCACACCCGGATGCCTGGCCACCGTGTACACCACACGCCAGCTAGGACATAAAGACAGTCCCGTCGAACCACACTGTATGACCTACCTGCGCACAACAGGAGGCGCTATTTTTTTATTATTTTCGGTACATCCCCGCGATGTTGTCGCGTATCATGAAAACCCGTCGTCCAAGCGTGCCTTCGATGTGGTCGTTCCGTTCACAGGGCGCAAGAAAGTAGATGGAGGTACAAAAACACTTATTCCAATATCGACGTTCGGCGGGGGGGAAAGAAGCAATAAACTAAGAGCGGGCCACTCCCTCAGATGAAAGATGTCCTACAAGAGGCTCGCTTGGGCTGCTTAACCCCCCGCCCCACCTTCCTTTCCTGAGCTACTGTTAAATACAAGGTACGCGCGGAGATTACATGGTGTGTGGCCAGCAGCGGCAGTCAAGGTCGAGCTGCCGTGCGTGGTTTCCCTGGGTTCACGACCACCGGCAGTCCCGTACCTACTCTTCGTTTCCAAGAGATCTAGCCCCGAAAGAAAGCGAGGCAGAATCTCCAGCGCGCGCGCACCGTTCAAACCGAAGGCCCGCAGCACATCCAATCTGCTGCACCTTTGCCACTAGAAGAAGGTGACTAGGGGAGTCGTGGACATCCTGGCTGCCACAGAACTCTGTGTCCGTTGGCTTACACAGTGCTAGCCATGACTCCGGTAGTAAGTACTCCTTCTTCATATCTGCAGTATATTTTTGCGTTACGTTCATGCAACAAGGCATTAATGATGGGTACCTAAGTGCATTTAGCGGTCTACAGGAGGGGCAGGTTATTATTAGCGATGAGGCACAAAGCAATACGTGTTATCATGCATGTCCGTGAGCTGTCGAGCGGGAGCTTCATGGTACGCTCGCATTCTGGGCTGTGGCGTTGTTCTTTTAGTTTTCGGGGGTGTGGAATACTTGATGTGCTTATGGCATAAGCATAACTGCCCACTCTTCCCGTCGGCAGTGTTTATGGCTGCATGTAGGCGACACTGAGCACACAAGCCTTAGAAAAAGCGACTGCCATTGTGTTCGGCAACTTTACAGCTTCTGTCATACAGGTCGCGAGGGACAAGCCTGAGCTTACTTGGATGAGTTCTTTATAGATATTTTATTTACAAAGTAGGACGCAAGCAGAATATCAAGCGTTTCATCAGGCACACTTTACATTTCTTGAGCTGCTGGACTACACACAAATTAAAGTAGCTGTTCCATGCTACATTGTCATGCTCTACTTCTGGGGCCGAATTCACAGAACTTTTCCTTCGTATAGGTGTTTCTTTCTATTCGTGAGCCGGCTCCCCTAAAGATATGTGCCGCGTCATGCTGATTGCGTGAAAAAGTTTTGTTGTAATACGTTTTAGTGAATACGGGCCCCGAACAACATTCGTTGGTGGCGCGCGTAACCTGCTTCGAGTAAACCGCCAGAACAGAATAGCTCAGATGCTACCTGCGCAGTATCAAGACGCTACACCTGTCACGCTCCCCGAATCGCTGATTTCATGCATATTTCATGCATAAACTTTACAATGAGCTTGAGGACGAGTGCCCGCTGGCCTTGCCATCGGAGAATTTTCCACCATGTTAATTCGCTCGCTCACGCTGTCAGTAAGCCGGCACCGGATGAGTTTCTTGTACGAGGGTTACAATAATATCGCTGAAGCTACGACAGTCTAAGAACGCTGAAATTTTGAATTCGTCTAAGCAACGCAGGAAGGCTTTGCGTTAAGGAAAACACACTTTGACATGTATGCTGAAGAATGGTGGGGGAAACGGCAACTTGTAGTGCGCCGCTGACTATGGTAATTTCCAAATAGCTCTGTAGGCGCACAGAAACGTCTACAGAATAGCCCAAGCTTTGCCCCTAAGGTTGGTAAAGCATACAGATGCACCGACAATAAAAGCGAGAGAGGCAGACAAAAATATTGTGTTGAATAGGTCTCACTAGTGGTCGTGAATTCATGATGTCAGCACGTGCAACACGTGAGTCGAGGGCGCGTAGCAACAACAGCAGTGTAATTAATGAGCATGAACGCTGAAGCAAATCGACTTCTTAAGATGGTATTAAACATCAGCAAATACAGTTGAATAGATTTTATAATCATATTTGTGCAAGTGATTTGCACTCTATGATAAACAGACCCGCTAATAAGGATAGTTTGGTCATTTGTCTAAATGCGCGCAGTAAAGGTGCGCAGTTAATTTTGCAAAATGTGCGAAATGCTCTTGTTCCAAAGCACTCATCTTTTCCTTTGGCATTGAGCACACAAATCATTTTCACAGGCGGAAATTATAAACAAAAGATGAAAACGTTTTCCATTTGGTAAATTACGCAAAGACCACTATAGAAGCTAGGTGTTGTCATTAGGATTTGGGTTTTTGCTATCTCATGGCCAGCACTTAAAAAGAACTGGCCTCAACTTATTTCAAGCGCAAACTATATATTACCGCTCTGCCAAGATTCTGACACATGAAAGCGAAATCGCTATGCGACGTGCTAAATTTTTGAGGAAACAACAAATGTACAAGTACACTGTACAAGTATCTGCGAATGAAATTATCTTTAAAAGCTTTTTTTATTTCCTTTGTAATGAAATTATAAGTCTGGAACAACAAGAAACATTTTTCTTACTTGATGTACTTCAGACGTTCTGTCACTGAGGAAATTGTTTTCTGCCCACAGCATGTAAACCTAATTTAGACACAGCCTATCAAGCTCATACAATGCTTCGGCAAGCTAAAGTACTTCGTTCACTCTCCATAATAGGGAAGCAAATGTTCGTTTGAGTGGTTCAACGCATGATCTAGGCATTGGACTGCCTGTATTACTGCTACCGTATTACACGAGATGTGAGTATCGTTGTGAAGGCGCGCAACCCTTATCTAAAAGTAAACATGCATTTTCCTTATTTGTGCAAGCTCAATTAGATTTGTGCACTCTTGAAATGTGTGCACAAGGGGTGGTACACGAACATCTTACAAAAGGAAATTTAAGTAATCAGATATATCTGCGCGCCGCCACGTGCTGTCCTTTCAGCTCCTTGGTAATTTGCGGATCTCCTTATAATATTCTTTTTCTTCTCTCTTAAATGATCCACTTCTTTTTCAGTTCACGACGCTCTTCCTCGCATTGACACTAGACGGCTTGCAAGCTACCGTAATCTTCCCACAAGTCATTCCACCAGGCTTCCCCCAAGTGTTTCCGCCGCAAGTGGTCCCACACGTGCCTCCTGTGCTGATCCACCAGCTGGTCAAAACAAACGTGGTTCCTACCGTTAGTGTCAATGGCACGTCCTCAGACCCACAAACTCCTTCGCCGAAAAACAGCGACCTGCCACCAGCGGAACCTACGCCAACTGCTCCCGAAGAAGCCGGCAATTGCACAGCCGAAGTCGACGACAAAAAAGCTGCTCCTCCAGCTGCACCCGGACCGTTCGTTCCCGTGCAACTTCCTCTCGTGCCTGTGGGACCTGCGGTTAGAACTGTGCCCTACGTGACGGGCTACGGCTTTGGCTACGTGCCCTGTTTCAACTGTCCTCGCTTTGTTTTGGCTAACGGTTTCTCGCCGTACGGTGTTGTCGGATGAGGCAACCGTTTCTGCCGTGTACGGTGACGCTATCCTCATGTTGTATTTATTGCAATAAAAAATGCCTTAGCCTATAAACTTGGAGGAGAGTGGAGCATGTAAGGGTTGTCGGCACAAAAAGAGTCATTAGTGGTTAATCGGCGGGCGCTTACTGTCGTAAAACGCAACGAGTGTCTATGATGACCAGCGTGACCACAAGGCGCTGGTTTGAGTGTGTGACTAACATATACTGGCGGAGTGTGGTGGGGAGGCCTTATGAATGACGCAGTATCTGTAGCAAAGTGATCATCGCGTCCTCACCAAAAGGCCACAAAGCGCTAGCAGACACGCACAAAGGAGGGACACAACAGGACGACCACAAACTTCCAAAGGGATGTTTATTTGTTAATTTCCGCAGACAGCATTTGTACATCTGTAAGTAGAAAAGATGCAATCGGCGCACCTGAAAACATGCAGCAATAATACAAGCAAACTCAGTGGCAGTCAACGTCGAAGTAGGGCAGCTGACGCAGCTAACACCAGCCCTCGCTGTCAGGGTGGCTCCAACAATTTCTCGCGTATTTTCATCTTCATTTTGACTGAGCAAAGTAGCCGTCTGGGTAAGTTGGTAAGAACTCACCCAAAGACGAAGACGTCAGACACGAAGACGAAGGGCAAAAACTGACGGAACGAGCGCTGACTCTCAAATGATTTACTTTTTGAACACAGCAACATATATACATTAAGCAGAACAGAACATGATACAACACACACAGGATATCAAATGTACTCTCCTAGCTGCTGTCGCGCATACTGTTACCACCCTGTTTCTTTGATGCCCATATGTTGTGTAAATTGGCGTTCTGCTTAGTGTATATGCATTGCGACTTCTTAGTGGACGCGATTTTGATGAATTGTCTATAGCTAGCACTATTGTTCCTCTTACGCATACGAAGAGTTAACGGAACGGAATTTCTTGTAGTCGTGTTGGGCCTCAATGCATGAACATTTTTACAGACTGCTCATAGCGTCCTGAGCTATCATGATATGCCTACTAGGCTCTGCTCAGAGAGACCTCCTTTGAACCAGTGATCCGGTGATAGTGTCTTCCTTATTCTTTCATTCCTATTTTTCTTCTTTTTCGTTTGTTTTCTTTTTTATATACCAATTTAATGATGTTGGGATAGCTGGCTCTTACATATTCTACCTTTCCATGTTTTTCGCATGTAAATAAAAAAGAAAATGTGTTGCTACATTGAATAAACAATCAGTTGACAATAACTGCTCGTTTCGTCAGTTTCTTCCCCCTTGTCGTCGTGTGTGCGCGCTGTTTGATGATGACATTATTTTAACAGGTCGCATGTGCTAAAAAAAAACTGGACAGGACGTAAAAGAAGATCTATCTATCTATCTATCTATCTATCTATCTATCTATCTATCTATCTATCTGTCTAGCCGCCTATGTCTTCGGGCTCTAATGGTCGTCCCGCTCACCTGGTGTACTCCAATATGGTAGGGCGTAAATATATGACGGACATGAATGACTAATCTTTGCATCACTAACATGATATATTCGTCATGTACGGCAGGATTAACGATACTGCAATCATGAGTATCTCATGCCCGTGGTGTTCACTCCATAGTAAGCGGGTGTGCCCGCCACGGGTGTTTAATTTTATAGAGCCTAGTTAATAAGGCAAGCCAAAACAAACCCTTGCATATTGTTAGGACATACTTAAATCAAGAAAGCCATTCCGTCTGTCGCAGCTTCCAATTGAAATATACACATAACAAGGATACAGTCTCAAACGAAGAGGTAAGGGGGTATCGAACCCTGGCTCCCGAGGTGCCAAGCAAGCACGCTACCATTAGCCTACGGAGGGTCCTCCCACACGGGATCTCTTGTAAATAAACCTATTGCAGCAGAAGTTGTGATGATCGTGCCTGGGTAACGTCATTGCGCAATGTGTGATAAGCGCTGCCATAACAATCTAATAAACAGTACCTCTGTAGTACTACTATCATGCGGCACGCTTTTGTCCAAATTTGCGCGATCTCGTAGGAATACAACAAGGAACCACTGTTATGATAAGCACATCAGCGCACCCTAGCGTGCGTTTTTCTTCGTCAAAGCGGAATTCTGTGCTGGTGCGCTAAAGCGAGTGCCAACGTTAGGTCTTGCCGTGAGCAACTAACATTCAGTCGCCACGGTGCTGTAGAGATTCCTGTTTAGCCCACGAGAAGCATGTGCACCCAGCCATGCACACTGCACAAAGACCATGATCCTACTCGTCGCACTTGGTTCAGAGCCAAACAATTCGTCGTAAGCAATTTCCTCGCAGCTACTGCTTCGCATGGCACAGATTCCCACACTGCGCGGCATGTGCAGGATTTTAGGGGCGAAGCTCCTTAGGGTGTGGGTCGTTCCCTCCTCTGTAGTAGTAGTATGTATGTAGCCAGCTCGCGCCGCCGGGAGGCTCGCGCTCGCCCTCGGCGCGTGCCTCCCGGCGCGCGAGCTCTCTCACTCTTCCATCTGCTGTCTTGTGAGAGAGAGAGAGAGACAGAGAGAGAGAGAGAGCGAAAGGCGCGCGTTGACTATGGAAATACTCTTTCTTCGATGAACGCTCTACCAGCTCGCAATGAAGGAGAACGCGCCCTCACCCGCGAGAGACAACGTTGGCGCAGGCAGCGTCTTCTAGCGAGTTTCTTGATTGAAAAATGCCGACTGCTCGCGCTAGAGAACCGTTCACCGGCCACCCATATATATATATAGGCACTGGATCTTGACTTGCAATGATGTGCCGGTGGGAGATTTCACTTGTGCGTAGTTTAACCATAAGGATTCGTAGCGTGCGTGTTAACTAAATTAATCCGGAACTCGGCACGATCTACGATGAACCTCCGGAGCTTCGCCCACGCATCATCATTCACTCCGTGGATATGCTGTGGATTTTTTTTTTCTACTCCACAGAAATTGCTCAGCACTTACAGAGTGACAAATCAACAGTGCAAAAGAGATTTCTGCATTATACAATGTGCAATTTCCTTGCTTCCGCTGTAGGAATCCACAGCAGATCAAAAACAAAATAATAATAATAATAATAATAATAATAATAATAATAATAATAATAATAATAATAATTGCGATAGGGTAATGACAATGTTAATTTCTTCAGCGTTTCAATAAAAGTTCTTGAAGGGGCTTGAGAGGGTCGTGTTCTGCAAGGCAGCCCACGTTGAAAATAAATGGCAAATTGAATCAACCCCCCGCGTAATATAGCACTCATCGGAGTTCGATGGCACTCTCTAATTTTAGGCAATTTTCGGCAGCAATAAGCGTGCTGACATGCCGTTGGGTTTGCAGTCGCGCGAAGCCATTCAACAGACTTTGTCGGTGAAGTGTGCTCGAAATTATGAGAGTAGAACGCCGTTATTATGTTGCATGTGAGTCTCGCCAAATCGTAAACCTGAAAGCCACCTGCTGAATTAAAATGACGAGAACGGGACACTTGAATTGATACGTTGGGCCTTCAATGAAAATGACAGTGGTGGTGTGACGAGGGGCGAGGGGGCAGGTTATAATTCCTGAACTACCTGACACTCCCCCACCCCCTTGGGTGCGCCACACTGCCACGAACCGTTAGCTAAGGGACATCCTGTTTGCATAAAGAAACAGCAGTCTTTAATGTCTCATGAGTAATGAATGCGCTGTATCGCTTCTAGTTTTAATGCTTGTAATATTACATCGCGCAGTCCGGTATAGATTTTGAAATGTTTTGCCCAATAGCGCAAAAGCACAATTTGAGGCGCCATCGCGATGGCCGCGTTTCTGTAGATAGCAATCAGTGTGGATGCGAGCTTTTGTTTAGAAAACGTTCTGTTTTGTATAAAATTGTACACATATCCGATAATTAAGATCGGCTTCGGGATAAGACCATTAATTTAAACACGTTCAACATTTCGCGTTGATAAATTTCTCCCGCCTTACGACGCTTTCGTTCATTTCATTGATGCTAAGCACACGGCCTATCTTGAAGACGACTGTGCATTTACTTTCAGGGTTCGCTTCCACTGGAATGCCGAAACGTGATACAGACATACACGAAGGCATTGCTGTATAAACATTGTTAGAAATGAGACTTGTGCAAAAGCTTTTCGTTTCACAAATGTGCACACTTCTACAAACGCACAGACGCTCCTTTCAAATAAAAAAATACATTCTTTTCCTTTCGCACGAGGGCCGCGAACATCGGATACACGACAAACAGGTAGGTATACGTGGTTAAATATGTGTGTCTAGCCAAGCGGAAAGTGGAATTATACTGGCGAAAAAATTTGCTTCGCAATGAAGACAGGCTACGGCGACGGAGCTCCTTCCACAGCTCTTGTGTATGTGTGAAGGCAGACAAATGAAATTCCGTAAAGATTACATATTCTTGTACCCATATTCACTGAATCCACTAAAGGTAACGTTTACTAACACGCCCATTTTGCCGCCCATTTTCCCGCATTTTACAGCAGCTCTTCCCCAGCGGTATATATGGCAAATATACCTTTTGCATCACTAGTTGTGATCAGCCCACGCCACGCACGACTGCTCAGTTCGAATAAAGACGTCGATTTTCGTCTGAATGACAAGCAATACAGCACAGGCAATTCGCTCGCTTACTGCTTCCCCTTACGAAAATGGATTTAGAGTTTCTTTAGAACTCCTAATGAGTTCCTGTAGAGTCTAAAGGAACTCAGTAGGAACTCTCCATCTATAGAATGTTTTCCGTAGGACGACTATAGAAAGTCTAAAAATACCTGTCTATAGAAACACGTCATTTCACGCACAGTAGAAAGCGTATTGACCTCATGTGTACTCAATTCTATAAAGTAACTTTTATAGAGCGTCTTTAAAACATTTAACGCTTTCATTCTATAGACTGGTGAGCCTTCCTAGGCTTCATTGTCTGTGTTTGCTCATTATATATATATATATATATATATATATATATATATATATATATATATATATATATATATATATATATATATATATATATATATATATATATATATATATATATATAACGAAAGGGAAGGTGTGAAGGGCTCATTTATTTGTTAGAAACAACGTAATGAACCAACAATGTTGAAGCCTAGGAAAGCATAGGGGGGTAGTTATTCAAGTTCCTAATTGTGGTATTGTAATTGTGTAATAAGTAAAAAGCAATTAAAGTGGACGAAAAGGTATATATATGTATATTAATACCGAACATCACTGAGGAACGCCCTTTCCTGTTCAGTCCGTCTTTAACTGTAATTCCTGTCAGTGTTTCTGTGTATGGCTTGTTGGTTACGTATTGTGAAGAATAATGAGAGAGTTGATCATTTTTCTGTTGATTCGGAAAACATCAAAGTTCTTGCTCTGAAGGTACGTCGTCATTGCGCATGGTACCAAGTCAAGATGCCTTAATTAATCGGCACCCCTAAAGTGTTTACGCGCTTGCCTCCTCTGCTATTTTACGAGTGTCCTACGCAGCGAGTTATGCGCGGCTGTCAGATCAATCGAATCACAACTACATCTAACAGACGAGAGCCAGCAGAGCGCACAAGTTACGACTCATCTTGTTTTGCGGCGAAACTCTCAAAACGTATTCACCTAAGTCGGGCATTACCTCCTTAGCTTTGACGTGCGTACCTGTCATCTGCCGGCTACGGCTGAAGCATCTGAAGGCAACCAACAACCATATAAGGACAGCGAAATAGACGGCGGCGCCTGCATATCCGTTCGAGAGGATGTCGAAATTAGAGAAATGCGATCCAACAAGACGATTCTGCGATAGATGCGGTTGCCAACCTGTACTCCCCGCTGAGAAGCGCGTTCTATACAGATAGGCATCTTAAGGCGCCTCGCGGAATTCGCGGGAAACGCGGTTTTTGTGCTGTCAGGCGTGTGCTTCTCGGTCATCAAATATGGCTGTCAACCGTCTTACCTGGTTTACTTTTTCTCCTGCAGCCTTTTGCTGCCGGTGTTCCAGATCGTGCTCGTTGCCTCCTGTGTTAACTTGTCTTGGGTTGCCGAACCCTGCTTTAAAAAAAAAATAGTAAGATGATATCCCCTGCAGACGTAAACATATCAGCCTACTCAGTGAAGCTGTAAATGTTTCGCTAAAGGAAAGGGTTGTGCAGGCTTCAACTGTCTTACGAAAGCGATTAGCCAGCTACAAATTCTCTAAAAGCGACTATTTTGTCTCGTGACTTGGAGAGAAAGAAGGCATGGACCCGACCTTTGGCATATTGTTGACCTCGCTAGCGGCCTCCTATATAAGATCGCTCATGCCTAAGTGCTGTCACTCGAAAGAACATCCCGAAGAGAATCCAGCAAGAAGCTCTTTGCAAAATGATTGCTGTAAGTATTATATCAGCGTGCTTGCTTGATGAAAGGTTTTGAAACAATCTTTAAAAAGATTTCATTCCCACTTAAGTTACAGTGCTGTATTCCACTGCGTTAATTTCTCTTCTACTGAAATACTTTAGCTATACTGACAAGTTCAGTACTCATTGATAGTCTGTGTTTCAAGATATAAGTGCATTATACCAGTCTGTTTAGCGTGCTGATTAATAGTTTGCTTAGCATTCTCATTCCATATTCGTCCCTACATAGCACGCATTGGCGTCGTACTTAAGAAACTAAGCACGACAGAGATTTAGAACTTTCTATGTAAGGATATTGACCGACAAAGCAAAGCGTCTCTCGTAGTAATAGCGTACACTAAATGCATTCTTCCCATTCTCCATTTCATACCAGTAGGTTTTGAATGTTCACTCTGCTTAAAAGTTTATTTGCGTGCACAAGCATACTACGGATGCAACGCATCTATTTCATAAAACGAAAATCTTCATGGACAGTGTCTATAGAAATCCTATAATGAAATAATTGCAAGCGGAACCCTTGTGCTAATTCCGTGCAGATCTACACCTTCGTCCTCATGGCCCTGGCCACCAGCGCCACCGCGGGCTTCGTCCCTGTGGCCGGCTACCACGCCGCACCAGCGTACACGAACGTTTACGCTGCTCCGACATCTTACGTTGCGGGCCCCGCTCCAGCTCTGGCCACAACCGTCCACCACGCACCGGCCGTGTCCAAAGCCACCCGAGTGACCAGCTACGGAACCACGCATCCCGCTGTTCCCCAAACCATCGCCAAGGTGTCTACGTACACGCCTGCCGTACACACCGTTCACGCATCCGTGCCGAGCACTGTTGGTGGCGTTGTGCACCAGGTTCCCGCGTACGGGTACGGTTACCACCCAGCCCAGTACACGTACAGCCATCCGTACGGCTACCGTCCCCTGGGCTACGGCTACGCGCATGGTCTCACGCCGTACGGGCTCAACTACGGCTACGGATTGAACGCTGTCGGCTATGTCACTCCTATTAAGAAATGTAAGTACAAACGGTTTTGGTAAATCAATTGTGCGGAACCCTGCGAGATGAAACGGTGGTTATGGAAGGGATTCACCTCTTTTTAACACAAGGCTATAAGGAAATCCGTGCAAATTTTTGAGAGAGGAAGGTTTCAACGTTGACGGAATATTCGTCCTCGTCCACTCGGGATCAAGTCATGCCTGGGGCAATCACCCTAGCTCTCTAGCTGTTTAGGACGCTTGCAACTGGCAGCGCAAGGAGGAGTTCGTCAACAACTAGGCCCACGGACAATTAATTATTGTTACAGCTTGTTAAGTCTCTTCTAAATTTCTACATTTCTGCCAAATGCACTGGCAGATTTATAGTAGTTTGGAAGAGCTGCCTTCACTTAATCTGAGCTCCACAATAACTCATGCCAAAATATGCACATTGGGGACGAGTTTTCCGGACAAATTCAATGCAGATTAGGTTGCTGCGAGATAACTAACGTTTCCGCTTTATATGAAGGTTGACGAAGGACTTTCGTAGACCCCGGATGAAGAATCATCGTGCAGCGTTGTAATTTTCGATGTAAGAAAAGCGTCTCTGCGTGAATAGCTGACTGTCATTTTCTTCTTTGCAGAAATTGACCCGAAGGTCGTACTACCTAAAGCCAATTTGCAATGTCAATGGGTGCCTCAAGATAGATTGGCGTGGTCTTCAGACTACATTTGTGGAAGAGTAATAACTACGTTATTTTTGGAAATAAACAGTCGTTCACAGAAACCTTCTCCCTTTGTTTTAATCAACTCAGGCCAATGTGCGCATTATGCGTGCAGCCGAAAACGCGGTTTCGCGGCTCATACGGCAGTCTCTGGCGTGGTCAATTGTCATTCGGCCACATGTATCCATCAGAACATCAGCGATAATTATAACTTAGAATGGTACAACAACACGGCAATCTTATGAATGGCAATCGTGCACGGTTATGTGGAATCCCTGACTTTGCGAATCGTGTGGAAACACCGTTAGCTCGATGTGCGAAATACCAGCACTACAACACCGTCTGCTCGTGTTTCGCGCGTACCATCCTCAACGTGCATATCGTCTTTCAAAGCTAACGCCTACCTACAGGTCCTGATTAATTATTAGTCGTTCATAAGCGTATACCTCTCGCTGTCCTCCTGCATACCTTGTTTGATAAGAGTTCTTCACGTAAGCTACGAATAATATTCGCTACAGACAAAGCATTCGAAAGGTGTCTATGCGGAATGTTTATTTTCCGTCAAACAAAACGTACCCTAGAGAAAATGACCTTTCTCCAAGCGCTTACGCACAAATCTAAAGTCAATATATTGGAAACGGAAACAAAGATTGCCAAACTACATTTATATAAGAGGCTCAAGAACAGCTTTACTTCAGGTCTTCGAGATCAGGGAGGAGAAACTTTCAAATGCTTTCAGTTTTAGGATTTAATCTGCACTATAGCTGTTCCTTGAACAAAGCTGTCTTCTTCTCTACATGCCTTCCTAAGCCTGCGGTCGTAATTTTCTCGCGGCGCTCCCTAGTTTTCAAAAGCGGCACGATGTACTGGCACTGTTCAGCCCCTTACACCAGCACAGAGTATGTTCATTCGAAATGTAGGGGATACCATAGCTGAACGCAAACTTTTTCTCATCAAAATAATGTCATAGGCTCATATACAAGCATTATTGCTTATTAATTATTGTCCACTGAGCTGTGCTACTTGTCGTTATAAGACCAATTCGATGACTAACTCTAACTGCAATGAAAAGTTATATGTTATCTATGGTCATTCATAGAGAAGAATAAATATTTTGAAATTGCTGTTCAAACGACCGCCGTCCATGGCCCAGTTGAATACAGCATTACATTCACCAAAGTGTTCGTCATTGTCAAAATGGTTTCCAGAACAGAAGTAAAGGGCATTAGGTAACAGGAGCTTTATCTCACTGTATACACATGTTTGCCAATGGCGAACATAGCTTACGAAGGAAATGCCTTGGATGTGTGCTACTGCAGCTATGCTTTCCTCTTTAAGTAGGCCCCTATATGGCCCTCTTGGACGTGATAGGACGGACATACAGGGGCCTATTATAGGGACCATATAAGCTGTTATAAGGGCATATAAGCTGATATAGGAGCCATATAAGCTGTCGAGATGTCCAAGTAAAGCTATCCGTTTTAAAGAGAAATAGTTTAGGTGTCATCGCGTTGTAACATTAATGCACCGGAACTGCTCATATGTTCAGGACGACACCATGCATAAGCAATTCCTTCGGTATGCAGCCCGAAAGTGATATCTGCGGCACTATGCACCAAAACTACAAACTCAATATGTCTTTCAGCGCTGAAAGTCATCTGCAGAATAATAAAACTGCAGGGTTATACATAATGTCATTAATTGTCGTTCTCTTCGCTGTTTATTCACGACTATAGCATAACCAAGATTTCATCTATAAGGATGTGTGTCTGCCGAGGGACTGTGTGTGCTGCCTGTCCCAGGCACTCTCAGTCGCAGATCCCATAACACCAAAGCGAAAAGGTGAAAAACAAGGCACGTTTTATTCTGGCTATTCATCTTACATATTTCTTCTTTCACGGAACCTCACGAACACTGAGAAACGTGGCCGTCATACGCAGATTCAATGTGCGCTTTTCCGCTGTTATCCGTGCCGGAGAAACACTTCGATCGCGCTGTACAAAAAGCGTCTGTAAAGAGAATCAGCGAGCACCAATAAGTCATTCGGAAATAAAAAGAATCAAAACACACTCATTTGTTTGAAAGCTTCACTATGAAGCACGCGCAACGGTTTTACGATCACTCCGTTTGCGATGTGAAAACATGAATTCATTCTCCCATATTGTTATTAGCGGACAAACTGCCATAATTCATTATTCCATTAACACCAACAGATAACCACTCAAGTGCTTCTACTATTTTCTTAGTTCAATGCATGACATTGATATAATAAGCACTAACAGACTTTTCTTTAACAACGTCAACTGTCACTGAGGCGTGCGCACAGTTTGCAACAATGATAAAGAAGAACACACTCACGTTTCGTCAGATTAACAACGTCACCGAAGACTTGCTTTCAAGCGCCATCCTCTCGAGCCTAGTGGGTGACTCCATAGACGTAGCGCACTGGGTGGTAATCGTAGCGGTGGCCGTAGCTGTAGCGAGCCGGGTAGTAGCCGTACGTGTAGGCCGGAGCATGGTGGACGACATGGGCTACCGTGGAAGGCACAGCCGCGTGTACAGTGTGGACTGCCGCTGCCGCGGGTGTGTATGTGGACACCTTGGCCAGGGTGTGTGGGACGCCGGGATGAGTACTCTGGTAGCTGACCACCCGGGTTGCCTTGGAAACGGCGGGGGCGTGGTGTACGGTGGTGGCCACAGCCGGAGCCGCTACGACTGGTGCAGTGTAGACCTTCGTGGCAGCAGGCACAGCGGGCACCGCTACGAATCCGGCGAAGGCGCCACTGGCGACGGCCAAAAGTAGGCAGGAATAGAACTGCAGCGTATAACGTTCAGTTCTATCAGAGGTAAATTATTAATGGCGGCAATTATTAAAGAAAATGCGGCGGCTAGATCAGAGGAGTCGCTTTCGAACTTTAGGATCTCAAAAATACAGAAAAGCATGATTGCGAATCACCGCAGCGATCTCATGGAATGTATATTCCAACAGCTCTAGAGTCGCTCACGAGCTTCGTGGGCACGCATGCAGAATGGGGATATCGGTTTCGTACTTCACCCTTAGGAAATGAGGGATGCTTTGACGAAAGTAGCTAAACCTACCTCAAAGCGAGCCTCATGAACGGCGAGGCACTCGCTTTAAATATTGCCAGAATAAATAAGCGAGAACATTTAAGGAGTGGAGGTGCCTTCCTAGATCTCGTTACATAGCTGAATTCCTAAAGAGAACAATTGAAGAAGTTCGAGCAACGATGACCCTGAAATGTGAATTTATATTGAGATTGTAGTTTAATGGATTTAGGTAGCCTTGGAGTTATTAGAACACATTTTCCTCAGCTAGCAAGACAAAATTTAATGACTCACCTATAAACAGCGGCAATGGAGGTTATAGGGCAACTGTATCATCAACAACGGGCGAACCTGGCAAGATCACTTAATTTTACAACTGCCGCCCTAGTAACTTTCAGCGATTGCCAGGCGTTGTGGAAGAAAACCAGCGGTCGAAAACGGGGTAGGGCAAGCATGGGCTACGTGCTGTTTTCTAACTAAATTAAAAGGAATGCTTACGGCAATCATTGTCGGTTGGAGATGGCTGCTGCTTGGCAAGTGCTGACCAGACTGGCTGTGATGGGACGGCCAGTTCTTTATATACTCTGCCTCAGGAAATTTTTTGTCGTTGTAGGAGTGTCTTCTCCTTCCTTTATTTCTCCTCACTTACTCAAAAAAAGAAGAAGCTGGTTATCTATAACCTGCCAAACTTGTCATAATCGTCCAGTTGCCTGCATTGGAGGCACCAGGTACGCGAGTAGTGCACCGCTTGTCTTCGATCGCCGTCTAACCCTATCGACTTCACATCAGTGAGTTCGATGTACAGCGTACGAGTTTCTGCGTTCGCAGGAGGTTTCGGTTTAATGTTGTTCGGGGAGGAAACACACCGACATGACTAAGTAAAGGTGTTTGGTTTGAGCCAAGTTCGGCAACCACTTATTTAATATTTTTTTAAAAGAAAGGGTTCAAGTGTGTCCCGCGTTAATTTCTTTCGACGATAATGATCCAACGTCGGTCCGTGTGAACTGATTGGAAAACCGAGTGCGTTCGAGATGCCTATCTCATTGACGCGGCACTCGCTTGCAATCAGAGGAATGGTCGGTGAAGTTCGTCGACATTTTCCTCTGCAAAAATACCCTTAAAGTTAAGAGTTTGTCGGGTGTACACGGGCAGGTGACCCCTCAGGTGTCACCGGCGTACTATATCACTGCTTTGATTTGTTCACCCAGTCTTTATTTAGCATATTCTGATTTCTTTTCTTCTTTTTAGTCACTCCGGTGATAATACAGACCACGTAAACGGTTTGCTGTCGTTTATCTGTCACACCACTACGCGTGTTCCACGATGGCGCCGAGTGCTTACGTAAACTATCTTTTGTTCAATGTTACAAAATAAGAGCAGTCGTGTTATAGGTATTCGCGAATTATTGCGGTTTGCACAACAAATTTTAATTTGCTGCCTGCGTGTTAATAATAAAAATAAACCATTTTGGAAAACGTTTGGTAACTATTTCTTGAATATGACAACAAATTTTCCCTCAAATTTCACTTTTATTATTGAGAAACAAAAAAGAGAGAAATAAACAGTCTCCATACTGTACATTATATGATTCTCACTGAATTTACGATTGCCGTAAATTCCAAGGGTGAAACAAACGGAATCGAAAGCCGTGTCCCTTAAATATTACCAAGATTTCTAAAGCTGAAATAGTTTAAAAAACTGAGAAAGTGACTGGCGTATTCGTCTTTCATTGTAACCTATCAAAATAAAGGCGGTGAATCTCTGGTCAGGCCTGACTTGCCAACGGCATAAGAAACTGTAAAATAAAAACGATTGTCTGTAGTTTTACTTTTTTATTTCAAATATTCAGAGTCAGAAAGGTACTGTGTTATAGGCCAGCTAAAAACAGGGACGTTGAGCATGAATTTTGTAAGTAACGCTGCTTCCGACATTGACCTTCGAGCGTTGACAGGGTCTATGAGATAAGACGAGATACAGCGGGAAATAGGTAGTAACTGAGACCAACAGAGGACCAGCCAAGGCCGTTCGAATTGCACGAAAATGCACAGAAAAATTATTGCACAAGAAAGTTACACATTATACAACACTTTTGTTCGTCACTGCAACACTTACAGTTATGGGGTAATGTGACCTGTGACAACTTGTAACCCGTTCCCACTGTTAGTATGCTTTACCGCATGATAATAATGTACTGCGGCAAAAGTGGCTTTGCCGCAGTACATTATTGTCTTGCGGCGAAGCTGTACAGCGGCAAAGTTTGCTTCCCTGCGGCACAGCAGCGCCCTGCGGCGAATCCAGACCCCGAGTTGGCAAGTAAGCACGCTACTGCTCATCCACGGAGCCTCTTGCCACGCGGTAAACATCGAAAATAAACATATTGCATCAGCACTTGAGGATGCGGTATGGTTGTCCAACAGCAGCCGCAATTAGCACCTGTCTAATGTGATTGAGGTTGTAGTCTAGGTTAACCGCTCTTATAGCAATGCAATAAACAACATTTCATATATGCTAGTGTTAATTATTGTTCTAATGGTAGGTTGTGGCCGTTACTACACCAGGGTGGCCAATGCTGTTGTGGTGAGGGAGTGCGTTACCGGCTCTGGTCGCCAGGGTCAGGCGGAACCCAGGTCTCCATCTCTAATTCCATCAAGACGAGGATTCGTTTTTTTCTTAATCATAACAATTATATTAGGGTGGAGTGCATTCGGCAGGCATTCTCAGATAATGGATAGCAGCCTGTCATTGTCTTTCAAGGGAAAAGTCTATAACAGCTGCATCTTACCGGTACTGACCTGCGGGGCAGAAACTTGGGTGTTCACAAAAATTTTTCAACTTTCAGGGCGACGCAGCGAGCGATCGAGTGCGAAATGACCGGTGTAACCATAAGGGACAAGAAGACAGCGGAGTAGGTCAGAGAACAAACGTGCGTTAAGGACACTAAAAAGAAATTAAGAAGAGGAAATGGGCGTGGGCGAGGCTGCGAAGACAAGACGACCGTTGGTCATAAAGGGTAACAGAGTGAATTCCTATAGAGAAGGCAAGCATGGCAGGAGGCGGAAGAAAGTTAGGTAGGAAGATCAAGATGTTTGTGGGGATAAATTGGTCCCAGTCAGCACACGACCGGGATAATTGGAGATCTGTGGGAGAAGCCTTTGGACTGCAGTGGGCGTAGACATGATGATGATGATGATGATGATGATGATGTACTAGTGTCACCATTTGTTTTCTCAGCTTTGTTCGTTCCCGTGCGAATACCCCATCGAACGACGCTTACGTTATACGCGTCAGTGCATGGTAGCTTCAATTTCTCCTGAGTAAACCAGGCGTCCGTATACTAACGTGAGTGTCCACGTGACGTCGTAATAACATCATAATCATCAATCATGGCGTGATGATGATCGCGAGCTACCCTTTATTCGCCACAGTGCTGCCGACGTGCATGGTAAGCCCGCGTTACGCCACAATTACTCAATTTGCCCAAATATGTAGATCCTACTCGTAACAGTTGGCTGAGTGCCGCACAATTTGCATGCGCAATTTCCTCGCTGACTGTTTGTCATTACACCGATTCGCACAATGCGTAAGACCTGTCGGAGGCTTCTTATTGTTACATGCAGAATAGAGGCAATATACGTAGTAAATTCTGCAATTTCGCTTGCTGCAATATTCCACGCCACATTTCTTGCCCTTTATTCTTTGATTTCAAGTAATAAACGGCGTTATCTGAAAACTAACCACTGCCTTTTGAATTATCTCTCAATTTTGAGGCAGCGCGTCCGTACGCCGACCCGCTCGCAGCCGTGAGCGCTTCCCAAAAGTCAGTTCTGCCGCAGCACGGAAGTTTTATGCAGAGAAGCACACCAAGCCACTGAAGAGGCTAACGTCACGGGATAAGCTATTTGCGCCTTCATTGACGCAAGAGGGTCCGTACTGTCCTGTCGTCGAAACATGAATAATATGCGCGCCTTTTAAATTGGGAAGACGTTGCCAGCGACGCATCGACGATGTCGTCCCTATAGAGCCTAATTTATCCCCTGACTGCGCCTCAGTGGCTTCTCGTGCGCTTCTTCCTACCAGTTAGTTATTCTTTCTTTGTTTAAATGTGAAGATATGGGAAAGGTAGGCCTGCCAGTTAGTGTGCGCAGCAATACCTTATCTTTTTTCACATAAAGCAGAAATTTAAAAAATTATTCATTTTTGAGAACGCCCTATTTTTCGGGACATTTCGCAGTCCCTAGGGAGTTGGAAAAATTGGGTGTTGATGCCTACCACTCAGAACGTATGTGGTGCGCGGCAACAGGAACTGCCGCAAAACCTGAAAATTTTTCGGTATATTTGTGTGTGTGTGTGTGTGTGTGTGTGTGTGTGTGTGTGTGTGTGTGTGTGTGTGTGTGTGTGTGTGTGTGTGGTGTGTGTGTGTGTGTGTGTGTGTGTGTGTTAAACTTGTCCCCCTGGTATGGAAAAAAAAATTAAAATAAAGTGGGGGTAGCCCGCGCCACCAGAAGGTATATCGGGCTTAAAGCCAATCGCACCATAAAGAAATAAGGGAAGTGTTCCCAAAAAGAAAATTTTGTGGAAAAGCCAATTGAAAAAAAAAATGTATGTATTCGGAAGCAAGGCCTGCAGGGCTTTTCCTTCTATAATAAAGGCAGGAGATGAAGACCGTGGTAATGTTAGTGCCAAGTACTGCGTAGCAGTGAGAGCTTCCAGCAGCAAGAGCGTCCTTGTAACAAGGGGAAAGCGGGAGTGCACTGGTAGGTGTAGTTTAAAGTTCCGTGACCGACGACGTAGTGCAAGCCACAACTCGAGCCAGGCGCTTCAGCCTTGCATGGCGGACCTGTAGGCATGATCTGGAGATTGAGGCGGAAGCATTCGGTTGGAGCAAAGAGGAGGTGAAACCTGCGATGAAAAAAGGTCGGTATATTTGTGTGTGTGTGTGTGTGTGTGTGTGTGTGTGTGTGTGTGTGTGTGTGTGTGTGTGTGTGTGTGTGTGTGTGTGTGTGTGTGTGTGTGTGTGTGTGTGTGTGTGTGTGTGTGTTAAATTTGTCCCCCTGGTATGGAAAAGAAATTAAAATAAAGTGGGGGTAGCCCGCGCCACCAGAAGGTATATCGGGCTTAAAGCCAATTGCACCATAAAGAAATTAGGGGAAGTGTTCCCAAAAAGAAAATTTTGTAGAAAAAGCCAATTGAAAAAAAATGTATGTATTCGTGTGTGTGTGTGTGTGTGTGTGTGTGTGTGTGTGTGTGTGTGTGTGTGTGTGTGTGTGTGTGTGTGTGTGTGTGTGTGTGTGTGTGTGTGTGTGTGTGTGTGTGTGTGTGTGTGTGTGTGGTGGTAGGGTCCGATTGCCGCAGGTTTCAAAGAACAAAAAATATTGTTGAACGTTCTGAGACCTCCCCTAGAGCACCTAACAGGAAGCAAAGTGACCGAGGCTTGTTCTTCGCAGTAAAGCCGCTCAAATCTCTGGGTACCACTTCTTCTTTGACAGCGTGAGTTTCTTAAGTGAAGGGCCACCACTTTCTCTAGACATATCACACATGAGCTACATGCTTTACAAATTCTGTCGTGGATGTTCGCTATTCCGCGAGACAGTTACAGGGACAACATTCGCGATCACTGGTATTCGGGAAGAATTGCGAAGCTTCTGCTTGTGCGTATCGAAGTTACGTAAAACAATAATAGCAATCCGTTCAGCTCTCGCGGTGTACTGATTGACCTCGCATGACGTATGTGTGCCGTATTGAATTTTGTTGTACTGGAGATGTGTGGAAACGTTGTGTGAATGCTGTAGCACCCGGGAAGTTTTTGGCGGGACATGTTCGAGGTAACATCTTTACCTTTCAGCAGCAAGGTTTCTTAACGAGCCCGCAGTTAATAACATAAAACAGTTACAGTATGCCAACTGCTTACGGTTAATGCTATAGAAAAATCTCATCGTAACAACCCACCAAGCCGCACGAATAAAGAAAAGACCGTTTTCCCAATGCGAGCCTGCACTGTCATCCATTCTCCCTCCTTCGTCATTCAGATATCAAAGGTCCGTCAAATGACCGTCCCGGCGTTGGAGTCCTGCAGCCGAACCTACACTTTACAAAGTCACTGCCGAAGAATTAACGTACTGAACTGTCCTACCCCCCATGTAAAGCACCTAATCAAGGGATTTTGCGGTATTAAAAATTAAAAATAAATAAAATTATTTTTACGCCGCGAGAAGTCGATTCTCCGAATTATTCACCTCAGCGTGTAATTTCACCGGGGTTGATCATGCTGTAAAATTTCTGCACGTAGATAGTGTAAGAATTTTTCCCCGGAAGAGCAGAAATGTTTCGCTTTTCTTTTCAGCAACTTGTAAAGTTAATCCCACCGCTACGAGTAGCATAGAAACTAGCTATAACATGAACGCTGTCGCGCTTCGCAAACAGCACACTGACTTCACTGTGCATGTAGCGTTCCGTATTGCAAAGAGATCGATCTAACGCATTTAACGAGGTATTAACCTCTGCAAAAGCCTTCTGCTCACTGCGTTTTCGTATTGAGCACTCCACTGCATCGCACCACTGTTCTAACATTATTGCGATAACAATGATTATGTGGGGAGTTGAACGGGGTTTTTGCCGTCATTGTCGACATCATGCCCCATATATGTATCGGTGTTTCCATAAAAATCTAATTACCGGGTGCTCGGACTGGGAATCGAATGCGCGACCTCGCGATCTAGAGACGCGCACCACATGCGACTCGTCTTCTGTTATAGACGTGGCTCTCGTTACAGCGCGAACGGAGAGGTACTCGTGCTCATCGCTTGTCGCTGGCAACTTGCTAGAATCTCGAGCTACCTTTTGCAGAGAAGGCCCGTGTTTCCACGTCGCGCCCAATATTCCACCGTGATCTCACCGCATTTTTCTCGAGGGTTGCCGACGGTGTTTCTGTGGCGTAGCAGTGGGCCGATCGAATGGCTGGCCTAAAGCTTGGAAGAGGTTAGTCGCGTTGAATGAAAAGCGCGCTTGCGTGCATATCCACAATCCACAGGCACGAACAACGTGCAGCGGTGCTTCAAGCACACTGTCGTTATGACAAGCATAACCACATGCTTAACCGACACTGTGTCTCCAGAGTTCGGAAAAGGTTGATATTGATCCCAGTATTAAACCATCGTGTTCCGCGGAGGCCAAACAAAGAACAGACGAGAGCTGTCGCAATGTGTGCGTTCAGCAGCTGTCACTTGTCAAAAGAGTGTCGAACTATCACTGTTGTTAAGTATAACACTATGAATACTGTCAATAAAACGTGTTTTTATTTCGGCGAGGAACATACTACCTACGTCGTTGTATCGCTCGTGCCAGCAACATCCTGTGAAACACCGCTTGCTGCATATTCTGGTATTTCCTCTATCCCGACTGGTCGAACGCACTTTCTTACGACCTCTGTAAAAGACAAAGGAAAACAAAATTATAAAGTTTAATATTTTTTCTTCATCAACCAACATTTCATAACAAAACATTCACAAATGAAATGTTCTCCATAGACGGTAAATGCACGTCGATTTTAGGCCTTAACAAAGCGTACCTACTTTGAAGACCCGACAAAAATTGATAGAGCGCATTGGTAATACTATTGTGTATCCCGTGCACGAGCACAGATTATATACCGTGTGTGAACCAGATCAATTTGAGTGACAAACGCAGATGTAATGAATTATTTTGTAATCCTTTCCATCAAGTAAGTAGCTTCTTCTTCAAACACGAACAGAATGACTGAGTATCGCAACGTCCATCACTATCTATAAGATACTGCAGGCCCCTCACATTTCTTGATGTGAGCGCCGTATCCGAAGGCGTCCAATCCGTAGCCGTAGTTCAGTCCATACGGGGAAAGTCCGTAGACGTACCGGAAGGGACGGTAGTTGTACCGGTGGCTATAGGTGTAGTGTGCTGGATAGTAACCGTGGGTATACGTTGGAACGTGATGGACGACAGCTGCCACAGCAGTGGGCACCGAAGCGTGGACTGTATGGACGGCCGTGGCAGCCGGAGTGTGGGTGGACACCTTGGCTATGCTGTGTGGCACACGGGGTTGGGTTGTTTGATAGCTGGTCACTCGCGTGGCCTGGGACACCGTAGGGGCGTGGTGGACGGCGGTGGCCACAGCCGGCGCCACCACCACAGCGGGTGCTGCGTAAACTTTGGTGATCGTTGGAACCGCTGGCACTGGAACGAAGGCCGCGAATGCGCTGCCGGCCAATGCCAGGAGAATGCATGTGTGAACCTGTGGAGGAATGGCACTCACCACGTCAACTACCACGACAAAAGATCGCTTTGCATGAGAGCGTCGGTTTCCACTTATATACTTTGGATTGTAGCATTGCAGATGATCGAGTTTACGAGCGTAAAAGTTGTTGCTTGGCCGCATTCTCTCGAGAATTGGGCATCGCCCGCTATCGCCACTAACTCAACGCGAAAAGAATGGAGAGTTTGGACATGAAATTGCGCCGAATATTTGTAAAAACAAGTTACATTTAACACTGGGATTACCAAATATGTGGCAGGTGCAGCCGGCGGAAAATTATCTGTTCGCGACAGAGCTTTGGTAATGGGCAGGGAATGAAAGAAGCAATAGACTAGACTCAGTGACTACTAACAAATGTGGAGTACTTGAAATAGCGCCTCTGAAAGATCCTGTATACAAAAGCTTCTTCGGCGTTATTCTGCAGGTATTGCTATTAGAAACTTCGGAGCACTCCCTTTCTTTTTTTATATAATGTGCGACGATTAGGCGAACACTATAATTTTAAAAAGGCACGAAACTACTTCAAGCCGACAATGAAGCTTAGGTGACTCTTTCCAACCATATCCACGCTAGCGGAACCGTCATCTTTTCAGTTACCTCCAGCTCATCTGTCACGATTATTCTTCGGAAATGTACTTTCTCGGCAAGAACTGCTACAGAAAAGACTATGCTTTTTTTTTAATTATTAAGAGACGAATTTCACTTACACTGTTCATTTTGCTGGTTGTCGGATGTACTTCACTCTACAGAAGTGACTCGAGAAATGGTTCGGCGCTGGTTTGCGTCTTATATATACCGTTCAACTAAGAATCTTCGGTGCTACTTTTCGCTCTTCTTTGGCGCTTTTAGAGACAATCAAGAAATGGACGCCGACATTACCAGCCAAAACAGCGCAAACAAGCCCCGCGGCTCAAAGAAACAGTACGTTGCCCTGTGGTTCTGTCTGCTACCAAAGTGTTATTGACATTTACTCGCAACCGTTTACAGCGCAGAGTGTTTAATATGTGCAAGCCGTGTTCCAGACGCTAGCGTATTGCACTGTATTTATCCTTGTTCATTTCAGGATAGAAGGCTGTAACCTGAGCTGCAAGTTTGTATGCCCATACATCCTAGCGTAAAACAAGCTGTCCAGCTCCTCCGCGCGGCTGGACATTGCCGTGGCATAGAATTACAATGAAGCCGCGCCACCACATTAATCCATTTCTACAACTGGAGCAGGTCACTGCACTAAGAGATAGAATCTCCGTGTAAGTCAACGAGATGGAAGATCGCTATCGAAATGAGTCCATTCCTTCGCAAAATGCAATAGAACTTAGAGATGGAGCATTGCTACCATTCCCGTCTGCCTGCGTAAGTTTCTTGAATTGAGCATTTCCGCCTTGTTAGTGGTGTCAGTAACCATGCGGACTGCTTTAGTCAAACTGCTTTTTTGTATATTATTCAGTTTTTCGATTATTCTTCGAGTCAACAGCCGCAGTGTTTGGGCAGGAGTATGTCGTGAGCTCTGTACGCAAATTCGACCCTGAAGGAAAGGTCCAAAATCTAGAATGTGCAACTAATGCGCCAGGACAACAAAGTGAAAAAAGTATCATGATTAATAGTATCCTTTCAATAAACATCAGTCGTTTAGAGATGAAAGCTTCACCTTCGTGAGTAGCAGACTTAAACATGCTTAGCTGACAAGCACTTGGCAAGTAAACTGCACAAGAACCCAGTTCTAGACTATCAAGCCATTACCTATAAATTTCCGTATATACCCCGAAAAAGAATTTATCCCCTAGTGGAAAACTAGAGCTTCAGGACATTAGGTTCACCGTGCTTCTTCTGTGGAGATGCCTGGATTATGGCGCTTATAAAACACGTTATGCCGGATCCCTTAATAAGAGGTGATTATATATTGCACCATTAATTTATATATATATATATATATATATATATATATATATATATATATATATATATATATCCAACTTTCTCGTCCTATTTTATACTCCTACACAAGAAGAGCATTTCGCATCGGAATCCGACAATTTCTAGCTTTGTTTTAAGTCCTACGGAGTCGAATACAGTGAGCATTTTGCAACGGAAACCAACGAGGGACGCATAAAATACGCAGTGAAGTGCTACAGACGAGTTAAGAGCATTCAATGTCTTCAAAATATTTTTCTCCATTTTCTGACTCCTTTCCGCGAAAGCAGTGCGGAGAGGTGATTGAGAAAGGAGCCAAGTCGTGCGTGCGTGCGTGCGTTAACGCGTCTGTGTGTGTGTGTGTGTGTGTGTGTGTGTGTGTGTGTGTGTGTGTGTGTGTGTGTGTGTGTGTGTGTGTGTGTGTGTGTGTGTGTGTGTGTGTGTGTGTGTGTGTGTGTGTGTGTGTTCTGAGTCTATTTATTTATTTAAACATACTCACAATCCCAATAGGGATTATTGCAGGAAGGTCAAAAAGCATAGAATACAAAAATGACAAAATGTACAAAAATACATATTTATTTAAACATTGCGACAGGCTCTACATTGTATGGAGTTTCGCAACGAAATGATCATAACATTCTTTTCCAGTGCCTTCGTGTATTACGTCTTTTATAAACACAAACATAACTAGTGCTCAGTATAAGCTGATCGAGCAATAAATAGAAAAGAGCGGCGAACTAAAAGTAGACGAGTTTCGGTGTCGACGTAAGAAGACGCGATGATAAGCGGCGGACGCCGAAAGGGCGCCGAACACCGAAGCTATGTAGCCAATGAGTGCCCGTATCAAGATAAAGATCGCGCATAATGCATGAACTGCGGTCATGTCCGCAGCCACTCACTCATCACGCAGCTAATACATCACCGGGTGTGCCTTATTAAAAACTATTTCCACGCATCCTTGACCCTTAGAATCGCCCCTGAGATCACCGCTCCTGTTTCCAAATCTGCAGGAAATCAGGTTCTCATGGTTCCACGCGAGGTGGATGTTTGTTTATTTGTCTATTTATTTAGAGGATATGAAGCGGACGTATTAAAGCATGGAAGACTTGCTCGTTGGTGCCTTGCTACAGTGTCGTCCATCGCCCTCACTTAAAGTAGCTCTGCCATTGATTCAGCTCACTCTGGTTTTTGGCGATATCTGTATCCAGCCTCTGCATCGCTGATTCGACTTTCGCTTCTCTCTCTCACCTTTCATTACCCCTCCCTATTTCACGCTAGCATTCTTCTGGATCACTGCGCTCTCGTAGCATATATAAAGGGCAATCAACCATTTCTACAGCACACACTCACTACTGGACAGACACTCCAAAGCCGCTACGAAGCATCCACTATGTTTACCGTGAGTACAAGTTAGCTTTCGTTTCTGTCTTCATCTGCCGAATTGAGCGATTTATGAAGCACGTGGTGAAAACTTAAGAACTTCAAGAAGCGTGAGCTGCTTACAAATACGTGCACATGCAAGACGCGATTGTATTGTCGTTTTGTTTTCTGCATGCCCATCAGAAGTGGGATCATGCAATGGACAAATATTTCTGACACACAGAATCTAAAATTCTGTTAAGGTGGCACTTAGGAGTACGCGATAGCTACGAATCTCGTTCAACGAGGCTTATGCTTAGGTGAACTTTAGCATTCCCGCAGCATGAAATTGCTCTAACATGACCGACTTGAAAGCGCAAAGAATTAGTCGATCTCGTGGTTGCCAGAAACATCGTAATATCTGCCTTCTCGGACCTTCAAGGCGCAAGATGGCCAGCGTCGCGCAATTGCGCCCAATAATTTTGATTTTCTCGTGCGTTCCAGCTGATCCTCTTCATTGCTACCGTCGGCACGGCATTCGCCGGTCACGTCGCCACACACGTTGAGGCGGTGCCTGCTGTAGCCAGCACCTATCACCACTCCGTCGTAGCGGCTCCTACATACGTGGCAGCCGCCGTACCTGCCGTCTCTACCACCGTGCATCACACCCCTGCCGTGTCCCATGCAACTCGAGTGACCAGCTACCAGACCACCCAGCCAGGAGTTCCACATACCGTGGCCAAGGTGTCCACCTACACGCCGGCGGCCACTGCTGTTCACACTGTCCACGCTTCGGTGCCCACTACTGTGGCCGGTGTCGTTCACCATGCTCCGGCCTACACGTACTACCCGAGTCACTACTGCTTACACGCATCATCCACTGCGATACGGCTACGTACACGGGCTCACTCCGTATGGACTCAACTACGGCTACGGACTGGACGCCTTCGGCTACGTGGCGCCTCTAAAGAAATGTGAGAGGACCTCGTTCTTTTTTTCCCTCTTTACCCTCATCAAAACCAACATTAAAATTACTTCGTTAGTGCTTAATCGTATACATGTTACTCGCCCCTTCTCTCTGATAAGTTCGGTTTCTTAGGCAAGCGAGCCTTTAAGGTGTGGCTTCTTGTGTCATTCTACTCGCAATATCTGCAAGAGACACACGGTGCAAAAACGATAATGCGCTTCCGTTAGAATGCGTAGGAATATACCACTATTATGTCTATCTATGGCACTTACGTGGCCACTTGTGTTCAGTTTATGGGTAACCATTTCGCTTTAATGGTCTATTTCATTCCTTGCTTTTTTTTTTTCAGAGATACACCAGCGCTACGACGGCAACTTACATGGCACGGATGGAAAGACAGAGAATCCGCAGTTAATGACCCCGCGAATGCCCATGTCCAGTTTGTGGTTTTGTGTGTGGATGTATGTGTGTGCGTGAACAAAAATAAAGAATGTTGTTGTGAGACATCTGCCTCTGTGATAGTGAATTTAGCATTCACGACTTACTTCCCTCCATCGAGACTACCACATAAGATACGAGCCTCACATCAACAACAATTGCACTTACTAAACAAGAGGTTCCTCGTTCCCTGAAAGAATGAACAGAAGTAAAAGGCTCCGTACATATACGCGAGTTATGCTTTGTAGTGCATGGATGTGCATTTTCTAGATGCTTCGAGGTGATTCAGACCCCTCAGATTTGCATTCCATATCTCGTAAATGCTCTGATGAGTTTTACCGGCCTGCAGAAAATAGACTGCCCTATTAACAGCGATTTTTTCAGATGAACTGATGGACCCAGGCAACGACCTTAAGTATGTTGTGGTGAATGTAAAGAAATACGCTCAAACCTACAGAACACATGATTAATATGCCTGGTTTAATGATCGCCGCGTCTCGTGCAGCGATTCAGTATGGGTTTCGTAATATAATAGGTACTTAGAAGCTTCTAAAAAACCCACAGGCATACATCATCAAGAGCCATACAGAGTAAAGAGCATGCACATATCTGCAAAACACAAAAAAAAAAACAAAGCCATCAGCTCACCATACACACTTTATGGAGTGACTGGATGCTTGCAAAATTTATATAACAGCGTAAATATGAAAATTCCCCTTATGACTCCTTCGGTGAACACATGGCAGTTCGCTTATCGACAAATTGCTTCAAATTACTCTCACACAGATATATTAACAGTGCGTGCTAGTGATGTATTCGAGCACTCTCTTCTGAGCAAACGTATAATACCACAGGTATAATACGCACCAGACTACGCAGACTAAAACCCTTTGCATCGACTCGTTCCTCTGACCGGACTGCGTCGAAGTTCTTGTCGGCTTGCTCTTTGTAGTCTGGCAGTGACGTCCACTAAATAGAAAGTTTGAAACATTGGTGCACTGCCTGCGGCTTGGTAGAGCATTTACGAGGAGCCTTCAAACGGGTGTCTGGTCCGCAGTGTTAGTTTGGCTAACGAGACGACGATGTACGTCATCTTCTGTTCGAGTGCACAAAGTACGATTCGTCACGGAGTGTGCTGCTAGCTAACTTGTCACCTTTAGACAGGAGATCATTTCACCTAAAAAAGATTCATAGCCCGTGGCCAACAACGGGCCTTCAGAAAAGATTACTTTTTTGTACTGCAAAAGTTTTAGAAGACACAAATATACATTGGAAAAACCAATTTTCGCTTTATTCTAAAGGCACAAAGAACGACGTAATTCTTATGCATTCAACACGGTTTTCTTTTAAATGCGTACCATTTCTTGGCAAACTTCAGTCACTTTGACCGTTTCTATCTATCTAGCCGCCAACATCTCGGTGCTCTCCTGGTCGTCTCGACCACCTGATAACCACTAAAATTTGGACGGTAGGATAGAAATGTATGACGAACATCAGTAATTGACCTTTACATTGGTAACATAATATACTCGTCATGGTGCGTCACAATAACGATACTGCAATAACGTGCAGCTCATACCTGTAGTGCTCGCTTCGTGGTGTGCGGGTATGCGCCACAAGTGTCTGAAATTTATACAACCTATGTGAATCAAGGACCAACTAAAACTAGTGCCTACGTTACGTCCTACTATAATCTACCATTCAGTAGCCAAGGTGTCTTCTACGTTTCTCATTACCCCACGCTAACTTCACACCCACTCATGCACTTTGCACAACGACGTTGATCCTACTCTTAAGATTGACTCACGGCCAAACGGTCATGTATAGGCAATTTCCTCGCATGACGCCGATTCTCACGATGTGTGGGATCGGCCGTATTACTTATAATGCCACTCTCGGCTTCTTCTTCCTTTTACACTTCTCCCTCCCCCCACTGTAGGCTAGCCTATCGAACTCCTGAATGGTTAGCACCCCCTGTCTTCCATTTCTCATCTCTCTCTCTCTCTCTCTTGGGAATACCTTCCCAACACGCACGTTGTGTGTGCGTCTGGCATATTGTTTTATTCTAGCCGAAAAATATTGAGGGCGAGCTCTCAAATGATGATGCTCACATCTCTGTACATGCCAGATGTTCAGCCTGTGTAGGTTTTGTACTTCTGTGAAAAAAATTCAGTAGCTCCTACTGTCGCCCTTATGTGCACAATAGGCATAGGACTGCTACGAGCTTTCTTTCCGTACCTTGTACCTGAAGTACGAGTGGCGCACTACATGGTCTACACACATAGTACTTGCCGCCCACGCACCTGGATTCCAAAACGAGCCGTCTTGCTACACTGAAACAGTCCCCCCCCCCCCCCCCAGTGAGGTGCGCTTGCACCAAATCGCTGACCTAAACAAATTACCATATTGTGAAGCTTGGCCACACAAACACCCCTGAGAGAGTGGCAGTTAAACGATGATTTTCATACTATGATTTTCATAACCCTCTTTTGCCTGTTGAGTCGCAATCAATATCCGTCTACTTCATTATGGAAGCCACCACACCCGCCTTGTGTTACAAGAGCACTTAGCCGCGGCGAGTCAACTCTGCTGTACAGAGTCAGAACGGGATCAGCATGCACTCCCGCATGGTCTTTCAAAGTTAGGGGCGCTGCTTCGCCATTGTGCACGGAGTGCGATGAAGGGTGAGACATTGACCACTACATCTGGTCCTGCAAGCGGTTTTGCCCCGAAAGAAACGCACTCACGGACAACATGAAAAAAAAAAGACATCCACGCATATCCACGGAGTGAATGATGATCAGAGGGCGAAGCTCCGGATGTTCATCGGTCGCGCATCGAACGATCTCGAACGATCGTTCCATCCAATGAGAATCGAGCTGAGATGCGCCACTAGCGATATCCGATTAAACGAGAGCAATGCACCTCCATCCAACAGACTCGAACACAAAACGCCGCCATCTAGGGCTCTCCTATCACACTAGAGCACGCAGTGAGCGCCTCCGCGCCATCTATTGATCAATTCACATACTAGCTAAGCAGCACCGCAGCGCCATCTCGTGATCATTCTGAGACCTAGAGGTGGCTACGACGACGACGACGCGGGACTAGCCTATGCCCTAAGAAGCTTCGCCCCTAAAAAAAAAAAAAAGGTACCCCACACATGCACTGAACAAATTATATATCCGGAAGGTACACGGACAATCCGCAAGAAGGTGTCGGCCCTGATTATACCATTTCTCCATGAGACAGGATTGAGTGACACGTGGTGGCGCATGCGAGATGGACAAAGACGCTCGAGCGGAGCATTTGCCGGACAGGTCTGCCACGCTAACACCGCCTGTGGCCACATCACTATCACTTTTGCGTTCAACAGATAGAGCAAGTGCGTGTACATCTTTTAAAGAGAACCGAAAAGTCAAGCGGCGTAGTCGGTGACAGTGACGTCGTGGGGTAAAAGAAAAGCGGCCACTTTACAAGTGTGTTTGAACACAAATTGCGAGCTCCCTAGTGCGTTCAGTGCGATAAAAATTGGCTCGCATGTTCACAGAAGGCTTCACGACCTATCGGCACCGTTTTCTGATATTGTTCAAAAAGTGTCCCAGGGCCTTTTTAACGTCAAACGCTTCCAACCTTCGACTCATATCTAAATTTTTAGCTCGTTCCCATCAGGCGAATGCCTGAAAACAAAAATGCACAGCCGCGTGAAGCACGGTGAAACGCTACTTCTAAACTCCCGCCTTCTTAGTGTTTCTTATCTTCACCAATTCTTCGCCAGAAATCTTCGTTTTATCAATGCACCAAGAAGCCCCACAGCATACTTCGTTAAAGCCATATTGAATATACTAATACCCCTGTCACACGAGGCAACTAAAGTGCACTTTGAGCAAGTGCACTTCGCCACTAGTGTCATTCGCACGCTGTCACACGGGAACGTTTAGTGACACTCGCTGCAAAGTGCACTTGCAGCCAAGTGCGTTCGCCGAACTCACTTCGCGGCGACGAAGTGTGTAGCCTCGCTAGCAGTGGCTTGTAAACAAATACGCTAATGCACAATGCTGCGCCCGTTGTATGTTTAAAACATTGTTTTCGTTATTAGAAGCACTGCAATGTATTAAAACAAATCATATTTCAACAAAGAAACCTCGCTATTCTTGTCCTCGGGCAGTTTGCAGCCACGTCCGCTAGGGGAATGCACATTCCCGAAGCACACTTCTGTTTCTCGTGTAGCAGCGCGTGAGCGTAAGTGCACTTTGTGAGCGTAAGTGCACTCGCTCAAAGTGCACTTTAGTTGCCTCGTGTGACAGGGGTATAACGTCGACTGCAGGCTATTCCACAGGCTAAGGAATGCTTAGTCTTTAGAATATACTATAGGCTAAGCGTCGCAACCGCCAGCCAATGAAGACGTGCAGCAAGTCACGTGTCTACATAGCACCCTTTGGGAAACAAGCCCAAGGGCGACGACACGTCTTTGTCTCAGTAACACTCTGAGAAGCCGTTTCGTCTATACATCACCGCTGGTCGAAAAGCCATGACTTCCGCCATGTACGTAAGCTCAAGCTTTACATTCTTCTTAGTGTTGCGGGACGCAAGTTGCAGACCAAAACTGTAGCAGACCCCCCGAAAGGGCACGTTATCCATATCACTCGGAAAGCGGTAGACATGTTTTTTTCACTGCCCAAATGCTTTGCTCATTGACGAGCAGTAGGAGAGACGATGAACAGAAAGAGACGTCAGATCACGCTTCGGAAAGGTCTACTTCATTTATTACTCAACAATCCCTCGTTATCGAGAGAAGTACAGCCAATAGTTGGAACTTCCTCGGCCTTCAAACGGCTGTTGCCAAAACAGCTTGAAATGTACAGGCTGGTGGCAGTCTCCCAGCGGCATGGTGACATGGCGTTCCTGCAAACGGAACACAAGTAAATACCGTAAATATCGCATGATAATACGCGCACTACGAATACACAATGTACACTATATATACTATCTCAAGTAGATTCTGTTGGCCTTGTTCTATTCCCTAACTATCTCACTGCGGAATGCACCGTTATCTCAAGCAGATAAAAACCACAACAAAACAGAGCTTGCATATACCATCCTTACAACGCTCGAGTCTCTGCTCAACACCAGCCAAGCAGCCAAATTCCCCATGCCCCAAGCCAACTTAATGATTCTCAACCGTTCGGGCTCAAGGTACCGCCAACAACACAAAAAAAGCACTTGCATACTACCAATTACATCTGCCTGAGCCGTGGCAGAACACTCCGAGTGAAGAACGGCACCTTCCAACCTATTGTGTTTTTACGTGGACGAATGCAACCTATCGATGTCCTTCACTTCAAAAAATAGCCCGTTAGAAAAGACACCTTCGTCACCACCCGTAATAACCAGCAGTAAACGCAAATATCACGCACAGATGCCAAAGCAGAGCCGTACCTTGCCTTTCTAGTATGTTCTATAGTATGAGACTGCGCCCAGATTCTGTCCATAGGTGATTCCGTACGGGGTAGTTCCATAGGTGTAAGGGTAGCGGAGTGGGACGGCATCGTAACGATGGCTGTAGCGTGGCAAGTAGGTGTAACCCGGCGCGTGGACAGCACCGGTCACCGCTGTAGGAACCGCAGCATGGACTGTGTGGATGGCAGCGGCAGTGGGAGTGTAACTAGACACTCGGGCCACGGTGTGCGGGACTCCAGGTCGAACGGTCTCGTAGCTGGTCACGTGAGAGGCTTCGGACACGGTCGGGGCATGGTGTACGGCTGTGGACAGGACGGGCGCGGCGTAAGGTGCAGCTGCAATGTGAGTCACCGGTGTGCCGATGGTGGCGATGCTGCCGCCA
The DNA here is from genome assembly GCA_013339685.2 of Hyalomma asiaticum. Classification (NCBI taxonomy): domain Eukaryota; kingdom Metazoa; phylum Arthropoda; class Arachnida; order Ixodida; family Ixodidae; genus Hyalomma; species Hyalomma asiaticum. Next base: position 76,539,072 of record CM023484.1, read on the forward strand.
AATGCCACAGTGGCCAGGGCAGCGAGGAGGATGAACTGCAACGCAAACGTGCATATCGACGCATTTGTACTACGAACAGCAACGAGACCAAAGTGATTCCGAAAAACTTCCTGGGACACACAATAACTAATCTCATGCTGAAAACTGCTATACTCAGTGTAGTAAGTGCTCTGACACCTATATTGTGCGCATCTCGCCATATATATGGATATAAATGCCACTCTGGCCACGGAAGGACGAGAAAGTAGTGTAACAATAAAGTTTGTGGTCTTCTTAAGGTAAGCAAAGATAACATCTCGAAGAACGCTCCTTGGAGCAAAGGGCATACGATGAATTCTAGATGAGGTATAACTATAGTGCAAACATGTCGAATGAAGCTCCTTACTTTGAGTGCTTGCAAGAAGCGGCGGCAGCTGCGGCGCTGATTTGTTCATACAGTACAACATTGTTACAAAACGCTCTAGAGTTATGAATGGAGCCGTCATAGACGCTTCAAGGGTATAATTTTGCGCTTCAATTCGAGGAGCCATCGTGCGCTGTGTCAGTATTGTGAGTGACGATTCATGGATTCTCCAAAGGGCACAAAAACTAACAATTTCCTACTGCTCCGAAAGTAGTCATTGGCAAAGAAGGCTAGTTAGCTTTGATTATTCAAAAAGACTTCTACATATGCTTCATAAAATGCATTTGCAGGCAAAAGTCAAAATTGCTTTACAAACTCGAATTAATCAGTAGCTGCTCTACTGAGTAGTTCCTGGATAATAGTCGCTACGAAATACCAGCGTGGAACTCACAGCTTTCATGGTGGTTGGTGAATTCGTTGTGGGACCTCGTCCAAGAACGATTTGGTGGATTGGTCGCAAAAGACCTCCTTTTATACGATATAGTCAGCCACTTTCCAGAAAGTCTCGAAACCGTTCGGCGTAAGATCGGCGCTTCTGTGGGAAAGAAGGAGACAGCCGCTTCGAAGTGAATGTGCGCAAGGAAATCTATTATCCACATGCGATGTACGTACATTACTGGTTAAGTGTGAAATACTGCCACCCGACCGCAATGCTAATTAAGTGTGATTGTCCCAATAAATTAGAAACGATGTTCTTCACAAAATAAAAAGAAAGCTGTTTTCCGAATGCATGTGACCCTTATTATCTTTTTATTATTCGTAGTAGATCCTCCGCAAGCACGTTAGGCATGAAACTGAATGCCTAGGTCGCATTCAAATTAGGCTGGATCCTATAAATGTAACCACAACCATATACGTGAGCGTGTGTGATAGCGGAATGCAGTACTAATGAATGCATGGGTGTGCTACTTGGTGATAACGTTGTCAGTCGAGCATATTTCTCTATGAATATCCTCCTGTAGATAACGCCGGTCTCATACTGATATGACGCAGTGAACGTGCCCCAGATGTCACCGATCCCCTACAGTGTTTTTGCGTCTGAGGTTAATGCATAATTGCAGCTGTTTACCGGCTATTGACGTCTTTTTCGCCAGTGTTTTACGTATCTTTTGTGGCACGTCTGGAATCTCAGAAGCGTCGCAACAACTGGTTTCGTAAACAGGGTGAACATGAAGTGGTGTTTTCTTTATGTTCGGAGACTATGTGTGGTGAAATCCGACAGTAAAAGTCCTTTTATCCAATAACATCTCAAGCCCAAATGGTCCTCAGATGCAGACAATCTTATTCTAAAGACGTCAGCCTGAATTGTGCTAGTACGCTACCCTCGTTGAAATATAATAACAATGTGCAGTCTTTAATGAGCTTATTTGGTCAAGTTGGTTCATGTTCAGAAATTTCACAACATAAACATAGGCTTCCAAGTTCATTTCATTTCAGATATATATCAGTTAGATCTTTAGCACGAGTACCGTTGTATGTGTTTACGAAAGCAGTTACTGCAACGACTCTGAATTTTCCGCGCCTCGTGAACTTTCTCGCTAAACAAGCAGTAACCCTTAGATGCGAGTACCGTGTTCAACTCCGACGCGAATACCAGTGAGGTTTAACTATAGCTAAGCCTCTGTGTATTACTCCTTCTCTGTAGCTCTGCGATGCGTGAGAAGTTTTTTCGCACATTATTTCTTTGTAGAAAATAACATCAATGTACTTACGCCCACGTGATGACCTCTTGTAGCTTCTCTTTGGATCTAGTCGTTCTTGTGTACACAAACAATTGTACTTATTGTTCGATGTACGCGCAGCGATGTCGGCTCTGGATACCTTGGTTTGCGTCATTCATCTGTGATCAATCGTTCTGAATATCTTGAAGCCCTTTGCAGCCCAGGTTCCATGTTCTTTTTGCTGCAATGTCCACTGGTCTTGCGTGGCAGTGGCTGTAACCTTAGACACGCGTCTTCGCATTCACGCGGTATGCAAATGAAGATCGCACAGTCTTCTATGAATTTTGATGTCGCATAAGAAATTGGTACAGTTTACAGATATCGCGGAGCTACCAAGATAGCTTAGCTTCGGCGTGTTTAAGACGTCTGTTAGCAAGGCAGTGATGGAAATTTGACAGAACTTATGGATGTTATGACAAGATTTTGACGCGTGTTGAATTTATTTATCCCGTGATGCTTGCTCTTTCAATGACTCCACCGCGGTGGCCTAGTGGTTGTGGTGATGACCTGTTGACTCGAAGACGCGGATTTATATCCCAGCCGCGGCGGTCGCATTTCGATGGAGGTGACGTTTTGAATTCCGGCACACTGTGCGTTATTAATCCACGATAAAAAGTCCCAGGAGGTCAAAATTCCCGTCGTCCTCCACAAGGCCGTGCCTCATAATTGTGTCGAGGAGCTTTAGGGTATCAAACCCGAGAAATTATAATTTAGTCATTTATTTGTACTATGTCCGTTGGGAGGTTAATTTAAGGCGAAGTCGTTGTGTACCTCCAAAAAAAAAAGGCTCCAACATATTTTGTCCTGGTGGTTATTGAACGCCTACGTCCGATTCATGTTGCGGTAGCCGTAATATGTCAAACATAAGAATTCACGTCCAGCTGCATTTATTCACACTGTTGGCGCAACTACAATTTCGTGAAGACATACCGCGCATTATTATACACAAGTTTGTACTTCTCACGTCCTCACGCTTCTTTTTTTTTTTTAATTTCTTTACTCTGTTCCCTCTGTTTTGTCAGCCATTAGACTGTGTACTGCGCCCTAGGCAAAACACTTGCGGACACGTATTCGCTGATTTTGGTTTCCTCTTCAAAGCCAGCATTTTGAACGGCTTTAAATGCAAAGGTTTGTTTCGAGCTTCCCGTACCTTCATTAGTAATGCAATTCTTCCGGCACAAGTCAGTGTGAGAACGTACTTTGCCCATTCCACAAAGTAGCAGTGTCCTGCTTCGTTGAAATCACGTCGTTGAGAGTATACCGGGTGCTTTGTTTCGAGAATAACTGTCCGCTGGCAATACTATTTTAACAGCGAAGCTGTCTAAGCGCTCCGTTAAAGCGTCAGAAATACTCATGCAATTATCATAACCATGAAATTAGTGTGCGTGCACTTCATGCATATCGCGCGCCCGTCTTCCGTTGTGCTCATACCCTAATCCCACTACTATAGTACCTATATCGGCAAGTATAGTATAGCAGGGAGGTGGTAAAACAAGCCTAATTAAGGTAACCCTAATTAGGCCTGTACTAATTAGGTCATGCATAATAAACTGTACCTGAGTAAGTTGGTTTTAATTAGGCAGAAATTAATATAATCAGGACTAATTAAGGTCCGCATTATTTGGCTATGACTAATGAAGCCAGCGAAACCATGTCAAACTTAAATCGACCAGCTTCGCTGCGTTAACCCATGCGCGACTGAGCGCAAGCTTCGGAAATGTTTTTTTACTGTTATCATGGTGTGACCTTTTAATAAACATCATCGCTAACTGCACGATGGCGCAGGAACAGGAACACGACACGGGCGCTGCGTTATCGTTTATATAGCTAAAGCTTCTGTTCGTCAAAATAAGTTTTCACCGACTCTTCCAAATTTTTCTAATGGTATACATTGGGTAAAGGGAGCAGTAAAGTACAGTGTGGGCTACAAGGTACTTCGGAGACCCGGTTTTATAGGTCTCTGATTGCTGAAGGTCAATTGCTTTGGGCCGAGCTATAGTATCGTTCGCGTAGCTAATCACACGCAATGTACACGTTAATTATTATTATTATTATTATTATTGTTGTTGTTGTTGTTGTTGTTGTTGTTGTTGTTGTTGTTGTTGTTGTTGTTGTTGTTGTTGTTGTTGTTGTTGTTGTAAGTCATGCGGTTCTACGTGCCAACTATGATCATACGGTACGCGCCGCGTAGTAGAAGGCTACGAAGACATTTTCACCACTTGGATTTCCGTACCGTGCACTTAGATCTAAGTGGGCGTGTGTTCATTGCATTTCAGCCCCTTCGAAATGCGGCCTTTCTTGGCTGAAATTCGATCCCGAGAATTCACGCTTTGCAGTCCAACATTTCGTCCTTAAGCTACCGCGGCTGCTAATGTATGTCCTAACGTCTTCATGGTAGGCTGCCTTTTAAGTCAATACTCTTGGGCATAAAAATGCGAAAGCTTGCACGCTACAAAAAAATAACAGAATTCTCTATGTGACGGTACATGAACATCTTATATTCATATATCGTCCCACTCAAAATGCGCAGCAGCTGCGAAACATTAGTTCCTTTCGTGCTTCTTTATATTTCGCAAGAGAATTTGACCTTGTGCTATAGGACAACAAAAATGGGTGCGCCCTCACTGAAGGACCGTCGCGAAATCGTATTCCGCACGGCAGTAGCTGACCGCCAATATCAGGAAATGGAAGCGCATGACTAAGAAACACTGGCGTATGGCAGGAACTTGCGTACCACTGGATGTTGTAGCAGGCATACACAAGCGGCTAAAACGTTTACGGCGAGAGTGGAAATCTAGGACCCAAAGTTTCTTGTCCGAAAATTGCAATTATGTGACCTGGCACGGGCACGTTCAAATGTTCTTTGGGGTGTGTGTGAAACAGATATGGGCAGTCGTCGGCGAGACGGCAGCTTTTACATGCGAAACGGAGTTTTCGAGGCGCGGGACCCGTGGATTCTTATTGGGAATATATATAGTACCGTTTGCTAACAAGCTACCACACGAAACCGCGGAACAAGGAGCTGTGGTGGCGTTCGTCTCCAAGAGCAAGGACATGCGCCACGACCTCACACAACAGAGAACGCGGCTCTAGCAACACCCGTCAACAAGGCCTCGAGAGCGCTAACTGCCTATCACTGAGGCTGCACAGCGAAGTAGTCGTTAGGAGGTTCGGTGCACGAAGATCTCCAAGGTGAGCCTTATCTCGAAGAACACGCTGAGCGCGAGCATTCATCGTATCTGATCTCCTTATGGCGCGCATCATAGAAGCCTACTTCGTATGCATCCCTCCCACTGACAGCACTGAGTGTAGAGGCCGTAAATAACGAGCAAGTAAGTGAGCAAGACCCCGCCCCGCAAAAAAAAAATAAATAAATAAAGGATCACTGCAACTCAGACGGCAAATACTGGGTGTATCTGTCTTTATTTTTATTTTTTTGTCGCAGTTGCTATTCCGCGAGCAGCAAGACGTTTAACTATGAAGTTATCAGGGCCTTCTTGTAGCTGACGTGCTACTGTTTTGTGTGTTATTTTAGCCATGAAACTGACCCATGCTCTATTCCTGATGACTAATCAGCCAATGCTCGTCAACCTCACCGCCTTCAATGCTGCAGTTTGGGTGCACGACTTTATGGTATTATTTTTTGTTGTTGTTGTTGTTGTTCTTTTTATCAATCAGACCAAATCATCCTTGTTTTGCGGCTGGTTGTTCTATAAAGCGTATTTTTAATGTCCCACACAGGCGTATAAAAGCTGAGTCGTGACAGCCATTCCAGCAGATCTCCCGTTGGAAGGCCTTTGCACAAGCAACCCTCAGCCATGAGAACAGTAAGCTCAACAGACATTCTCTTTGCCCAGCGAGATTCAGATACCTTCTCAGCCCATATAATGCGTTCGATCACCGTGTTAAAGGATAGTAAAAACTCTGCAGTATTCAAGACAAACATGGTTCTCAAGAGTTTTCAGGACACTTTTTATACGGTACCTCATCTAGCTTCTGCTACATCTAGAGACCTTGTAATATCAATTACTCCAGCGTAAGGGCGATAAAGAATACGCCGTGCAACCACCGACGCCAGCACAGGTGATAATGTGGGGCCCATTTTCCTATTCAGAGCTGCGCTACAGGTGAAAGTTTGCTTAAAAACTGCTTAACGCTACTGGCAAAGACAATATGCTGTGAAAGTGCTAATATAGGTAAAATAATGCCTAGTGCGCCATGTGCAGTATTTTTCACATTGACAAGCAAGCTTCGGTGTTCCAGCAGATTCTTGCTTTTACTCTGCTCACGTTGCTGCTTTTAGTACAAATGCGTCGATATGCACGTTTGCGTCGCAGTTCATCCTCCTCGCTGCCCTGGCCGCTGTGGCATTCGGCGGCAGCATCGCCACCATCGGCGCGCCGTTGACTCACGTTGCAGCCGCACCTTACGGAGCGCCCGTCGTGTCTACAGCCGTACACCATGCCCCGACCGTGTCCGAAGCCTCTCACGTGACCAGCTACGAGACAGTTCGACCTGGAGTCCCGCACACCGTGGCCCGAGTGTCCAGCTACACTCCCACTGCAGCTGCCGTCCACACAGTCCACGCTGCGGTTCCCACAGCGGTGACCGGAGCTGTCCACGTGCCGGGTTACACCTACTTGCCACGCTACAGCCATCGTTACGATGCCGTCCCACTCCGCTACCCTTACACCTATGGAACTACTCCGTACGGAATCACCTACGGACAGAAGCTGGGCGCAGTCAGATACATTACGTACTAGAAAGGGCAAGTACGGCTTTTCTTGAGTTTGTGTCTGAGCAATGTAATGACTGCTTGTACTAGGCTTAACTTTCGAAAACCAGTGTTCCTTAACGGATTATGTCTATAACTACATTTTAGGCTCTATTCATGCCAGCGAAAATCCTACTGTCATTTATTGCGCGGCTAAGTGCGCATTAGCCCATCTACAGTTTTTTCCTTTAATGCTTAAATGTCGCAAGTCAATGAATCTTCGCTTTCTTTTGCTTTATACTCGTCGTCTGTATTGTATTACAACTTCCGCGACAAATATCAACCCCTGAATGAGTTTCATTGGCCAGATATCGCAGTTTAGTTTATAGATTACCACGAACGACCTCACATACCTAAACGATAACAGACGTTCACTGGAATGATGCATGCTTGATGTCATGAACAGATCAGTTGAAAATGATGAAGAACATGGAACATCGCTTGGCTCTAGCGAGATTCTCTGTCTTCTAATAAAAAATTGACGCGATGCACAAACTAACTGCGACAAGAAGACACAGCAACACAGGACGTATGCGCCGATCCTTCGTTCTTGTGCCTATTTATGCTTGTTCGTCGGCGCATCCCGTAAATTTTTTCGGCTATTAACCAACTGGCCGCAACCAAACTTTTATTGTCCTGTTTTGCATCGTTTTCAACCATTTGGTAATCGATGTCAAAATAACGATAAACAGTCCATTTTTAAGCTGCTGTGTTGTACGTCGTGGTCTAACGCGTTGTAACGCAATAATATCCAGCATATCTCGCTACATGGAGAACAGGATGAGGCGCTCTAGAAAGAAGAATCTAGAAAGATTCGAATATTAACCTACATTACTTTCAAAGCGATGTGGTGTAAGGTGGACAAGCACAGTTGTCTGATGTTTTTTTTTTTATTCTGTTTGCAGATACATGACATAGAAGTGACGTCCAATGACGATGTTCAACGTGCTAGGATGCCACGAAGAAATTAATGTCTGTGAAGCTTTTAAATAAATAAATGATGTCGAATCAGTTCACCTGCATCCTAATCTCTAAATATTATTCTTGACGTTGTTCCCATCTTGCTGGTGCAATCAACGGCTTCCGTAAGCTGGCGTACGTAATCGCAAAGAAGCCTACGGAAGAACTATAATACTTTATTTTTAATTTGTCCGCGGATTTATTTACGTCTACGGATACCGGGTTGCCGGACCAGTTGAAGGAAGCAGCAGAGCTTGTAGTGACATCTTGCTGCGTTTTCTGCGAATACAACAAATCTGACTTTCCTTGCTCAGTCGCGTCAGCGTTCTCGCCAAAAGAAAAATGGCGAGAGGGCTATGAGCAAATGGTCATCTCCCTGACAATGCTTTACACACGTAGTTGAGTAAGACGTGCAAGCCGCAGCAGTACTAGCTTCGTGCGTCTTTCGTCGGGCCCTTCATCACCGGGTGTCGCCACCAACTTTGCCGGCCCCACGTATTTACCCGGTGACAAACAATATACAAATATTAAGAAGCCTACGGGCATATTAAAATTACCTGACGCTTGTGATGTGTACGGAATGATGGTGCGAAGCTAGAAATGATAGCTGAGTCATGCATTACAGACGAATAAGTGAGACGCTCTCTCTCTCTCTCTCTCTCTCTCCTCTCTCTCCTCTCTCTCTCTCTCTCTCTCTCTCTCTCTCTCTCTCTCTGTGTGTGTGTGTGTGTGTGTGTGTGTGTGTGTGTGTGTGTGTGTGTGTGTGTGTGTGTGTGTGTGTGTGTGTGTGTGTGTGTGTGTGTGTGTGTGTGTGTGTCTTTCATTTGTCTGCGTCCTTATGCCATTTGCGCTACAAGAAAGACTTCATTATGTCGTACCAACAAGCCCATATTTCCACGTTGATGTCCTTGTTATAGCTTCCTTTTCGAAATTCTCAAATTGCCGCCCCGGTGGTACAGCAGTGGTAACTGTTGTCAGCAGCTCACCCGAAAGACGCGAGTTTGATCCCTGCCGCAGCGGTATCGATCCACATGCCAAAGGCCACGTATTCGTGCGATGTCAGTGCGCATTAAGGAAAGCCAGGTAGTCCACATTTGTGGACACCACTACTACGGCATGGCTAATAATTACATCGTGATTTGTGCGCGTAAACCCCCAGCAATCGTTATTATTATCGTCGTACCCAAGTGCGCCGACATGTTTCGTCGCTAATAAGAGAAACGCACTATCACCAGTATTGGTCTGCTGACGAGGCACACTCACGTTGCAGTCTTGGATATCCCGTAGTATGTCCAATGACCGCAACGTTCTCATAATCGCCACTCACTCCTGCCGCCGAGATTCGCCATGGGGAATGCTGACTACTGTGTCAAACAAATCCAAAGGTGTCCAACAATGCATTTCACGTGCGTAGGTCCAGCATTAATGAATAATCACCCATAGGCTGGTCATGACAGTACATGTCAGTGTACACTCTCGCGATCATAAACCAGTAGCAAAAGTTCTGGAATAAAGATGTTGTCAACGTTATGATCCAGAGCGTGTGCGCCATTTTTTCGGCGATACCGTTTCCAACAACTCTCACCAGCCTCTATGGCAGAGCTTCATTGCGACGGTGATTATCGATGGATTTTTTTATAGCGGGTGGATTCCACGTCCGATACAAACAGCGTACTTGTGGACATTTCGGGAGTTTGTTTTAGCCCGTAAGGAAAAGATAAACGTATACAATGCGAATAAAAAGAGGTCTGCCAGTCTTTCATTGTTACGAATGAATTCGGGCATGGCTAAATGGCTAAATGGGCATGGCCTAAAGCGATGGTGTCGAAACCACGACAATTGTGTCTTCATGAGGTATGACAGTTCCCTATAGGAAAAACGGCCAACCGTAGTGGTAACTCACAGTACTATCGATGTCACAGCCACATTTACTGCAAGTGAACGCCATCTGTATAGACGGGATGCTCTCTTAGAGTCGTAATTGACGGATGCTAATTTAGAGTCGCAAGTAGTAATCTTACGGACGGCTGCTTCTCGACACCGCGCTCCCAGCGAAGCACACGAAACGAGTGCCCATAACTGTGGTCCCTCGATCACCTATAGAAGAACTACTATCTGAACGGCTGGACTAATGTAGGATAATACTATTATGTCTCATGATAACCGCCATATTTAAGTAATCCAATATGTCTGGGAAAAAGCAAGGTGCGAGCACGAAACATGAAAGTTAATTACCATATACGTACTTCGCAATTCGTATACAGTATACATGCATGACTGGCCTATGAAGCTCACAGGCACAAATCGCTCATACTTATGTTTTTCCTAGTATTTGTGCTTCCTGTCTTACACGATATTTTTCTCTACTGTAAAGCTTTAGCAACCGGTGCACTTTCAGTGAGTGCACCTTGAGTTTCCACTTTGCATCACAGCCATTGCTTCACCCTGCCATAGCTCCCCTGCAACTTACACCAGAATTCACGAGAAAAGCAACGTAAACAAGGAGTGAAATACGGAAAAATTTTGGATGTTAAAGCACCAAAAACGGGCACATGTATTAAATTCCGCTCGTTTTGCTTCCACCTAAGCACAAACAAACATGTTTTGTTTTCCACCTTAGCAAACTAAACATACAGAAATTCCATAGATACAGCCCAGTGTTAACTGAGCACAAAGAAAATTACTTGTGACATCCCTCACTCAAGCGGATTTTACTGACTAAGAGACAGCACAATCTCACTAAAGCAGGAGAAAGTTGACATCGGCCGTAACTCACATGGCTGTAGTGGCTGCTATCAGGCAATACTTTAAAGCAGTTATGCTCTTACTTTACCTTATTCTTAACAGATTTCTTGAGAATATGCCACTGCAGCAGTGAAGCTTTACTGTCGTCGTAACATTACACATTTGCGCACTTCCACGTGAACAGCACTGAAATTTCCTCTCGATTCTTAAAGAAGGCGTTCAAAAACCCACATAGCGTAAGTACCGCGTTCCTTTGCCGGTCGACTGTCATCGGTCGACCTGCGGTAGTATTTTTCGCGCTCAGGCGTATACGTTGTCCGTTCCCACCGTAAAACGTGTGATAAAGCTATATTCGTCGCTTCATTGCTTTTTCGTCTCGAATAATCCACAACATTACTCAGCTCACCTGAATCTCCTTAAACGTGCCTTTTTAATTCCCTGGCCCTTTTAACAAGTCTGATCACGCCTGCCACACTCAGCGACGCGCAAAGTCGTGCATTCGAAAATGCTCACTGCCGTCGTTTATGAGGACCCTTCGTTAAAGTGACGCCGCCGAGGGACTAAAAATTAAGCAGCAGAAAAGCCACAATTAGATCAGAAGGGGACACCCAGGAGTGGCATGAGATAAAAGACAGGTTGACGGAACGAGATCATACTCTTACTGACCACGTGACCTCCATCTCCTATTTACGCATACAGGTTGCCGCTGGCTGGCGACAGGTAGGTAAGTGGTCACTCACCCAAGAATTTATAAAGCTACATTTTAATGTATACAGAATTGCAAATAGAGAGTGCATGCTTCGAGCTTTTTTTTGTACGGCAGTTGGGCTGGTTCTCATGGACCACATTGAAACATTGCGTACAAATTAGCTGAAAGGCTGAAGGATCAGTCGTGGTAAGTTTATCTTTCAATTTCTTCCGTGCCCTGTCAATGCACTTCCCAGTGGCGTCGTCTTCTGCGTGAAAGCCACCAATTTTCATCAGAATGCGGAGACATTGTTTACAATTCAGAAATCTCCCGAGTCACGCTGTTTCACCATACCGATCCTTCCTGCGAAAGGCTTCCGTCGGAATTAGATCTCTTCAACAAACGCCGCGTCAGATCTTTTATTCATTTTAGAGTTATTCTTCGTGTATACGTTCGTCTTTTCTCGGCAGTATTTTGCGGGAGGTAGGACCATCGTGACGTAGATCTAGTGCGGTATAAAAGCAGCGCGTTGAAATGGCCCTAAACAGAGCTTCCCCTGAGAGCCCTTCCAGAGACCACCAGAACAAACATCATGATTGCTGTAAGTTGGAGCATGCTGCCTGTTTCGTTGGGTTGTTTAGGCTCTCGGCTACTACCTATCCTCTACTGACCAACGTTAGTAATCACTCTCAATTGCTGTCCCGTCGCGGTGGTTCAATGGCTATGGCACTCGGCTGCTGATCGGAAGGTCGCGGTATCGAATCCGACCGCGGCGACCGCATTTCGATGGAGGCTGAATCCTTGAGGTGTACTCTGCGACTGTCAGCGCGCGTTAAAGAACCTATGGTAATCGAAATTTCAGGATCCCTTCACTGCAGCATCCCTCATGATCATATCGTGACTTTTGGACGTAAAACCCCTGAAATAATTATTATCCCCCTCAATTTCAGTTATTCGCTCGTCACTGCCTGATAAATGCAGACTAATCCAAGGGTGTGCATTCGACGTCGTGTCTGTCATCAACGTAAATCCCCATCTGCGTTTAAAATCGGCAAAACCTTTAGTAGGTCTGCGGATCACCTTTCACATGACGCATGCGAAATGAGTCGCGAGAGGAAATATAGTTTTGTTACCTTTGGACCCTGTCCGAGTCAAGTAGATTTCATTTTCATTATATACGGTGTACTCTGTGGGTACGAGCACAATGCAGAAATCTTGGAAGCCCTGAGATTTCAGGCTGCAGCATGAGATATACATTATCAAGTTTTACTCTAGGAAAGCTTAAGTTGAGTAGGAAATAATAATGTATGAGTTGCGGCTTAGGACAAGAGGATATGGTTCGCGGTACTCTAATTATATTTTTGTCGGCCGATCTGAGTGTGAAATAAACGCTAGAGAATGTAATCTCCTAAGCGCGACCGGCGGGTGATGTCACGTGCAAATTACTTCTGTAAAGTAGCTGATGCTGCTGTTGTATTCCAAGCTTGCAAAGCCCCATTTCAACCCCGTTCAACAGGGTTGCAATGGCTTTGCAAGCCTCAATATCTCAGCAAGACAGGATATCACCGCAAAAAACTCACATATATTACAGTTTTCTTCTTTTCGAAAGTTCCTAACATGCCCCTGCGACCGGCAATGGTGTATCACAAGAGAAGAGCCAACGAAAAGCTTCGAGCTCAAAGTTTCGACAAGAGCTAAGTTTACACAAACTCGATCAGTCGGGCCGCGTTGTTTTACCCCGCAGACAACCGGTCTCTGAGTTACTGTGAACGCTTCCATATCGTTTGGAGCGATTGCAGTGGCAGGTTCAGTCAATTAACCAGCCAGGAGTAAGTTTACACTTCCAGCCCTGTGAGCAAGCTATATGTATGGCTGACACAAGTTGAGCAGGATCAGCTCGACTTACCCGACCCACCCGGGTCCAGCTGAGCCAAGCGAAGCCGATTAAGTGACCCCGGCACCGAGGCTCTTGTTCTTTGGTTAATACTGATCGCGTTAACGCTCAGTTTTTCTTGATATCCTTTGGTATGTTTTTTTGAGCGATTGCGAACTCGGCATTCTTGAACTTTCAGTTCTTCATTGCCATCGCCCTGGCCAGCCCGGTCATCGCTGACCATGTGGCAACCTACGCTGTTCCTGTAGCACCGGTGCTTCCTGTCGCTACCAGTACAGTGCACCACACACCGGCCGTCTCTAAGGCCACCCGGGTGACCAGTTACGAGACGGTGCAGCAGGGTGTGCCGCACACCTTGGCCAAAGTCTCCACATACACGCCTGCCGAGACAACGGTGCACACTGTCCACGGGACGGTACCCACAGCTGTGACGACGGCAGCTGTTCACGCGCCGACCTACACATACTTGCCTCACTACGGCTACCGTCTCGGTGCCCACACAGTTCATTATCCCTACGTCTACGGCTTCGGCCCTTACGGGATCACCTATAACCACGCCGCCCCGGTCAAAGAATGTAAGTATGCTCGGTTGAGCGACCTCACAGTGTACTAAAGTTTCTTACGTCAAAGGATGGGCTTCATTGTCTTAAAGGCAAGAAGCGTCCAGCAAGCTTCACTCTGAATAAAAGATAAATCGGGTGCGTTTGTTGGTTAAGCAGTATTTCCTGCAGACGTGTCTCGGCGGGTCACCTTTACTGCTGAGTCTATAATAAGTTGTTTCTTTTACATAAATAGTCCAAATCGAACACGTTTTTTTAATATAGCCGCAATAAGTAATTTCTGCAGTAATCAGTGCCAAGGCTGCCTTCGTTTTCATATTTTTACTATTGAAAAGTAGTGCGATAGGCCGGGGAGAACGGTGAGTTAATTTTGTCTCCCAGACATAGAGACAAATTTGAACGCTGCATAGAAGTAGAGCCGCTTTATCCCCCTCCCGCCCCCCTCCTCTCCTGCGCCTGCAAACAATTCAATACCTCAGTTTAAGATATAATTGCAGCTGTTAAATAGCACTGCTTACACTGAATTGCGTTCTAAAACGTGGCGTGCTAACTCGCGCTGTTTCTTTGGCGCTAATTTTCACAGTTTCTTTAGGTGAATTCGATCCCTGATATCAGCAATGAACGCCTACGGGTCATCATTCCAACTAGCAGCGACTAAGCCATGCTGGTGGCTACTACACAATTATTAAAAACAAGCCAACTATGCAAATCCTGTAATCTGTTGCATGTTAGGCTTGCTTGAAATTTGCTTTCTATGGAATTTGCCTTAAAATTTTGTGATGTATCAGTTTGCGTGCGAAATATGACACGAACAAATGATAACGCCTATTAAACTAATTTTAGCCAATAAAGAGAGCTATAAGTTAGGGTTTTGCTATTTACCCTCATAGGTACGAATTATAAGAAAATTCTTCTGGCATGCCAATCAGAATTCTTAACCGCCCCGAAAGACTCGCGAATTCCAGAATAAAGATTACAGCAACGGGAACACACGCCCAATAGTAAAACAGGACACCTAACAATCCAAGATGCACGTAGACGCTATATTGAAATATTCCCGTTTTCAGACGTCGATAACGCACTCAGCGTAACCAAGAAAGGCAATCTAAAGACAATTTAGATTTAGTGAAAATAATAGTTAATGTAACAGCAAACGTTCCTACTGTATTCTTTCTTTCTTTTCTGTATTACAGAGACAAGTTTTCCTGTCATTTAGGAGAAGAGGCTTCCGACCTTGAAAGCTCCTGATACAACCAAAAGTGACACCTAAATCCCTCGAGAATCACAAGAACCAGAGGACAATGCGCTTGCAAAATAAACGAGTTTTGTTGCCACAGTTTGTGCGTTTTATGCCACAGCCGATGTGTTATTCCGTTCTATAGACCCCGATGAAGGTCGCAACGAAATTAAGTTTCTCATTCAGCTAGCAGACCGAATCAGTTCATGGCCTTTCCATTGCCCTGCTCGTGTTCGTGAGTGCGGTTCCAACAGCAGTTGTTTCAGTCCCATAAGAGTGGAACAGAAAACTCCTAATGTGCTTCGATCGCGATGCAGACGTTACAATCATCGGGGCCTAAATGAATCCGGATCATCTCGCTGTTGCGTGTGTTGATCGCGTCCCAGACGTCTGTCTACGAATTGACACCCTTCAAAAATCAAGCAAGTTCTATTTTCAAATTGGAACGAGCACGTCGACGAGTACCTCATGCTCTTTCTACAAAATTTGAAGACTAAGAACATGACCGATGAAATCTCTACTTTCCCGCGAATTTCTCCATCGCACGGAATCTAGTTGTAGCCGCGTTTATTCGACGCTTCTTCAACTACAATTGCAGCACTCAACTTCTCTGGAAGGAAGAACATTGTTACATGTAAGTCGGTCAAGTTCATACGTTTTCAAGTGGGCACAGCAACAGTTCTTGAGCATAGAAAACGGTGCCGATCAGACGTGAAGGTTCCGTGAACGTGCCAGCCAATTGTTACTGCACTGCACGTGCCGGCGAACATTAGTTCAAATAAAGCTGGAAATTACCAATTTAAGTCCCTTCACCTTTTTGTTGCTTTAAAAAAAGAAACATCGACTTTCTTTGTCCTATGAACTCGAAGTGAACAAGTAAAGCATTACGGACCATGTTTTCACAATTATGAAATCACCAATTCTAGTTCTGTCGCAAGCGGAGCACTAGGTGATCGTTGCGACGTCTATAGGGAGAAGAGCAAGCGATTTCTAGCTTTATTTGAAACCAAATAGGAAATTCCTTTGTGCGTGCACTGCAATGGAATTTCGATCACATTTCACAGGAGCCTCTACGATCGGTCACCGTTTCTTTAATGCAGTGGAATCTCGTTGATATGATCTTCACGGGAACCAGATTAAGTATTTCGTACCATTCTAAAATCGTATCAACGATGTCACTACACATTGCGCCTGTACACATCTGCATGCAGACAAAAGAACTCATTTTGCCGATAAATGTATTAAGCGGGATCGTATTAATGAGGTTTTATTGTATGCTCAAGAAGTGTTGCAGGGGCCGTTTGAAGGTATACTCAGTGCGCAAAGGATCTGTGAAAAGATTTCGTACCATCCGAAAAACGTTTCAACCGTGGTACCATACACTGCAACTTTGGGAATCTGGATGGAGAGGAATAAACGTATTTTGCCGAAAAATGTATTAAGCGAGATCGTATCAACAAAATTTCATTCTATGTTCAAGAGACAGAGAGAGAGAAATAAGGAGAAAGGTCAGAAAGGTTAACCAGTAAGAGACTTCCGGTTTGCTACCCTGCACTAGGGGATGGGAAAAGGAAAATGAAGAGGTATAGAAGAGGGGAATAAGATAGACGGGGGAGGGGGGGGTTACCAGGGGACTTACAATCTTTCTAACAAGCCAGTACGAAGACACGTCAACCAAGCTATGAACGACTTTCGCTGCGAAGTCAATTTTCGTCGGCATTCTAATACAGTCTGTCCCGACAGCGCCCTGTCTTCAAGACGGGCCAGCGCAGCCGCTAGTGAGAGTCCGTGCGCTTTTTAGCGAGAACAACGGCAAATATCGTGTTCTATAGTTTCCTCAGTGCCGCAGTGACTGCAAGCAGTGTTATCGACCATGCCGATTTTGAAAGAAAAAGGTTTTGTAAATCGTACGTTCAAAAGTGTTGTGGAGCTCCTTAGAAGGTATACCCATTGTGCAAAGAACGTGCGTTTACACAGCGCGCCGTGCGCGCGTGTTTGTGCGTGTATGCGTGCGTGCGTGCGTGCGCATTACAGTCGCTTATTGAAAGTATACGCATGCAACACTCTAGCGTAGGGACGTCCAACTAATCACTAAAATTTTGAGCCACGCTTTCATTAGATCGCAAAGCAGACACGTTATGTCCATGCAGTGCAAGCAATTATAGCTTAAATCCTTAGGTTGAACCTGTCCGGCGCGTTTTCCGGGAAACAACACGCAGAATATGCAAGGCATCAAACTCTCTGTGTCGCTTTTGCAAATTCACAAAGCAGAGAAAACAAGTATGGCTCTATGATATGCAGAAATGATTAATTACTTCGTTACCAGTAAGGCCATTTATTACCTCCCAGTTTATTTTCCATGTTGGCTGACGATCCGCACATATACATGTCGATCGCTGTACTTCCAATCGCATGCCATTTGACGACCTCGACTAACCGCGGTGCTGTCGGAAACGGCCACGCTGCAAGTAAAACAAGATTGCATAGCTTTTTTTAAGGAGACCGTTGTGGCTTGCAAAAAGGCAATCGCAGTAGCTGCCTGCCCATTCCTGCTATCAATACGTTCACAGAAATACTGCGACCGGTTAAACCTCGCATTTGAACTAGAAGTGCAACAAAAACGAAATTTATTATTATTATTATGCGGACACCCACGAACACAAAGGGAGGAAGCAGCAAGCTTGCAACGGTCTCCGAGCGGTAGCGCAACGCCTGCCTAATTAGTCTTTAAAGAGGAGGGAATAAGTATAGGAAGTGAACAAACATAGGATGAGAGAGCGAGGAATCGAGGAAACAAGGTAGAAAAAAAAGATGAAAAATAATAATAAAGGCAGACAAAATAAAGAACACGCATAAAAATGACTATAAGTGGGAGACCAAATCAGTATTATTCTGAAAGCATATGAGGGCTAGATGGTCCTGGTCACGTCTACTATATACTTATGAGAACGCAGCACAAGACGGGAAACATGAATGTGTGCGTACGAGCTGTCATTTGTTATGCAGAGCAATGGTGGTTTTGTGAAAACTGGTAGCAAGTATTGGAAAGCTAAGATTCTCCCACGGAATTGGGAACAACTAGCAACCTTACACAAACATAATGCATTTTCGCGATGCTAATAATGTTTCCTACTAGTAAACTGCTTCATAAGCAATCGTGTTCGGTCCAGTATTTGAGGCGAGTTGCGTTGTATCTGAAATTCGACAACACATGTATGCAAGTTCTGTGTCGAAAGTGACTCCTCTCTTATAGAAGTGTATTGCTTCTTGTTTGACCCACCCGTCGTGAACTCATTCTCAAGCTCCGTTTCTAACAGAGGGAAACGAAAAGAACTTATTGTGGGGTGTCCATCCCCACGGCAATGAGCGTTATTTATTTTACCTTTTTTGGGACGCTTCTTTTTCAAAACAAGTTGTAATATAGTATAGAAGTTGATGGTAGTACACAAAAGAAGGTAATCAAACAACAGGACGGGACACTTACAGGACTAGTGGCACAATAAGAATGGCGACACATTTAAATATACGACATATCTTTAAAAATGGGACGTGGTTCTTGTATGAAACTGTCTCGGTCGGTCTTCGAATTTTATGTCTTTGTTTGCTGCTATCAATGAAGTTGTAGGCGCCCAGATCACGCCACCTGCCACAATGTAAGTTTGACTGCTGTTGAAATCACTTAAACTAAATAAGAAATCATGCATTATATTTTTCTAACGTCCACACATCCTCACTTAGCTTTTTAATTGATGCGTAAATGAAATCTCCGAAATTCCACAAAGCACTAGCAAGTGCGACTCCCTTTAAGTTTCCTCTGTGTATTGAACACGTTTACTCAACACTAAACTTTCTTGACAAATACCAAACCAACAGACCTGAAAAGCAGTTCCGCTTTTCATGGCTTATTTATGCCACTCAACAATAATCGTCCTCTCCGTTGCATAATTTTCGTAGATTTAACACCGCAAGCAGGTGCTTTCAGGTCCCAAGCCACGAACGCGCTATCAGAGGGGCAAACCATTATTCAGAGTAAAATGGTACTCCTTGAGCTTTCAAGAAAGCAAATATCATCCAGTCCGGAAGACGATTACTATTGCTGCTGGACAGAAAGATTATTAAGAGGGTCCAACTGTTTCAAGGTGCACAGGAGCTCTAACTTTTTTGCTTCGACTACTCAGCACCAGTCTATTTTACTGTGTCATAGCAATTATAATACTGCACGAGTGCGAAACAATATCTCGCGCGTTCCAAAATCCACCATTAACGATATGACTGGCGTTAGCTTTCGTGATTAGCAGAAAGGAAGTTTAATCTTTCTTTATTGTGGTTGTGACAAAGTTCTCGTCACGTGCACTCTAGTACGTAAAACACATAGAGTAGCTCAGGAATACGTTGGTGGAGCTATAACAACACCAAATGGTGCCATAATCTCAAAGCGACGCGAACATATAAGTGAAAAACATGGCCACATCAGAACTACAGCCTTTCGTAAGCGATGCAGAAATAGAATCAAAGTGGAGAGTTCAAGGCCGCGTGACCTCCTTACGCCTTATCCTAGAACTAGTGATAAGACGGCAAGCTAAGTGTGCAACGTTTAAACTGATGTCACAAACGATTCCACAATTTATTTATTGGAGGATCTCTCTCCTTTCGCCCAGACATGGAAACCTTTATATGGAGTATTGCACCTGCGGATGACCTCCCTGCCCTTCTTATCATAAACGTTCTTCGTTTGCTTTTTCTCCCATAAACGTCCTCTCACTTGAGCCTCTGTGAACCCAGTAAAATGGCATGCAGCGTCCGATACTATGTTTAGAATGCAGACTCCTCGTGCCATCAGTGCCTCCTTATCTGCGTGCGACCTAAGCACCCTCGCTTTTGCAACGATACTGCATATGCAAAACACTACGGTAGATTTAGTTAGTTTTTGTTTCTTTGACCACATACGAAAGTAACCTCAGAACAAAAGTACGCTAGTGTCTTCTTTCACCAGTGGGTATAAAAGGCAGTCCCCAACCTCAGCTTCAGCATCATTTCTTCTGAGCACTTTCGAAGCTCCGAGAAACCTATTCAACCATGAAAGCCGTAAGTATTGCACGGATTTCTCGCACTAGCGCAAGCTATGATATTAAGCTTCACTGTAGCGCAGCCTTTTTTTTGCCCTCTTTCAGTAACGCCGTTTATACGCAGCAGCGTTTGGCTGCGCAGATGCTCATTCATTAACTCACCATGTAGTCTACTGCGGACATAAGATCAATATTACCAAGTTTTTTTTTTTTTTTTTTTGAGTGGCAAACATAATTCTGCCTATTATTTCTAGACCGTTGTGCTTCCTTTGGTAGCCACTCTTAGTTCTATTTTCATAGCTGCAGAAATGCCACACAATGGAGCAAAATTAACAAGAGCTAGTCACTGCAGCGCGGAAAATTTTTCACATGTCGTACATCGACGTACCTCGCTATTTGGCTACCGTGCAGCTCGTATTAGAAATTTCCCGAACATTGCTTACCCCTCTTGAGACGTTCCATATGGTCGTTCCACAATTCCATACGTTTCCGTGACATTGATATGGAAATACGTGGAAAATATGCGACAAGTATGCCGAATATGGAAACATGGAATTACTGAAATATGGAAGGAGACGTTTCAGTAGGAAATTTGGAAGCATGTCCTTACCGCAGCTTTTGGCTCACTCCAGGTCCTGTGCCTCCTTGCCGCTCTCCTGGGCAATGCCATGGCTGAGTACGTCCCGACGTACGGACTGCCGGTGGCCGGCTACCCGACCGTGCCAGCTGTCACCACTGTGCACGGCGCCCCTGTGGCCGCCTTGCAGACGGTCCACCGGGCGGTGCCGGTGACTCCCACTGTGCACAACGTGGCTACTCCATACGGCTACCGCACGACTGGCGTAAGCTACAGCCACAGAGTCGACGCGCACCCAGTTCGCGTCCGCTACGTGCAGGGACTCGTACCGTACGGCCTGAACTACGGCTATGGACTTGATGCCTTCGGCTATCCCACCGTGCTGAAGAAGTGGTGAGTTGGTGACAAATGTTATATAACCGTATTCCACGTCTTTTGGGAAGGGTTCGGTGATTGAACCATTTACGAAAGAACCAAGCATGAAGCTTGTTGGTCTTCTGTGCTGTGGAACATAGCGCAAGGAAACGCGAAGAGAATGGTGAATAAACTCACCGCTGTCTAGCAACAGGTATTTTTATTCGGAGTAAAGCTATATCAAGGAGCTTCACAGCTATTGGGAACTTACTCATTTACTCAGTGCAGTATACTGCTTTATCTTTGTTGATTATGTCCCTTTGTTTTCAGAAAGAAGACCAAGGGTTGAATACCAAGACCTTCTGAGAGACAAAGAAAGTGAGACAGCTCCCTTACGAACCAAGTGGACGGATATATCAGACAAAGGCCATCTTCTCCTCTGTCAAAGCCCAAAAAGATTAAATAAAAACATTCTACCGTAGTGGCATTACTCCAGAGCTCTGAATTTTGTTTTCTCTGCATTCAAGCAAGGACTGCCTAAGTTCGGTCGACAGCAAGTTATAGTCGTGTTCGGAAATCGCCGTTGTGGGGACGAGCTCCATATGCAAATAATGTTCCAGATAAGGGGGTATATGGTTTGCTATGGCCTGGAATGTTAGCTAACTTCGCTTGTGAAGTTTATAAGGCCTTCAAATCGTCTTACGGTCCGGCAGCGGAGAAGTGTCATAACTTGGTTTGATTAAGCTTGTCATTAAGACAGATGATCGCTCACACCGACTGATTTCAGCATCTGGGGCATGCCGCCAGCATTTCGGTTATTCTTTGCATAGGGAATGGGCCCTCTCACTGCGCAGACACTCTCAAGAGCTATCTCAATAAATTGTCTTCCACCTAGTTGATATTCCGATGGCCTCCACTTTCTAATGAGGGCCCAGTGCAAGCTCAAACACCTCGCTGCCTTCGAGCACGAGGCATGACCCAGTTGAAGTTTTATCAAAATCAATGATGAAAGACGTCTCCGCTCATCTGTTCCTCTCTAAATCCCTTTTCCCATCCCCTAGTGCCGAGCATGCAAACCGGAAGCTTTTGTTTCGTTAATCTCCCAGTTTTGTCCTTTGCATAAATTAATCAAGCTTTATGTCCACTGAGCAATAGAGGAGGATGAGAAAAACGTGTAGAAAGACGGCTTGAGAAACCTCAACCCCGTTACAAGCAGCGGGACAGGTACGTATAGCATACAGTACAATAAATAAATAAATAAATAAATAAATAAATAAATAAATAAATAAATAAATAAATAAATAAAGGCAGAACTTTTCTGCAGCAGGTAAGTACGCACAGAAAGATGCAATTGACACGTAATCATTAACACAATTATTGTCGAAGTAGGCGTATTTAGAGATAAATCCAGACACGAAATATATGGTGATAGTGCCACTCCTTTGCTGTGTTATCCTAAAATAAAATGAACCTGCGTGTTATGGTATCCATTGCACAGCCAGTGTACTATCGCGATCCAATATAGCTACAAGGTTTCGTTCCCTATAATGTGCGTGTTGACATCAGTAAAGCAACTTAATCGAAATAAACCTACAGACTGTTCGAGGTAACTTGCGCCTCCCTTTTAATAAAATCCCCGTACCCGCTGCCGGGATGCAACCAGCTTAGTATTATTCACACTCGTCTGGGCCAACTCAGACTAATTTTGAAAATAACCTCAGTTAATAAACTAATAATAAATAATTAGCCAACTTTAAAACGGTTGCTTTAAACGCATTATGACAAAGGGTAAAGTTGTGAAGTATGTAATTTAGTGTCCAAATTATGTATTTTCATGCTAATAAGTGCAATGGTATTAGTTATTTATAGTATTGTAAGAAAGTGCACGAGATAATTTTTAAAAAATACCACGTGACTTGCGCTTGCGCGCAACGCCATTAGCGCCATTAGGTGCGCTAAGAACGAACCACCGATGATAGACACAGACCACCAGAGTGGACAGGTCTAAAGGGCGAAAGGTGTGACGACCGCTTATCTTCATCTCTCCTGGCCTCTTCAGAACGGGTTCCTAGCCCGTTTTGGTGCCCTAATGTCACTGCGCGCAAGCGCCTTATTCATGTGGTACCTTCGAAATCTCGTGCACTTGCTTTGAACCCTAAAATAATTAAAACCATTGCACCTATTACCATGAAAATACACTATTTCGACATTACATAACTTTACCATCGGACATATTGCGTTTAAAACAACCATTTGAAGTTAGGTTATTAATCAATAATAATTACTCAGCAGAAGTCATCTTAAAATATAGCCTGAGGTGCTCCAGACAAAAGTGAATAATACTAAGTTAGCTGCGTCCCCGTAACGCGTGCATGAATATTTTTGAAGAATGGGTGAAATTAGCTGAAACGCTATTTATATTCGCTTGCATGGTTTGGATTCGCTTCACCCAAAGAGCGCCTTCTGCGCCCTTGTAGCTGGTGACTGACCAACCAACGTAAGACAAACATGGACACCATGACACAACTGTTCATCTCATTCGTAACGGTTATTTCCAAAGGCTTTTGACATAGAAGATTTTTCGTACGTGTGATTTCACGCTTCTTTAAACAGAAGGTGTAGAAGGATTCTTCGAAAAGTACGGCCTAATTAATCCATCCAGTACACGATAGTCATGACACCATTCTTTACATATAAAACGACGAGAAATATTACTCAACAGCCTGTAGAAATCAAACACCAACATGTCTGCCTAATAAGTGGTAAGTGCCAAGGTAAGGAATTGTTGTTTTGTTGTTTTGTGGGGTTTTACGTACCAAAACCAGTTCTGATTATGAGAGACGCCGTAGTGGAGGGCTCCGGAAATTTCGACCACCTGGGGTTTTTTAACGTGCACTGACATCGCACAGCACACGGGCCTCAACATTTCGCCTCCATCGAAATGCAGCCGCCCCGGCCGGGATTCGATCCCGCGACCCTCGGATCAGCAGCCGAGTACCTTAGCCACTAGACCACCATGGTGGGGCAAGGTAAGGAATGTCCCCACATAGTGTTCCGATGATTGCCTCAAGTGCTATACACACTGTCTTTAAGATATCTTCAAGATACCTTTAAGATACTTACAAGACACGAATATCCCGTGTCGGGTTCCTTAATGGCGACTAAATTACCACACTTCCGCCACATAAAAATCCTTTGTGCAACTCTCCTACAGTGTCCCGAGATTCGCAGGGCAGCATCGTGGTAATGTTTTCAGCCACGGCACTGATACGGTTGAGCAGTGATTCACAAGAGTATATGTTTTTAGTCATTCGTTGTACTTTCATCAACGAAGACTAGGAAAAAACAGGAAGAATAAGAAGAAGAAAAGATGACGACGACAAAGAAGAAAAAGAGCAAGCAGAAACGGCAGATAATGGAAGGAGAAGAAGATGGGGAGCAGAAGCAGGAGTATAATACGAATGAAAAAGAAAAATAAGAAAGCGCGAGGCAGAATCTAGCTTGTGCTGCGTCCACCACGCATAGCTGAGATTTTTGTTTTTTCGAGCAATACAAAAACAGCGATAGCGACTGAGTGAAAAAGATAGATAATAACTCTGTCTTTCTGTGTGTACTTGTCATTTGCACCATATTTTAATGCACGATTAAGTTGTGGTCCCCTGCATCGTTATCATGAGCACCTCAGAAACTTCCCTGCGTTCATATAGCTCTTCACATGTATTTGTAAGGGCAGGTTCCCGCACTCCCTGAATAAAGTACTTAGTATTCTAAACAGCTGTCCTGTCTTTCTCAACACAAAGTTGAAGTTATGCATTGCAACCTCCAGTTCGCCGCCATAAATTTGTAAGGGATATTTTCAACTATTGCATTGTAGCTTTAAAAATAGCACTCTAAATTAACTCCCTCCTTCGCTGAGCTATGTAGAGTGCGGATATTGAAAGCCGTTTCAAGACAGTTTCGTATATGGCTCTTCATATACAGTAGTACACAATACTTTAAATCATTTACTCTTTTTTAACAACACATAATTCAAGAAGTCATTGCCCTAGATAGGCCTCATAGGCTCACACACGGTACAGTGTACGTTTCACACTGGTTTCCTTTTTTGTTTTTCTTTTTCTAAACGCAGTTTATCGCCTACGCCACGTAGACCGACCGCATCCAAACACAAAGCATCAAGCTTTGTGCATACTTGCGTTCTAAAAACTGTTTAGCTTTAGAATTCTTCGTAAGAGAAACTTTCATCCTGTGCTGATGTTGGACACACTAATATCAAAGGTATTTGGAAAGAGAACTTAAGAAAGAAAACGCTTGTACGTCTGGACATTATGATTTGGACAGGAACGTGCACGCACTCACTCACACGCGCCTGCATGCGAATTCGTGTCCTACACAGCACAGTATCCCACGCACTTAGCGCTTAATGTAGATGTCCAGCTCGTTAGATATTTCGGTCCACATCGCATTGGAAGCACTAATATGAGTTGCTCCGTGAAAGCAGCAGTAAATTTCATTCCGCTTTCCTCTTCCTTTTATTATTTTTTTCATTCAGATTACAGCGAAATAATTCGAAGAGGATGTCGTTACCGCCTGTACACGAAATCTCGGTACACGCTTAAAAGAATGAAAAGAAACAAGGATACATCGCGTAGACTCTTCTTTACGTGTGTTTCTCTGCAAAATGAGACTCTAATATGGAACCCAATCGATAACTCCTGAAAAACAACGTAAAAAAAGTAATGCCGCGTAGCGGCACGTTTGCTGATGCACACATTGCAAGATAACAGGTGACGCTGCTGCAACTAAAGAACGTTTTGCGCTAAATGACAGCACAGCACAGCGCTGTGCTCACCTTTACAAGACGGAGCCGATGTGCACAAGAGATAACCGCCAGACTACAAATCAAACTGGTACTTTCGCGCACGCCAGCCTGCCTGCCACGGTTGCTGATGAACAACGAACTTTGATTTCAAACCGATTGCCGATTATCCTTCGAATTTTCATCGTAAATACCTCCATATATATATATATATATATATATATATATATATATATATATATATATATATATATATATATATATATATGACACCTTAATTTTAGTAACACTGTTGTGAAAACATAACACAAAACGCGTACACAGAAAACAAACAAACAAAAAAGGCATAGTGGTTACACAAAGGAACTTTTTTCTTGGCATGAAAAGCTACAGACGATATTATTTCAACTACTTGGTATGAGCTTACTGGTTTCCACACCCACCCCGAATCTACCAAATGGGGCGCTATCATATGTGACGTAGCAACACAGTCGGACGTAGGTGTACGGTAATGCAGGGACCGCAACTCGTGACGCAGTCACAGCAAGTCTCTCGGCTGCTGTCAGTTGAACGTGGTGCATTCAATGATGGTTTCGTGCTCCTGCAGCGACTCGACCGCAATTTCAGCAATTTTTAGGCGACTGTGTTCACGCACCATAGCGATGTCCATTGCGACCGGGGTGGCTTGCAGATGCCAGAGACGGGCAACATTAAAATCATATTGAGATATTTGATTAGTGTTTCCTAGCTCTGTGGAGATGTTTAACAATACATACAAATAAAACGAAAAATGTCACTTTCGCCCCGACTCCAAAATATGTCAGACCTCTTGTAAACGACATTGCAACAGCGCCAAATAAAACAAGGACCTGGAGAGATAAAACAACAACAACACACAGTGCGAGTTAAAGCATTTAACTATAATGAAAATACCTTTTCAATGTCGGCCCTCGACGAGATTGCCGGGTAGCAAAGAGCAGATAGGAAGGTAGCCGAGAGCGCGTGCCCCCCTCACAGCTCTCTCTTTTTCACGAATCTGTCTGTACACCATCGGAGACCTCGCCTGAAATGACGGCGCCTCGTAATTGTGGGCACTGTTCACAAAATAATATATATTTATTTAGTTTTTTAATAACGCCTATTTCGCAACAGCGCCTATTACTTCGCGGCGCTAGGGTCTGTCTAAGTGGTCCAGGCCACGCTTTAAAGCGGTCGTGTTTAGCGAGCTATTGCCAGTACACGTGCATGCAAAGGTGCTCGGTGTCACCAGTATCTACGCCTGGCTATGAATTACAACAACAATTGAACAGACAACAACCAAAAAAATACAGAATACGGGCGGAAGATTTCTCTTTTCAAAAATGTATGCAGTCCCCTAATTAGACAGCAAAAAGAAACGAGCAATCAAACTTCATTCGGGCAAGAAACACCGTTCCTTAGAGAAGGACCTTGGAAAAGTTCATTCGGCTAATCACGGGTGAGAGGTCAGCAGGGCGATATACACCAAGTATTCTTCAAAGAGAAGAGCAAGGTATCATTCCAGACGATTAATAGATAGTGCCACAGTGACAAGTTCAAGGCAGCATGACGCCCTTATCCAGCCTCTCTTTTCGAGGAGTCAATAAAATTCAAGCCGGGAAAAAGTGCACGCACGTCCGTCGGAAATTTTCTTTTGATTTCATTGGCTCGCCTCCTTGCCCCAGCAATAAGAAGATGGTTGCAGACGAATGCGTCTGATAGGACATTCCCTCCCTTCTTGACATCCAGCCTTCCCTCTCTTGCTGTTGTAGATATCGTCTCAATATGATCACCAAAACAAAAAGTAATCGTAGAAATCCATGATCTAGATATGGTTAGAACTCACGCGCTCGATCCATGACATGCGTCCCGCAAAAATTGCTAAATTTGTATCAGGCAAAGGAGCGTCGCACGCTGTTCTCATTCGAGCTTGTGACCTCTGCACACTGAGATACCAGAATCGATATGTAAAACAGCGGTTGAGAGACAGGTCAACAATATCTCTCTTTTTTTTTTTTCATTGATATGCAATCTTACTACATTCGAGAAAAAAATACGAGTCTGCATTTCGTGGTAGGTATAAAAGTCCATGCGGAATCCCTGATAGGACACAATTTCTTCCCAGCACTTCCAGCTGCCAACACAAATCCACTCAGCCATGATCGCTGTGAGTAATTCCTACCCGTCTAGGGATCACTATAGAATTTAAGTGTCACGGTAACGTTGTCTATCCTCTTGAGTGTCTATTAACGAGCTCAGGCGAATCGACGTCGCTTTCGTTGCCTCATGTAGACCTTCTCATTACCTCGTCTTGCAGTCTCTTCTATGTAGCATTAAAACTTATCAAAGTTACTCGCCGGAGATATGCTCGCCTCGAAGGCCGCGCGGGTCTGCTTTACCGCGTGTAAGCACAAAGTGCACTGTACTTCGGCAGCGCGAAACATTAGGCTAGGTAAGTATTGTATGGCCACAGGAACGTGAGACAGAGCCAGTACATGGCGAATACGTGCAGAGTAACTTAGTGGCGTTTCCCTTCTTCCCACGGTATTGCTACGCTATCTCGCATTTCTTAAACAACCCTGTATGGCTTTAGCTCCCTGGAATATCAGTCCAACTGGCATTGCTCTACAAAGGTAAGCCAGTGGAGCGAAACTAACAGAGTTAGCCTGAGCACATGGTCTCTTTCCCGTCTCTATGTCTTCGGCATAGGGGAATACATACGTGGTGACGTAGTCAGCTTTCTCAACGATTTGTTTCGTGCCTTGGGGGCAATGAATTTATCATATTTTCGTTCAATTCAGGTCCTGTGCCTCCTTGCCGCTCTCCTGGGCAATGCCATGGCAGAGTACGTCCCGACGTACGGTCTGCCTGTGGCCGGCTACCCAACCGCGCCAGCGGTCGCAACCGTGCACGGTACCCCAGTAGCCGCCCTCCAGACGGTCCACCAGGCCGTGCCAGTGGCTCCCACTGTCCATAACGTAGCTACCCCGTACGGCTACCGCACAACCGGCGTGAGCTACAGCCACCGAGTCGACGCCCGTCCTGTGCGCTACGCGTACGGCATCACACCGTACGGGCTCAACTACGGATACGGACTCGGCGCATACGGATATCCTACCGTGTTGCAGAAGTGGTGAGTCGGGGGCAAGAGTTCTCAGGACGAGTGTGCTTTGCGTATTCTTACTCTTTACGTACACTCTGCGACTGAGTAGTTCATCATTTGGCGTTCCTTCTATGCTTTTCCTAGTTTCCAGCATGTTTGCTTGACGTGATCGAAGCGAAAGTGTCAGTCAGATATTAAACAAAGCGTGGAGAAATGATGCACTACTCAGGGCTCCTGAAGTTCTCGCGCACTGAATGACAAGCTTAAGTATATTGTCATGTGGTCCCAACTTGCGCTAGGCGCTCAAAACCCTTTTGTAACGAAATGGGGAGCACAGGAAGATTCGTCCAATTTCATTTCCCTGTGAAATGGCCCAGCAAGGTAGCTATGGATGAAATTTCATTGCTCAAAGAAGACGATCTGAAATTTCATTCAGACAAAAGATCCCTATTGGTGTGTACGTATGGGCCTTTTTTTTTCTTGGCAAGTAATACCTCTTTATGTCCGTCTAGGTAACATTGCTGGTGCGTGATGTCATGATTCCTCAGCATTTTGGAGATATCCTAATTTCATTCAGCAAACGGTGCACACTGCGCCCATCTGCTGGAATGCCTCACACATTCACCATGCCTGCCCGGAAAGGGCCATTCTGCGGTATCTTATGATTTAAAGCAAAATTTGCGCTTTTCGAGAATTTCTCGTTATTTGTGCGTTAAAACGAGAGCAAGTGTATACTCGTAATTCATATCTCGCATATTTAAAATGTGTACCAATATTTTACACCTGGATATTTTTGTTCGGTTTCATTTGACAATAAATAACGCATAAATGCAGACGCATGGTGGCTTAGAAGAAGAGGATCAAATTACGACAGTGAGCACGATCTCGAGCAAGATGTTCACTTTTCTTTGTAACAAATTGCCCGTGTCTGTGTGGAAGCGATTGCAAAAATATTCTAACGCTTCGCCCTCTTTGGTAAGGTGTGCAAGGCCTAACTAACTTTTTCCATCTTTCAGAGACAAGATGTTGCGTTGAAGAGTGATTCATCTCCAAGAGCTTATGACATGCTACGAAAGCGAAATGCCATCAAGAGAAGAATGTATGAGAAGATGTTGATCTTCTTCTACGTTCAGGAAACGAAATAAATACATGCAACCAATCTGGCACTTCTCTTGAGTTCTTATGTGGTACCTCCATCACGGACACAACTAAGTTGCGGAGCATGATTTCAGAAGCGTAAAATTTGGAGCAGCATCTCCCGCTCTAGTGGGCCGCTTATTATTTGCTACTTACAATCTGATGTTCCATAGTTGTAAACGATTGCTGCAACTTTCTAAAAAATGAGTTTTACACGTATAAGAGCACTTCCACAGTATTTGCTTATATGCCCAGAACATCTTAAAAATCACATCGCAGTTGATGCAGTTGTGTCCAAAGACTAATTATCAAGTTCAAGGTGCATCGGCCGGTCCAGGTTCTTCCTCACCAGAATTAGGAAAGACACACTTTATTGTGCTCGGACACTGCAAGACCCTTTTGTACAGTCATTAAATGTGCTTAAGATGCCCACTTGCCAGAAGTTGTCGTCCACTGCAGAACCGAATCACAACTCGCTGCATTCATTGAGTACAAATCCTTAAGTACACACGAGCGTGCATTCCGCCATACAGTTTCGTGCGCAACACACTTGCTGCTCCACTAATGACTAATTTATTAACGCTGATATTTACCTAATGTTAACTACGTATCGTAGAACGCCACTAAAGTATTGTACCACGTTCCCTCACTATCGACAAATCTTCAAACTTAACATGAACCTCTGTGCATTTTCATGCTTAGGGGAATTCAGGTTTACTCAATATGTGACCACTGACAAAAATTGTTTACCTGATTCTGCAGCAACAGCTGGTGACCTGCGAGGCTCCATTCTGGGCCGTACGCTTTTCTGCATTTGTAATAAGGATTTTCCTAATTCGCTTTCTTAACTGTCCGACTAATGTGCAGATAACTGGGTATCTTACAGGGGTATAAATAATCATAACAATTGTGCCAATGAGCACAGAAATCTGCATATATATTTTTGCATGGTGTAGTACATAGATCATGACACCAGAATGCAAAAGCATGCGAGTTCCTCGCCACACCAATACCCGTTACCCGCACTACTTAGTCCCTCAATAATACTGTGCTACTATCTGAAGACAGTTACAAAGACCTTGACTTTCACATTTCTTCAAAAGTTTCGTGGAATATGCATGTCGAATATAAGACTAATGACGCAAATTGTCGGAAATTTTCGCTGATTCATCTATCGATGCTAAAATGCTAGAAAACATTGGTACGTTAAAAGTAAGAGCGCGCGTGTGCAATACGGCATTCTACTCAGACCACCCTCTTTCAAACTCCTTATGCCGGACAGAATCGCCGTAGCACGTTTCGTATCATCAAATTACCCCGCGAGTTCGATCTCAAGTCTATGAGGAAAACCCTCCCCGTTCTTCGAGCCGATTTTTTAGCTGTTTTTCTTAGTGCGCACTTCCTTCTCTCCCAGCCCCCGCCCCCCTCTTCGTCCTCTTCCACTGTCTACTTTTTCAGACCCTCTACCTTTTTTCGTCGTCATCCCCTTTCTCTTTTTCTTTGTTGTCTTCTTTGGAGTCGCGCATATTAACCGACTTGTTCTTCCTCTTCGCCCTCTTCTTCCACTTCTGGGTAGTCTTCTGGGTAGTCCACGGGGGACTTCCTTTTCATGGTTAGGCGTCCCTGGTAATAGCTGTTCCAGATATACGTATTCGCTCACACATTCTAAGGGCTCATTGTTCATTTTCAATTCCTGTCCTTAGCTAGACTCTTGAGCATAATTTCAGTCTTTTGCCTGCTCATTTTTAGTCCTATTTTAAGACTTTCCCGGTTTAGCTCCTCAAATATGTTTTGTGATTCGTCATCGTCATTGCCAAAGAGCACAATGTCGCCTGCAAACCTTAAATTGCTGAGATATTCTCCGTCTATTCTAATTCCCTTTTCTTCGCAGTCTAGGCGTTTGAATACTTCTAGGCATGCAGTGTATAACATCGGGGAAATTGTATCTCCTTGTCTGACTCCTGCCTTGATCGGAATTTTTCTGCTCTTTTCATGTACGAGTAGTGTGGCTGTGCGATCTTTGTAGATGTTACTTATGGTTTGCACGTATACGTCATGTACACCTGGTCGACGCAAAGCTTCTAAATCTTCTTGTATTTCTATGGAATCAAACGCTTTCTCATAGTCTATAAAGCCCATATAAAGAGGTTTGTTATATTCCGCGAACATTTCAATTATTAGACTGATACCATGGCTGTGGTCCATTGTTGAGTAGCCTTTCCTAGAACCAGCTTGTTCTCTTGGTTGGTTGAAGTCAAGTGTTTCTCTTATCTTAGCTGCAATTGCTTTTATAAATAACTTGTAATTACTGGGAGTAGGCTAACTGGTCTGTAATTCTTTAACTCCTTTATGTCATCTTTCTTGTGCATTAGGATTATATTAGCGTTTTTCCGGCTCAGCGGTACACTAGATGTCTTGATACATTTCGTGAAGAGCGACGCAAGCTTTTCAAATATGTTGTCTCCTCCGTCTTTGATCAAGTCAGATATTCTGCCGTCGTCACTTGCTGCTTTACCGCGGGACATCCCTTTGGCAGCTTTTCTGACTTCGTCAGTTGTTATACATGGAATCTCTGTAATCCTCTGGTTTGATTTCCACTAATGTTGCATAGTCTGTATGAGAGCTGTACAGTTCAGAGTAGAAATCTTCTGCTACCTTTACTATTTCTTTGAAGTTGTTTATTACGTTAGGTTGCTTATCTTTCAGCGCATACATTTTATTTTCTCCTAATTGCAGTTTCTTTCTGACCGATTTAATGCTCGTACCTTTCTCTACTGCCTTCTCTATTTCTTTTACGAAATTAACTTTACAATGTGCGAGCAACCAGGCATAATTCAAGACACAGAAGTAGTAGGCAAGATGGAATGTAGCGATTAGAGCGTGGTAAGGGCAAAGATTGTACTTACCCTAAAGAAAAGTAAGAACTAAATTAGTTGCTAGAAAAAGGGCAAACCTAGAGGTAATGAAAGCAAAGAACGCGGAATTTAATGTCGCATTAAAAAACAGAATTGGCGCGTTCGATGAAAAGAATCAAGATTTAGAAGTAGAAGTAGTAAACAAAACCATAACGGAAGTGATCCTCCAAACATAAAGATGTAATCAAGTTGTCCCAATCAACTAAAGACTTAATAAAACAACGCCAGCAGATGGAAGCGACTTTGTCAAAAGATAAAATAGAATTCGCAGAATTATCAAAGCTGATCAGTAGAGCCAGGCAGAGAGATGTCTGAAACTTTAACGTAAAATTCTAATGTTACGACCTGTCATTTACGTTCGTCATGCAGTCGTGTTGTGCCATAGCAATTTTTGTATACATTGCATTAACTGAACGCGCGGCATGTAAATCATGCCCTTCATGGCATGAATGTCACGATTTTCATGTTCTTAGAACGTGTCACCCATGGTCGTCATACGTTGTTTTCTCGCCATAACAATTTTGGTATATATCAACTTAACGGAACGGCCGCGACAGCATCAAGACCCTGGCACGTAAATCATGCCGCTCATGAC
Source organism: Hyalomma asiaticum (assembly GCA_013339685.2). Lineage (NCBI taxonomy): Eukaryota > Metazoa > Arthropoda > Arachnida > Ixodida > Ixodidae > Hyalomma > Hyalomma asiaticum. Next base: position 76,572,638 of record CM023484.1, read on the forward strand.
ATACATGTAAAGATTTTCATGCTATGACCTGTCATTTACGTTTGTAATGCAGTCATGTCTTGGCAGACCCATTTCCGTATACATCGCGTTAAAGAAACTGCCGCGTGCCTGTGACTGACTATGGACGTTTTTGTGCCTGTGACTGACTATGGACGTTTTTGTGCCAGTGACATTCTTATTTATTTATTAGAGACTTTTACTCGAAAGTACTGCCATGTGTTTGAACTTATATTCGTATACGTTGTGAGTGTGTTTCTTCGTTACTGTTCTGACGGAACCACTGTTCTTGTAATTATGCCAGATTGCTTCGCATACTGCTTAGCAAGGGTGCATGTTGTACGGACCAACCCAGGAGCCAAGGAGTAGCCGGCGCCTTATTTGCGCGCCAACATCTCCTAATATCATATCAATAAAAAAGAGAAACTGCCGGAGATCACAAAGTCGTAGGCGGCTAGATAGATAGATAGATAGATAGATAGATAGATAGATAGATAGATAGATAGATAGATAGATAGATAGATAGATAGATAGATAGATAGATAGATAGATAGATAGATAGATACTCTCAAAGTCGCCGAAGTTCGCTAAGAAATGCTTCGCATTTAAGAGTCTTGTGAGTTTGCACACGAAGATACGGACAGGAATAAGGATAGTGAGATATGGACAAATAGTAATGTCGACAAGACACGCTAACACGCACGCATTCACTCCTACGCGTATTCGCACGAAGCCATTCCCTACACGGCATAGTATCTCATGTAGTCACCACTTCGAGTAGATGTCCAACTCATCAGATATTTCGGTCCAGGTCGTGTTGGCAACCTGAACCGGGTTGCTCAGTGACAGCGGCTGTTAATTTTATTATGCCTTCCTCTTTATTTTAGTACACTTACTTTTTCATTCAGGGCACAGCGAATTAATTCTTTATCGCCTGTACACGCAATCTCGGCGACGTGTTTCTATTAATACACGCTTAAGAGAGGAAAAAGACTGAAGGCTGCATCATGTAGACTCTCCTTTACATGCGTGTCTCTGCAAAATAAAACGCTGAAATATCAAAAATTTGGTAGTTTTTTTAAAAACAACGCAAAGAAAATATGACGCCGCTTTGCGATTTCATGCATGTTTGTGATGTGTACACGTTACAAAGTACGCGCTGACACTGCTGTAACTAAGTAAAATTTTACGCGAAATGACAGGACTAAGTGAGCGGCCACTTATGTATTTTATTTACACCCTTACACGGCGGAGCTGACCACTAGAGGCTACAAATCAAACTGGTAGTTACAGGCTAAACTGCGCATGGTATAACTTGACCAGCACGGTCGCTGATGGGCAAGGAACTTTGATTTCGAAGCGAGTATATTTGACTATTCTTCGTAAATATCTGAGAAATTTTTTTATGTAGGAGACCCTTATATAAGAAACACTATCAATATTTCGCACGAAAATACGCACAGAGCAAAAAAAAAAAAGCACAATGGTTGTACAAAGGAACTTTTCTCATGGCACGAGAAGCTCCTGCAGGACATTATTTCAACAGCTTAGTATGAGCTTAGTGTTTTCCACACCTACCCCGAATCCACCAAGTGGTTTAGAAGAAGCGCCTCGTCAGGGGTCCGCGCATTATCCTTCAGCACTAACGGTAATTTCACTCACACCCTAATTCTAGTACGCTGGCGTTCGTGCTCGGCAGCAGGACGCTGTACCAGCTATAAAGTGCAGTGGGTCCTCGTGTGGCTTGCAGAACAGGCTGCATTGCCATGAGCGCCACGCATAGCAAACGCACGTTTCCAGGTACTTCGGAGTATATGAGAACAACACGTGAAGAGATATATGAAGACCAAATTTAGAGGGACCAACTAGACTGGTCACTTATAGCTGAGATGCTTTGGTGGCTCGAGCCAAAAATGACTATTTAGTGAGTTCTGATACGATCTCAGCTTTTTCATAACGCTGTAGTCAACAAAAACACTGGTGTCGAGAACGCTAAAAAAGGTACCGTGGCGCATCGGAACGCAGTGAATATATTGTTGATACGATTACCTTAAATGACCACTTTCGGGTTCGACTTCAACGGGCGGCATCATAGTGACATGCCAACACAGTCGGACGCAGGCCTAAATCATGAAGAGACCTCAACTCGTGACAGTCACAGCAAGTCTCTCGGCTGCTCTCAACTGAACGTGGTGCAGGCAAACAATGACGTTTCGTGCTCTTCCAGCGACTCCGACAGCGATTTCAGCAATTAATAGGTGACTGTGTTCACGCGTCACGGTATTGTCCATTGCGATGGCTCCCGCCTGCAGCTGCCGGGCACCAGCAACGCAAAAATCAAATTAAGATATTTTATAAGTGTTTCCAGCCTCTGGTATGTGGACAGTTTAACAATACATATACATAAAACGAAAAATTCCACTTTCGCGCCGCCTCTAAACCATGTCAGACGTTCCTTAAACCACATTGGAACAGCGCCAAGTAAAACAAGGACATAAAAAGATACGACAAGAACACGGGACACGAGTTAAGTCATTTAACTCTGATGAAGAGACCTTTTCAATGCCGGAAAGCAGCGAGTAGACGAGAAGGCAGCCGAGTGCGCGTGCACCCGCCCCCCTTTCCCCCTCCCTCTGTTGCACGAACCTGTCTATACAACATACGACACCTTGCCTGGAATGACGACGCCTCGTAATTGTGGCCACTCTTGACGAAAGACTATTCATTCATTCATTCATTCATTCATTCATTCATTCATTCATTCATTCATTCATTCAATAAACACTATTTCGGCAATTGCGCCCTTCTCTTCGCGGCGAGTCCAAGTGGTCCATCCACTCTAGAGAGCAGTCGTGTTTAGCGAGAAGACGCCTCCACACGTGCATGAACTCACTGAAAAGCGCTCGGTGTCGCCAGTATCTTCGACTGGCTATGAATGACAACGATAATTAAAAAGAACTGAGGGGCTCAAATTGTTGCAAAATACAGGCGGCAAATATATCTCCTCGAATATGTAAGCCGTCCTCTAACTAGACAATACAAAGAAACGAGCAATCAAAATGCAGAAGGACCAGAAACACGGTTCCTTACAGAAAGCCAAGCTTGGCAAAATTCAATCGGCAAATCACGAATGAGAGGTCACAGGGCGATGTAGGTGAAGTATTCTTCGAAGAAAAGAGCAGGGTACCATTCCAGACGATGAATAGATAGTGTCACAGTGACAAGTTCAAGGCAGCATGACGCCCTTACCTAGCCTCTTTTTTTCCAACAGTCAATAAAAAGCAAGCCGAGAACCCACGTCCGTCGAAAATTTTCTCTTCATTTCATTGGCTCGCCTCCTTGCCCCAGCAATAAGGAGATCGATGCAGGGGAATCCGTCTGATAAGACATCCCCTCCTTCCTTGTCGTCTAGTCTTCTTTCTCTTTCGGCTGTAGGTATAGTCTCAATTTGATCACCGACAACGAAAAGTAATCGGTAGAAAGCCATGCTCGATATTACGTTTAGAACTCACACGCTCTCTCCACCACATGCGTCCGCAGAAATTGCTAGATTTTGCACCAAGGAAAGGAGCTCCTCACACTCTCCTTAACGAGCTTACGACCTCCGCACCCTGAGATACCAGAATCGGTACGCAGAACCGTAACTTAGGCACAGGTCAACATTATTTTTTTTTCACTGAGATGCCATCTCACTACATTCGAGACAAAATATACGAGTCTGCATTCGGTGGTAAGTATAAAAGTCGATGCGGGAACCCTGACAAGACACCATTCCTTCCCAGCACTTCCAGCTGCCAACACAAATCCGCCCAGCCATGATCGCTGTGAGTAGTGCCAAACCATCTTAAGATCACTTTGGAATTTAACTATCAGAATAACATTGTCTCCGCTTCAGAGCGTCTATCAACTATTTTGGGCAAATGGACATTCATTTCGTTCTCTTATACGGACCTTCTCATTACTTCATCTTGCAGTCTGTTCTTGGTGTCATTAAAACTTACCAATGTTACTCGCCGGAGATATGTCCGCGCCAGAGGCAGCACGGGTCTGCTTCATTGCGTGTAAGCAAAAAGTGCAGCGTATTTCGGCAGCGCGAGAGATTAGACTTGCTTAGAACACTATCGGCAGCGCAGGACTTAGGCCACAGAAACCTGACACAGAGCCAGTACATGGCGAATACGTACAGAGTAACTTAGCGGCCTTTCCCTTATTCCCACCGTATTGCAACGCTATCTCGCATTTCGGAAAAAGAAAAACCCTATGTCCCTTCAGCTGCCTGGAACTGGCATTGCTATACAGAGGTAAGCCAATGGAGCGAAGCTAAAAGAGCTATGGTCTGAAAAAAGGGTCTCTTTCCCGTCTTTATGTCTCCGGCGTAGGGGAATATACATGTGGCGCCGTAGTCAGCTTTCTCAACAATATCTTTCGTGCCTTGGGGCCAGGAATCAATATTTTCGCTCAATTCAGGTCCTGTGCCTCCTTGCCGCTCTCCTTGGCAATGCCATGGCAGGGTACGTCCCGACGTACGGACTGCCTGTGGCTGGCTACCCGACCGCGCCAGCGATCGCAACCGTCCACGGTACCCCCGTAGCCGCCCTCCAGACGGTCCACCAGGCCGTGCCAGTGGCTCCCACTGTCCATAACGTAGCTACCCCGTACGGCTACCGCACAACCGGCGTTAGCTACAGCCACCGAGCCGACGCCCGTCCTGTGCGCGTGCGCTACGCGTACGGCCTCACACCTTACGGGCTCAACTACGGATACGGACTCGGCGCATACGGATATCCTACCGTGTTGCAGAAGTGGTGAGTCGGGAGCAAGCGTTTTCAGTACGGGTGTGCTTTGCGTACTCTTACGCTTTACCTTCACTCTGAGACTGTGTAGTTCATAATTTGGCAATATTTATGCTCTTCCTAGGTACACGCATGATTGAGAGGGAGGTTGGCTCGGCATGATCAAAACAAACGTGTTGGTCAGATATTAAACACAGCGTCGGGAAACGATGATGCACTATTCAAGGCTCGTGAACCTGGCGCGCGCTGAAACTCAGAATGACGAGCTAAAGTAGATTGCCTTGCAGGGCCAACTTGCGCTAAGCGCTCAAAAGTCCTTTCGCAACGAAATGGCAAGCGCGGAAATGTTCGCTCAATTTGATTTCCCTGTGGGATTAACTAGTAAGATAAGACAATATTTCACTGCTCGAAGAACAAAATTAGTTATTTCAAGCAGGCTAAAGATTTTTTTTATTTTCTTTTTCTTTCTAAGGGGGAGGGAGGGGGGGCATGTAGTGCATCTTTGTGTGCGTTCGGACTACACTGCAGGTGCATCATGCCGTGGACACTTCGTATTTTGGGGATATTCGTATTTCGTTCTGACAACAATGTACACAACGCCCATCTCCAGGGATGCGTTATACGTTCACCACGCACTAGCCGGGCCCGTTATTGCGCTTTATAACTTGCAGCGATATCTTTAATTAGTAAGAATTCCTATTTTAGTATGCCTTAACAGTAGACCAAGCGCATACTCGTATTTTTTCACGTCTCGCACATTTAAAATTGGGCCAATATATTTGCATTCCTTTAGCTTCATTTCATCAATAAATAGCGTACGGGTGCAGGCGCAAGGCGAAGTAGGAGTTGTATACCCAAAGTAAGACTGCGAGCACGATCACTAGCAAGATGTTGATTTTGTTTCGCGAATAAAAAAAGAGCATCCGAGTAGTTGTCATACACGCGCTTGTATTTCTGAAAGCGATTGCAAAATATTTTATCTTTTGCCCTCTTTGCTAAGGTGCGCAAAGCCTAACTTTCTTATTTCATCTTTCAGAGACAAGATGACGCGTTGAAGTGTGATTCATCTCCAAGCGTTGATGACAGACTACGAAAGCGAGAGGTCATCGAGAGAAGAATGCCTGAGGAGACGTTCCCATTCGCCGTTAGAAAATGAAATAAATACATGCAACAAATCTGGCGCTTAGCTTGAGTTCTTACATGGTACTTGGATAATGGCAACAACTAAAGTGTGGAGCACGATTTGCAACGCCGCAATTTTGAAGCAGTATTAGCCTGCGCTATTGGTCCGCTTATTTAATTCTTACAATCTCATGTTCCGTAGTTGTAAAATAATGCTGCATTGTTCCGAACAATGTGTTTTACACATTCCCATACCAGCTCTCCCACACTATTTCCTTATATAACAAGAACCCTCCAAAATTTACATCGCTGTCGATGTAGTCGTCTTCCAAAAACTGATTTTCAACTACAAGATCCGTTGGCCGTTACAGATTGTATACTATAGGCAATAGGTACGACACACCTGTATTATTCGCGGACACTATCAAACCTTTTGAGCAGGTATTAAATGCGCTTAAGGTGCCCACCGGCCATAGGTTGAGCAAGGCAGTCCTTACGCACATATCTGGTCATGTACATTACCCAATAAGTACCATCCCATGTCATTGGCATCCATTGCCTTCATTGTCTTCGATGGTATAACCGACTTACATCTCACTAAATTCGTTGGGTACAATTGCTTCTTAAGCGTGCATTCCCTCAGTGCAGTTTCGTGCGAAACCCAATCGATGTTTCACTAATGGGCTATTCATTAACGCCTTTCCTTAGCTAATAATCCCTACATATAGTAAAACGTCACTAAAGTATTGAACCCCTCCTCACGCAACCGACATATCTTCAAACTTAACATGAACCACTGTGCACATACGTCAAGGAATTCAGGTATATCAAGGAAGTGGCAGCCAACAAAACTCTTTCACCTAATGCTGCTGGATCGCCTAGCGGTCCGCAAAAGTCTAACCCGGGCCCTCCGATTTTCTTCATTTATAATAACAATTTTGCTAATCATCTTTCTTCTTCAACTATCCGACTGTTTTACTGATAACTGGATACCAATCATACCGATTATATAAGTCTGCAAGGTTGTCTGAATAGGTTGTTTGAATCGTGCAGTACATGCCTCATGACACCTAAATGTAAAACCATGCGCGTTTTTCGGCACACTACCCATTATCCACACTAGTTAGTCCCTCAGTAACACAGCACTACTTTCTCACAACAGTTACAAAGACAGCAAAACGTTTTCTTGGGCTAGTTGGTTCATGACTTCTTGAAAAAATGTAGCGCTAAGGAACACACTGGCATACAAAGACCACAGGACGGGCGCACAGGATAGCGCCCCTCAGTGTGCTCTTTGTCTGTCCCTGTCTCTTCCTTTGCGCTACATTTTTTCAAGAAGTTACAAAGACCTTGGCTTTTCACATTTCTTTTGGGGAATGTGCAGTTTTATGGAATGTGCATGTCGAATACGTGACTAATTAACCCAACCGCACGCCCGGTTATTGAAGCGTCTAAATTTTTTTGCTGCCTCATTGTCCCTGAAGGTGAAACGCTACAAAACATCCGTACGCTCTAAATTAGGGCGCGCGTGTGCCATACGGGATCCTGCTCATACCAACTTAACCCACTCAAAATCACCGAGCACGTTTCATGTAGTCGAATGGGCCGAAAATTAGCTTGTTTCATGGCATTCTTTGAGCCGGAAACTATCTATTATCGTTTTTAGTATCTATCATTATAAAAATCTCCCTGGCCTGCACAGGGGACGAAGCACAGCGGCAGTGTAAGCTAGATCTTGTTGCGTGCTCACTCAATAATCTCAGTCATACCCTATTCCTTCATTTTCCACTCCCCCGTCTTCCTTTTCCATTGTTTGCTTTTTCTGCTTCCTCTTCTTCTGCACCGTCGTCATGCACTTCTTCTTTTTCTTTGTTTTCTTCTTCGTCATCACCGCCTTCTAATTAGTCGACTTTTTCTGCCCGGATACAGTGGTCTAGGGGCTACGGCACTCGGCTGCTGATCCGAATGTCGCGGAATCGAATCCTAGGCGCGGCTGCTGCATTTCGATGGAGGCGAAATGTTGAAACGTAAAAGCGCGCGGTACACACGCCGGATGAGAGGCACAAAAAAAAGATACACACACGCAGGCGCTGACCATGTTTTTTGTGCCTCTCCACGTCCATGTGTTGCGTGCGCTTTTACGTTTCTTGAAGATGGCATACCCGCATGCGCAAACTGCGACATTGCTGAAATGTTGAGGCACATGTACTGTGCGATGTCCGTAGACGTTAAAGAACCCCCGGGAGTCCAAATTTCTGGAGCCCTCCTCTACAGCGTCTCTCGTAATCATATCGTGGCTTTGGGACGTAAAAACCCCGAAATTTTCCTTCTTCTTCGCCATTCACTGCCTCTTCTGCGCAATCGTCATCCTTTTTTTTTCTTCTGCATCGTCGTCTGTTCCCTTGCCTTCAATGATGTGGCTGTAGCCTATGTCAGTCAATGACCAACAAAAAGAGACACGGGAAATTTGAGGGGATCGCACTTCGTGTTAGTTTAACAATAGAAAGAGAGATTAATGATTTATTTGTGGGTTTTAACGTCCCAAAACCAGCTCTGATTATGAGAGACGCCGTAGTGGAGGCTCCGGAAATTTCGACCACCTGGGGTTTTTTAACGTGCACCGACATAGCACAGCACACGGGCCTCAACACATTTCGCCTCCATCGAAATGCAGCCGCCGCAGCCGGGATTCGATCCCGCGACCTTCGGATCCGCAGCCGAGTGCCATAACCATTAGACCGCTGTGGCGGGGCAATAGAAAGAGAGGGCGTTTTTCCTTATTACATATCGTCCTTGTTACATATCGCCAAGAACCAAGCATTCCTTCATGGTGAGTCTAGCATGCTTTCGCACAAAATTGTGCAATGACTCCTAGAACAAGCGTCGTATAAACACCTACCAGCTGTTGATAGCATAACTAATAACCAGGAATACAATGTCATTTGCAAAAGGCTAGCATATGTGTGCAGAGATGAAGCTTGTATTGAAACAAGTGGACACCAGCCGTCGCTTTAAATAGAGAATTTTTTTACTTCAGACTTAAGTGTCTTCGTTTCAGGACCAATTCATTGCCTGCGTCAGGGAGAAAACGTTGTGGTAGCTTAGCGGCTTGGGTGTTGGCTTGGTAAGGTCCAGATTGTGGGTGCGATTCTCCGCCATGGCGAGCACATTTCGATATCGGTGAAATGCAAGAAACATGTATACTCTTAGACTAGGGCACTTGGTAATGAACTGTAGGTGATGAAAATTAATGCGAAGTCATCTACTATAGCATGCGTGACAATCGTATCTTTGTTTCGACATTATATGATTTTGGCCAGCAACGACTACTATTGTCAGGGATTGACGAAGGGTGATGGTTATAACCCCAGCAGGCTTCGTTCTTCGATCATCGGAGACTGCCGTTCCTTTTGCAGGACAAGTCAAAGCCCTTTCACTTAGACGGTCATCAGCGCACCTGTCGACTTGTACAGCACTGACTGTGCCTGCCAGGATTCCATAAAGAGGCACTTACTCCCGTAAACGGCTCTCTGTACGAAAGAGCACTGGATCACCTTGCTGGTTGCATTTTGGCGGTCAGCAGCCAGCAGGAACAAAGCCGGAAAACATTAGCAAATCGAATCGGCTGATCGACCCGTTGTTCCTCATGTTCATTTACGACGTTTTCACGGCGCCTATTTAGTCTCCACATAATCGCAAAACTTTAACAAACGTTACAAAAGGTTAACTTGTACCAGCACCTTGAACCTGGAATCACACTTTCCGTTACTTCAAGCCAGCACAACTTTGCGACGGCAGAATTGTGCCGGAGGACGTGGCAATTTCCTGTTTTATACGAGCGTTTATTCAAGAATTTCACAAACCTGCATTGTTTCTGGTAGACTTCCGGAAAAAGGGACTCGTCTGCAGGCCATCTTACATCCTCTCATCACCCTTCCTATATAGGTCTATTCCCTACAAGCGATGTACTGATCAAATACAATGGCGTTCGTTGTTTCAACCTTTCCTGCGTTAGCTAGGTCTTTCAAAATGTTTGTACCTTCAACAGCCAAAAGCGTTTTGTAGCTCAGGTCAATTTAAAAAGGTAACGCCCATTCTTCACACAATTTTTCCAGCAGCATGTTTCATAAAGCTGACACCTGAAAAAAGTTCAAAGTGAATTATGTTCTTTTGCACAAAAATACACGGCAAGCATACATAAAATTGACGCAAGTAAATGCACTCAATTACTACAAGCATCCCAAGGTATGCAAAGTTGTCGTCACATGCCTATATAATTGTATGCATATAACATAGCATTCCGATTCAGCTGAACACTTGGCGTCAGTGAATATTATATTAATTTACATTTGCCGATGCTTGATTAACTCTTTGCACGTAGCATTTACATAAGAACTCAATTGCTTCCTTTATCGGTAGTGTCTAACTATGCGTCCGGGTTTAACTTACAAAAAAAAAAAAAGATGATTACTGTAGCAACTGCCTCAGCCATGCATTTTCCTTGTGATGAAAACGAGAAAATTATCAAATACAAGCCCACGTAAGCGAAATAAACAAGAAATGCCGCTTAACGTATTTAAAAACGTGTCGTAATATATGCACCAAGAAGACTTTACTGCCGCCTCTGCATTCCAATGAAAAGCTGACGGAATGGAAGCGGTCAGGTTCGACGATTAGTGCTGTAAATTAAACGGCCTGTGCAGATAACGCATGATGTGGCATTCATAAGGTCAGAAATGAAGCTCCTTTCAGGCCGGCCGGTACTTAAAAATGTTTACGCTGCTACGATTTCAGACGTCAACGCTGGCAAAATGTTCTTGCTTATTTTAAGGGTAACGCCTTAACTGGATCATGCGTAGCGGAATGTTACTTTCGGCGTGGTGGCGGTGCCAAACAGAAAAAACTACAGGCATTTCCAGTCCTGTAAAATCTGAGCAACACAGCTGAGCTGGGGCAAGGGTGCCGAGTTCACTATCGCTATTGTGCAGCAATGGGCTGAGGGTAAGAGTGTGGGTAATGAACTAAGGGCAAGTGTGGATCCACTTTGCCCTTCCGCTAAACTCCAGACCTTTCCTTCTCTCTTTCTTTCATTACTCATCTTCTTCTGTATTGCCCTTCGCATAATCGCTATAGCGTAGCACTGGACTGTGGGATAGGCTGTGCGCAATGGATCAAGGGCAAGAGCGTGTCCGCTTTTGCCTTCAGTATGACAGCTGACACCGAGACGGCAGACATGACGGGTCCCCAAGAAGCGCCGCCGTTAAAGAGTCGCGTAACCTGCGTCTCGTTCACTTGGTGTATGGGAAAGTTGGCTTCGAAGCGCATGGATGTGCGACTAACGTGACTGATAAGTCGCAACATCAATAACTTGACATGTGCCATTTACATCACGATTAAAGACAATAAAATCACGTGTGTGCTAATAGCCCGCACTTCATATTTCAAGCTGCGAAATACGTTTAAATGAAATGAAATGATTGTGCGTGCCTAACTTCATACCAATATTAATACATTCTTATCACGGTCTGCCATGGTAGCTTTGCGACTATAGGAGTTGGCTTACGAAGCTCGAGGTTGCGATATCGAATCCCGGACACGGCGGCTACATTTCGATGGGGGTGAAATGCAAAAAACTCTCTCGTACTTAGATTTAGGTCCACGTTAAAGAACACCAGGTGGTCAAAATTACTCTGACACCCTCTACTATGTTGCGAGCCTCATAATCATAGCTTGTTTTTAGCACCGTAAAACCCCATCAACTATTAGCAACAAAACAGCATGGCCGGAGATTACAAAACACAATCCCGTTGACTTCTACATCATGGAATTTTGCATGGCGCGTCAAATCGCTCGTTTTGTGGTTCTGTTTAGCAGCAAAGCAAACCTTAAACTCCGTACAAAAAGCGAAATCTACGCGTCCTCGTGGCAAACATTTGCAACCCGTTGATAAAGTGAAGACGCTGTTTTAGCAGCGAGCGAATCCAACGTGCGCATATCCTTTACCATTAACCATGGACGCAATAAACGAGTTGACGGTGCTGTGTCAACAGCACGTACTTCTATATCGCAATGGGCAATTCAGCGATGTAACTGATTTGGCTGGGTGTTGCGCATGCAGTGTTTAATCCACGACGATTGAAAAATAGCATCCAGGTGGAAAGATAACTGCAGTGTTACGCTCTCGCTAAACCCTGTGCGTATAAAAGTGAAGCAATGGCAAACACAGTACGAAATCTACGCACCAATAATAATAGTAGGAAAAAAAAACTTCTGTTTTGTCGAAGACTCTCTTCTGAGTCTCACAGGCTCGCGTCAGCGAATTGCGCTTCCGAACCATCTCTCGCAATTGCCGTCATTAACCTTTATTCTCATCTTTCATTCAAAAGTCGTTTCGCGTTGACATATGAAAGTACAAAACAAACATGGCGATCCGATGTTTCATGCTATGTTTATAGCGCACACGCTCGAGCTCCACGGCCAGAAGTGTGGTTTGTGAAATTGGTTATTGGGCAAAAGTTGCTGTCCTACGCGAAACTTTCTTGAGAATTCCCACGCTTAGCTTCCTCTACCTGCGATATGGCAATCGATAGGCAAAACAGCAGAGCATGCGCGTTTCAATTTTGGCTCTTCTTTGCGCACTTCCGCACGACCACGCTCCGAATAAACGACGCGCTTTTTGTTTCACCTGCGGGTATAAAAGTGGCGAAGAAATCCTTGTAGCAGCATTACTTTCTCAGCACTTGCGAGCTCCACGAAGTCTGCTCAAGCATGATTGTCGTGAGTAACCTCAATTCACAGTACCATCATTGAAGCATGCTTGAACTATATTACATGATTTCCTACATGTCCAGTTTTAAGCGCTTTAGGATCTTTGTTCATGCTCCTTCATCTCAGTGCGATTTATAATAAGCTGTTTTCCAAGCATAAAGGCATACCTTTATGCTTGAAAAACAGCTTATTATAAATTTGAGAGCATAACAAGAGCACAGACAAAACGTCGCGTTGGCCATATTTAAAATTTTGTGCCCTACCGAAATGTATGTTACGGCCATTTCAATGGTTTCGTATGCCTCCGTATATAGGGGTCATATAGCCAAATACGACAAGTATATAATAAGTATAGGGAATTATACGACCTTTGGTATATTAGTACATGGAATTATTTAGTGGGGTGGCTTGAAATGAACAAATATACATTTAAGCCACAGAAACAACCATGTGCAGAGGGTTGCAATGTTGCACTGGGGAACGTTACGTTATTGAGCACTGAATAGAGGCGCTCATTAACGTCATCAGCACGTCATCAGGTGTCGGCATAATCCACAAATGTTTCAACTGTAATGGAATGCAGACACCCCGATTCCGTCTATTGCGACAGTATTTTGTTACTCTTGGTGGCATGTCCACATTCCTTCATATGTACACATAGTATCTCTAGTCCTTCATGATTACATTAACCGGAAAGAGAGCGCCCTAAAGCCAACGTAGAGTCAAGAAGTTATGCTTTGGAGTACTACTGTGCCTTTGAGCCATCGGCGAGCTGCACTTTCGCTCCCTAATCCAGCAGTCTTGTCATTGTATGGCTGCTGCTGTCTTGCAGATGACCGTAGACAGAAGATACCTATATTCTCCGTAGTAACGTTATGTCAAAGATGTCGTGTTGGTAAGTTCTATGATGCCAGGTCCACTCAAGGCCAACACATTTCGATGGAGGCGGAATACAAGAACACCGATCTGCTTAGATGCAGGTGCAATTTAGACAACCCCAAATGGTGAAATTCTTTCCTGAGTTCCCCTCCGATGTCCCACAATACCACAGGCCCACATCGTATTCCTTGCTCGTGGAGGTCACAGAATGCATGCGACACTGTTTCTTTAACCCTTCAGGTCCTGTGCCTGTTTGCCGCCCTTTTCGGCAATGCCTTGGCCGTGTACGTACCGACGTACGGCGCACCAGTGGTAGCCTACCCTGCCGTGCCAGCTGTGACGACTGTGCAGGCCGCTCCCGTAGCCGCCGTGCAGACTGTTCACCAGGTGGTACCGCCGACTCACACCGTCCAGAGCGCGGCCACAGTCCACAACGTGCCTACCCCGTACGGCTACCGCACCACCGGCGTCAGCTTCAGCCACAGAGTCGACGCTCACCCAGGGCGTGTGCGCTACGTCCAGGGGCTCGTACCATACGGTTTCAACTACGGCTACGGGCTCGACGCCTTCGGCTACCCCACCGTGCTGAAGAAGTGGTGAGCTGGGGCATAAACCTGCTCCATGACGTAGCTATACCTCTCCCTTTTGAACTTCAGCGATTGTATACTTAATTAGACAATGTCTTCAGTCCTGCGTGCTTCATCTTGAGTTCTGCGTGCGTCACGACCACGTGACAGTGTGGTTCACTGATTATTTTACTTATTTGGCATATAGTTTTCTTAAGGTTGATTAGATGGTTAAAAAGAGCGCACAGTGCCATGCGTGTACGTGTTACTGACAGAACGCGCAATGGTGATGCATTTTATAGTCGGGAAGTTTGTGTCACAACCAACGTAGCCAACGTAACGAACTTTCAGAATATAACCGCAATGCGCCTCGGTGAATGATATTGCAGACGGGTACGCGGGTGGAGGGAAACGGCTTTGAAACCGCATTGTTGCACGCCTTGGTAAAGGAGTGTAAAGTTCATATATGATATCACGACCGTTCCTGTTAGAAAACGTTATAATTGTACACAATGAAGTAGGTTTACACCAGCTACTAAAATTAATAGTCCGGTAAGAGTTTGCATACTCAAACGGTCGTTTGTACTGGGACAGTAACAGAGAAGTGCCGAAATATTTTGGCGCTTTTGAATTGGTGTGATTTTCCACTTCACACAGCAGGGATACTAACATATTCTTTGTGTCACGAAAGCCTTCTATGGTCAAGGTCAATACCCCTTAAGGTCTGGCTTTTATTGAATATGCAACCCCATTCTTCCATCTGAAAAAAAAATTTTGGTGCTCCCAAAACACTAGAACCTTATAATTCTGCTACATTAAAACGAGGTTAGGGTTATGTGCGTTGTCTACTACAAGTCTGCCAAATTAGCAGGAAGTTTGTTTTCATTTTCGTTCACAAGAAGATACCGATACATATGCATTCATGTACGCGGCATTTGTCCCATTCTGCCTGTAGGACAATGAACCGCTGTCAAATATAATTAACTTTAAAAAACAAGCTGAACCCACTCACTCTAAGTGTCAGCGACTGTGGGTGAAAGCAAATTCAAACCTGTTTGCGCGATGTTGCATGCAAGGTGAGGCACTCCGGGAGCTATCTGATATGAATTCGTTAAACAAAGTATCAGATGTTTTATGTGTTCTCAATACTTGTAAATGATGGCTTCGCAAGCTTGTCCAACCTAATTTTACATATTCTTTCTGTACCCCTCTGTTTTTCAGAGACAAGATCAAACACGCAAGCGCGACTGGATCCTCATGGCTTTTCGTTCTTGCAGTGGACACCAATCAAGCAAAAATTAAATAAGCTTATGAAATAAATTGGACACTTTTATCGTGCTCGCAATAGCGTTTCTTATTCACCTTTATGCCAGCCTTGCCTACGGGCCTGAGTGGCTGACAGTTCTAATATCATTTAATGATCCCTAGCATTTGAATACATGGTGCCAATTTGTGGTACTTGGCTCTGTTACTGCCAACAGTGGCTACATTTCGGTAGCAGTGAAATCCGATAGTACTGATGTCCTTAGATGTTGGTGCCTGTTAAAGGACCCACACGTCAGTCAGTCAAAGAACTTTAATAAAATGTCCTGCAGCTGGTAGGACGGGCAAAAGGTCCCGCCTAAGAAGTGGTCAGGGAGTCTTGAGACCTGACGGCTTGCTTGAGCCGCTGGAGCGCCCAAAGTTCATCTGCAAGGACAGAGCTCAGCAACGCAGCTTCCCAGCACTCACGGAGGCGACCGCTACAAGTTGCATCCCGATTACAGTTTGTAGTCCCTCGACACTCCCATAGTATGCGTTCCACAGTAGCTCTAGAACCACATTTCTGGAATTCATCTGTCTTCCGTAGGTCTGGGTAAACATGTGCGACATCGCCGGGTTCGGACAGGTTCTGGTCTGCAGCTGCCGCCATTCTACAGACTGCTTTTTAAATGCGAGGCATTTCTTAGCAAGCTTCGGCGACTTTGAGCGTATCTATATGTCTAGCCGCCTGCGACTTCGTACTCTCCAGGCCGTTCCGTTAATGAAATGTATACGAAAATTGGTATGCCACAACATGATTGCATGAGGAACATAAATGACACGTCATAACACAAAAATCATGATATGCATGTCATGAGCGACATCATTTACGTGCCACAGTCTTGGTGCTCTTGCGGCCGTTTCGTTCACTTCCTATTTACCAAAATCGGTATAGCGAGACAACAATGCCAATCCATTTTTCGTTTCTAATGCTTGCTTCGCATTTCCTTCCTTCCCACTGCACGTGGGATCTGCCATTTTTTTGGTTAGCTTTTGGTGAGGTGGTGGGAAAACGCACCTTTCCAATTCGTAGTGCTGTGTGATGTCGTTGGATCTCGTCATAGGATCTTCCCATTCCCAATCCGCTCCATCTTCGTTTCCAGGAGATGCCAAGGTGCCGGCCATATCGTCGGCCGTGACTCGGTCCGTAAGCCCTCGAGCCACGTCATGAGCCGTCTTATTATTATTGCTGTCTCCTGGCGACATTGAGGTGTGAGCGGGAGTCCACAGTCGTTTATAATAATGATGAGGTGCGTCCCGCATTGCGGCGCCCCTGATAAACGTATCATGATAAGCACAAAGTTCCACTGTTAAAATTGTTATCATTAAACCAACGCTTGACGTGGTGATGTAGTTCTTCCACATGACACCCCGCTTTTGAAATCACTGAGATTCTTATAGCCTTGCCTAACTTAATGTTCAACGCCAAAATAAAGAAAAACAGAGACAACAAGGTCACACAGAAATGACATGGACAGGCGCTGACTTCTGACTCATGTATTCGAAGAGCACAAAGCAAACTCTATGTATGTGCTCATCTTTTCGCGAAGGATAACATCACAGTTCAGCAAAAAGAACCCGCATTTCTTAAAATAGGCGGTGTTCAATCTTGGAGCATTCACAACCGAATTTCATAATTGGGCTGCCTGTATTAGTTTACTTCCTCTTTCCGTTTCCGCGTAGTTCACACAGGTCGCATGATCTAAGTGCAAGATGCATAGATGCATATGCGCTCGTCGCAGTGATCCGAAACAGGTCCCCCGGTTTTCTTTCTTATATTTAGATAATGCTCCTTGTGCCCTGTTACAGCAGCGGCTCCTCTGACACACTCTAGCGCAGCTTAGTGGAATCCAGTATACTAGGAGCGTTACGCAATCGGTGTAACGATGAGCATGCTTCTTCGCATATCATTGCTTTCCTTAGTGAGCAAAACGCAAATCTGTGCTAAGCTTCGTCGGACAGAAAACACTGCACTCGCATAACATGCGTTAGCAATATTATTAAGGTTATGTAAAGTATCTGCGTGTATTAAATCACCAGCGGTCTCCGTTTACGTTGTTTATTTTCTTGGCTTTGGTTCATTTTTTTATGTTTTGTAAGAATGACACACACGCGGCAATGACAAGAGACAAAACCAATCCCGCTGTGACTAGGAGCTGTACATGAGCATCCAGACCACATGAATAGGTTGGCCAACACACATTCTCTGCCCAGATTTCGCACGCGATGTCGCAATACCGTGTTTAATAAAGTTAGTGTGCACACAGTCGTGAGACTAACTCTTTCTTTTGTCCTGGGGTGGCACATAGGGCAATCGTGGTTTTCTTTAGTTTTTTTAGAGGTTACATTCGCGTCTAAACATTGTTGCATGCTGCTGTTATTTGGCATTTACAAATGAAAGTTGGTAAGCGTGATATAAATGTTCTTTTAATCCAATGACATTCTCAAAAAGACATTCCCACATTGACGCAAACTACTAGATAATCTTAGGCATAGTTAAAAAGTAATGACTTCACAGAAGCAGTCCAAGTATCATTACGCTCCTCACATGATGCTAAATAGACAACACGTAGTACCAATGCAACGAAAAACTTGCACATACGACAGTTTTACGCACATGCTGTTCGTCTAAAAGGGTGATGACACTGTGTTCTTTTACTGCGAACATCCTTTATGGACACTCAAGGCGCATTTCTGACCCCAGCCTCACCACAACTGCATAATACTCTGCAATCCCCATGCAGTGTACTCACAGAGCCTGCAATGTTTACTTTCCGCGCATTCGGTGCCTACCACTAAGTAACAAGAGCCGAGTAACGCTTGACCCAATGTCACCTGCTGTATTTCAATGAAATGCATGCTGTTTATAGCAGCCTTCCTTACATCTTCCAGGCCATAGATAGCCGCTTATATCTCGCAGCAAGGTCGTTGGTACACCGCTCGTGTCGCTGAAAGTGTGCCGGCACCGGCACTGACCGCGACGCGCAGCCTCGACGGGAAGGCAGAGGTCATCAAGCATCCGGCGACCACTGACCAGTAGATCGAAGGTGATAGCGGTCTCCGCCCGAACGAAAGTTCAAGGCGAGATGCCGCCGTCTGGTCCTGCTCGACTGTGAACGAACGTTGCACACTCTTTAGCCAGGGACTGAAATGTTTCCAGTTTTACGCCCTCCCTATCTCGTCTATATATGTATATTGTCGGGATAATAGAGTCTGAATATGGCCGTGTAGGCCTTCCAAAAATATACCTGTTTCCTGTGAAGTGGCCAAAAATGACCTCCGAGAGTGAGAGCGAGTGGTCAGCAATGTATGCTCACCTTTCTAGACGAACGTGAGGTTGCGAATTCCTATTCGTTAAATAAGCGAGGAGGAGGAAGAGGACCTCTGTGGCAAGATTATGAACTATACGTATCAATGTGAGGATGTGAGAACATCAGCATCTCTTTCTTCTCCGTCAACTCGCGCTATAGAAAGAATAAAACAAGTAAATATTCAAGAAGCGTAGGTCCATACGTCACGAGTACAGGGTATAAATAGGGAGCGAGCATCCCAACTCAGACACCGCTTCTTCCAGCTCTTTACAGCAGCTTAGGAACGAATCCACCATGATCGCCGTAAGTACATACCACTGGTCACTTGAATTTCGCACAGCGCGATAACGCAGTCATCAAGCGCAGTTTCGTATCTACGAGAGTACGTTCGTTTTATCCAGGCACTCCGCAATATTCCTTCTCAGACTTCGTTTTTCAATATCGGCCACCTTCATAAAAGTACTTGCGGTATAAACGCTTGTTCTTGTCAAACCCCATCGTGGATAGATTTCTAGGTCCTTCACTCAACTGTTAGCGCAGTGACTTTGCACTTCGACTTGGCGCTAACCCTTTCCATTTATGCCAAACCTGCTAAGGTGTCACGTTCTAATGGCTCGCGCTCAGTGATGAAGCCCTTCGCACTCTAAAGGCTGCATGGAGAGCTGATAAAATATTCTTGGCAGCAAGCTAGCCTTAAGTTTTTTTATATAAGTCCAGTTAGACGTAGGTGCCCTAGCGTGCGACAGAAGGAAAGACTCTCGTCCAACGCAACTATACAATACACTCTTTTCTTCCTGTGAAGAATACAAGCCTAGCGGGCATTCAGGGCCCAGCAATAACTGTAGACTCTGGAAACTATGCAAGTGCGAAAGCTTCGCGGCTTACACTACATACGCAATGTCGTTGTTTGCTGTTAAGGCGAGTTGCAGGAGAGAGAAACATGCGGAGGGAAAGACAGGGAGGTTCACCAGGAATAAATTACCGGTATCCTACCCTGCAGTGGGGGATGGGAAAAGAACAATAAAGACGGAGAGAAGAATGGAGACCAAAAGAAAAAAAGAGGGTGGAGAAAAAAAGATGTGGTCTTACAACGATCCTAATAGGCCAGTGCCATGCAAAGTTGTCAACAAAGCTTTGACCGACTTCTGCTGCGAAGACATTTTTGATCGGCGTTCTAATACCGACTGTTCCGATAGTGGCTTGATATCAAGACGGGCAAACGCAGCCACTAACAGCTTGCACGCGTTGTAGCGAGGATTAACGCTGCACAAAACATGCTTCTAGCGGCAACGACAAGGTCCGGTGAAAGACGCTTGCAGAACTCTTGAGACCTGATATGTCTGGGATCTACCGCCACTCGTTCGCCTATGCAGTGAGACATATGTTCTTGCAGGTATTGTGCCTCTTCGCCGCTCTGCTGGGCAATGCCCTCGCCGGGTACGTCCCCACGTACGGCGTGGCCGTCGGTACTGGCTACCCCTACGTTCCTGCTGCTGTCACGGCGGTGCACGCTGCCCCGTAACCGCCGTTCACCGTGTGGTGCCGGTTGCTCCCACCGTCCATAACGTGGCTACCCCATACGGCTACCGCACCACCGGCGTCAGCTACAGCCACAGGGTCGACGCCCACCCAGTGAAACTGCGCTACGTGTACGGGCTCGCTCCGTACGGCCTCAACTACGGCTACGGTCTGGCTCCGTATGCCTACGCTCCTGTCCTCAAGAAGTGGTAAGCACGTGACAGCATGACCCTTACCTATATGTAATCGCCACGTAGCGTGCCTCAGTTTCCATGGGTAGACCATGATAAGAAATTGAGCTAATAGATGTAATGTGAAAGTGTAAATATCGAAACGAATAAATGAGCGCCAAAAATTTTAATTCCCGCATTTTTAAGATATGAACGCTGATATGAGATGTCGGTCTGCAAATTCTCTTTAAAAAATATTTCTGCAGAACGAACCAGGTATGTATTATCTTTTATAGGTCTTTCTTATACATAACTAGGTCTGTTCAAATACGTTTTCTCGCGCTTATTCTGGGAAAAAGAAAGAAGCAATATACTCTGTGTGCTCTGAATTTAGAAAAGTAACCTATGGTGTTACTGATTTCGCTGACATTCCCACATAGGCGCAGGCTTATACTTCGTAGCTACAAAAAATTTGAGGAGTATTCATGGTTCGTGTCATAATTATTCTCTCTTTAAAAATTATAGCATATTCTATGCGGAGCGCTTTTCGACCAATTATCTGTAGCCGTTATTGTTGTGGATGTCCTAAACTGTGTAATTAACTGCCGCTGATTGTGTATTATTGTTTGTTCCCGCAGAAACACCATCCAACTGATTCAAGAGCAACAAGACCGACTTCATGGGGAATCACCAACCGAAGCGAATGACAGAAGAAGATACCTTTGTTCCTGTTGTTATTCTTGAACGACCAAAGTACTGAAAAATAAAGACACAAAAGCAACTACGTGCCTTTAGTACTGGCTGTGTGCGTTTTTATATCGATTGGTTTATAAGGTTTCCTTTTTACAGTACTCCTTTACTTTATTACTGAATCGATCGGAATGGCAAAGCTTCTATTACAGGACAGCAACCCTTATATTCCTTTTAAGGTAATGTGACGCTATTCATTTCTTCTTCGTGGGACCCTTGCAGGGATCGCTAGCCCAATTCTTTGCATGGTGTACTGAAACATTGCAAAAGATGGATAGTATCAAACAATACTTCTTTAGAGCCAAGTCACACTGCGCTCCGTCGAGAGCATGTACGTAGAACAAAAACCTTCTTGCAATCATTGCTTGAGGCGTGAAGCGATGCATCGTTTCACGCCTCAAAGAAAAAAAAAAGACATACAGCCAAAGTGATCGCCTGCCGGCTTATGAGTACATCACTGATGAAATATTGATTTGTGGGGTTTTACGTCCCAAAACTATATACCTCTGATTATGAGAGACGCTGTAGTGGAGGGCTCCGGAAATTTCGACCACCTGGGGTTCTTTAACGTGCACTGACATCGCGCAGTACACGGGCCTCAACATATCGCCTCCATCGAAATGCAGCCGCCGCGGCTGGGATTCGATCCCGCGACCCTCGGATCAGCAGCCGAGTACCATAGCCACTGGAACACCGGGGCGGGGTGCACTGATGAAATAGTGAAATAGCGCGTGTGCAGTTATGAGGCAGCAAAAAAGCGTAATAATGAGCTATATGCGAAAATACGTAGCGCGAAAGAGAATCGTAAAGGTCCCTCTCACATGTGAAGACACGTCATGTATTTCTTGTACTCACTCGTTTAAATCATAAAACGAATGACCCTGATGGAAATATTTCGTATTTTTCCCGGCAGTTCCAAATGTGGCAGAATTTGTACCAGCAGCATGAACTTTCTTCAACGCTGAGACTTCCTTTCCTTTCGTAGATTTATCCTACAATAAAGATGCGTGAGTTTTCCTCTTAGTAAATATGAGGCAGTGAGATCCCCTAAGGAGTGCTTCCACGCCTACCTCCTGGGACCATTTGGTTTCGCGGATTCCCCCTGCTTGCGTACTTGCGTGCTGTCATTGGTCGGTGTAAGTAAAAATACGAGGCGCAGCACTGCTCTGCGCACACAAAGTATTTCCCAGCAGCTCCAAGCCTTTGCCTTTTGGGGGTAGGTGCTCTTAACGACGTCGTCATCGCGCGTAGAAGAATCACGGGAAGTCAAGAGTTTTGAGTCCCTCCACTACACCGTGCCTCACTATCAAGTAGTGGTTTCGGCAGTTATCACTAGGTGTCCTTACTGAAGACATACCACCAGCATTCTTACCGCTCTGAAAACTTTAGGAGCATGCGAACGTGCTGCGGCACATGCGACGAAGGTACCAGATACATGCGAACACACAAGGATGTTCGTGACAGCGACAATCCCTGGTTCACACCCGCGTACCTTTTCCATCGGTGTCATTGGCTGTCTAAATGTAATTGGGTGTCGTCACCCTTGATCATAGCAGTCCTGGTGTCAGAATAATATTTACACGAAGAACGTGTAAGAGTTCCTGTGCCGGCGGCTTTGTCAGCCGCAGCTACCGCACATTCATTCACGACCACAAAAGTTCGAGAACAAACGTGGTAGCAATGCAAGAATTTATGGAGTTTAATTCCCAGAACCACAATACGATTATGAGAGACGTTTAGTGAAGGGCTCCGGAAATTTCGACCACCTGGGGTTCTTTAACCAGCACTGACATCGCACAGTGCATGGGTCTCTACATTTCGCTTCCATCGAAATGCAGCAGTCCAGCCGGGATTCGATCCCACAACCTTCAGATCAGCATCCGAGTGTCATAGCCCCTACACTACCGTGGCGGGGCAACATGGTGGTAATAAAAACAATAATTGGAGAGTTTCGAGAACCGTTACCAACATTTAATTACCAGGCATGCCGTTGAGGAGAGCTCCGGAAATTTCAACCAAACGGAGTTCTCTAACGTACTTTTATAATGCACAGTATACTAGATTTTGGCATTGGTATGGCGGCTTGTGGCGGTACTCATGATTAGGGTGTTCCCCCACAGGGGCTGTCACACTGTAGAGAAGAACCTTCTCCGCAGCGAGTAGGACCTTTTCCACTTAAGTATGATGAATTGCATATTGTGACATCTGAAACGTAAGGCACAGATGCCACAATTCTCTCATGATTACGAACGAGTAGGAGTAGGATAAGAATGTACGCGAACTCTAATCACCGAAGGAAACGTAGCTATTTTGGAAAGAGGATATACCGACAACGCAATAATGGTTACAGTCGTTATCGCAGGCCCGCCCACGATCGAGACCGAGGTTTCATAGTGCTACACGCATAAATGAGTTTCGACGTCTCCGAGCGCCGATCAGTCCTCACGGTGTCATCGAGCGACTTGAAACGCTCGCGGCAGCGATATTTTTCAGCGATAGCAAAACTACCGGCCTTCGCCGACGGCTATGATAAACAACAGCAGTCAGAGGGTATACACTACTTGTGCCGATATCCGCGACCCTCTCTGTTAGCTCACACTGCCGTGTCTTCAGCTGTGAACAAGAAGTTGCCACTGGCATAGAAACGCGAAGCGAGCAGCCCTAAGTACGTCCACATGTAATGTGTGGCACTTCGCCGTGACGTCTGCCTTTTCACAAGTTTTCCGAGTGCCTACACAGCATCACAGTTCAGTTCACCCGAACCCGAAGCCAGCATTTTTTCACGACTGCAAATAAAAAATTTAACCAGAATAGTGATTTATGGTATGTCTTCTGCATCATTCAAATAAACTGCCCGGACACTGTCAGTGTGAAATTCCGCACGTCATCGAATATAGAACGACTACAAAGCAAGGCCAACGGACTGTTACTGGCCGGATCGAACTCACAACAAACGCTTCGTAAATGCGGCTTCCCGACAGAACGCTAGTGCTGATCCTTGATTCATAAACACACAAAGGCAGACGCTTCAGCATGGTTCACCGCATAATGGGGGACATGGGCGCTGGTTTTCCCACGCCTTTCACGCAACGAAAAAGTAAAGGAATTCACAACACTTCGAATCGAATGCTGAAGGAACTCAAGAGAGAGGTGCTTGCGGGAATCATCACCCACACATAACGCTTATGTCGCCATTTTCTCTTCGCTAAATATTTAGCGCCGCAAGGCGAAGTGGTCAGAAACCTCGTGAGAAGCTCTTACGAGATTCTGTGTATGTGTGTGTTCGCGACAAAAACTTCTCGTATGTGCGAAAATGGCGGGGTGGAGGGAGGGGGATGTGGCGAACACGACTGACGCGCCCTATAGTAAACGTGAGTAACGCCATTTTGCATTTTGGCGAAGCCACAACACGGCCTTTTGTCGAGAGTACCGTTTTCCTAACCAACCACAGGCTGCGCCTGTCGCCCCGGCTGCCCTGAGCTAGCGTCGTCCTCTGCTACGACATGTCGAGCGTTGGATTGGCCTCGGTCGAGATTTCGCTGTGTTACAGAAAGTACACCTCATGGCGAAGCCATATTTCATCAATATTCCCGAGTCCAGTCAAATATACGCTAATTATCAAAGTCATCAGTCCGAATGATGCACGTTTGTACCCACCTGCTCACAGCTGTGCGTAATAGCAGCAGCTGTGAGGCATGTGAAAACGTCATGAGCGTAATTGCTAATTTGTAGATCCAATTTATCCTGACTGTTTGATGTATCGAACATTTCCGCTTTATTTTCATGCGGTGAAAGTTTAATAAGTTGAGTCGCTTTCTGCGTTTGTGCATATTCACGCACATCTTGGACGCGCCTCCATTTGGCAGCGATGGCCCACAAGTAGACCACCCAAAAGAGTGCAGCGAAAGCAGCATTTATGTGAGCGTGTCTATTTGGTCGTAAAGGCCGATCCACTTAAAGAAGGCATGGAAAAACATACTCGTAGTATGCTGCATGAATGGCTCACTGAGATCTCCTGTATAATTTGCTTTTCAATAGTGCGCGCCTTAACCGTCCCTAAAAAGCCGTGGTGGTTGTGACCAGTGCTACATACGGCTTTACAGTTTTGATGTTTCATCGGCACGAGTAGGACACAAGTCGCATGAAAAAAAAAAAGGAAGATATTAAGGAACGATGGCCATATACCGCTCCGCTTTTGACATTATAGCCCATTCACACGGCATTTTGATATATCCGCAAGCCTCTGTACAGATAATTTTTTCGTTACGAATACCCATACATGGTAATCCTATTACCGCAGCGCCAAGCTTATTCGACGAGCGTCAGTTGTAACAATGTTCAAAGCGTACGAGAGAATTAAAACAACAAAACGCGGTAGGATAACGAAAACATCAGCGGCCCTCATCAGACAGGCATACATGAGCATGAAACATTTCAAAACGGCACCAAAATACATGCAGCGGTTGTTCGTTTCACAGCTACCATGTTGCTCGTAAGCGTGCTCCGGACCACCCTTAATATTTCATGCCAGCTATGCTGTTTCCGCGCGCTTCGTGAATTCACTTACGACTTTTTGTCGCTTGTGTAGTAACCGCACCACAACCGCTCACGCATGATTGGACAAGCGGAGCGTGCGTAATAGCAGCAGCTGTGAGGACCACCCATGGCCTCTTATGACTTTCTTTTTTCCTTTCGTGAATCGACTTACGCTCGAAAATTTCTCTTACGCACAATTTTTTTTCGTAAGTGAGTTTCGTGAATCCGGCCCCGGATGGTCAATATTTCGTGTGCCCTCCACTACAGGGCGTGTCTCGTAATCACATCGTGGTTCTTGCATATGAAACCCAATCAGTTATTATTATTATTATTATTATTATTATTATTATTATTATTAGTAGTAGTAGTAGTAGTAGTAGTAGTAGTAGTAGTAGTAGCAGTAGTAAAATTCCCGAACAATTATCTTTCAGTCTAAATCAGTCCAGTGTATCGCTTTGTCGTCCCTCTAACCAGCCTTCGTGCAAGGGGCACATTTGGCAAAAAGAAGAGAAAAGCAAGGTATCCACGCAAACAGACTCGGTACCGAGGCACAGCGAATCTTGCACACTCTGCACGACGTAGACGAGTGGAAAAGTTTTCATTTACACAGCGCACGCTGCAAAACACGATTCTGTGATTCAAGAAACTGCCCAGGTCGTAAAAGGCACGTGTCGGATGAGGGCCTGTCGACACCGAATGGGAAGATGAAGGGAGATGGAGAGATTATGAGCGTTTAACTGGTCAACCGCCCTGACCACGAAACGATGTGGTGATAAGGACCGGGTGTAAAGGTCAAGGCAGCGAGGTGCGCTGCCTAATGTGTGAAAGAGCGAAAGCCTGGAGTAAGCCCCGTGGTTTAACTTCTTTAAACCTGTCAGTGCGACCTTATATTTAAAAAAAAAATATCAGTTTCGTAATGCTTTTCCCTACCCCTTCACCCGCGTTAGCTACCGTGCAAGCGATTAACAAACTATGCAAAATAAAGATGCTATACTATATTTGGTCCTATGTTTAGCATATGGTCTCACTAGATCTCATGAACTCGGTTGTTGTAAAAAGAAGGCCAGGTGCGTCTTTTCCTATCGTCAGTACCGGCTATATCCACCTGCCGTGAAAAATAAAAGCGGATTCAAGACCTTTGCGACTCGACAGGCCTGCCTTCTCAAAATACCTGCTATAATAACATTACAACGTTTCAATATTTGCATATGTACATGTCCTATACCTGTCTGGAAATATTCCTCTGGGAAAGATGAAGCACACGTGACCACGTAATGCAATTGACAACGGGTATAAAAGGTCTCACAGTCTTCCTGCATGTTCATAGCTTCTTCCAGCAACGAACAGCTGCGAGGTACCAAGCCAACTATGCTTGCCGTGAGTATCCATCACTCGTATTGTGCCTTCTTTTCCTAAATAATAACTTTACCTTGATTGGACCGTGCTGATGACCATTAAGCTATGGTGCCCGTGAAGGTAAATCTCTAAGTCATTTGTCCTCCTCAAAGCCGGTCTGCGTATCCTGCAATCTTCAGCGAAGCTGCCGTGTACAGTCGCTGCCATAATAATGTAGTCAATTAAAGCAGGCTTTTTTTAATAAATGTATTTGAAGCAAGCTTAGTAGGTGCTTCCAAAAAAAGAAATTAGCTTTGATTCCAATCGCCACTGTCAGTATTTCTGCAATACTGAAGAACTTCGTCAACTGCACAAGTGCTTAAGTGTTGCCTAACTATGCTTGTAAGCTTAGAGTCACCCAAATATAAAGGGCATCACGGCGTACATTGCACAAGCAGTACTGGGCAAAGCATCTTCGGCCAAATAGACCCCATTTGTTGCTTTGCTTTATGGAGAAACTTGATTTCGATGTGCAGATAATCGCGAGTCTGACGCCTTCTTCAGCAGACCCATTGCTAACGGGCTTGTTATTTTTTTCATCCTCATCAATTTCCTATTACTTCTTTGCCACAACCTCTCTTATCGCTCATTTTGCCATTTGGAATCGACTGTCCATTCAGTGATGACGTCATATAGAGAGTGCTTCGAACGCAGGCGTCTCTCGCTTAAAGAACGTAACCTCCCCAACCAGGTTCTGTGCTTGTTCGCCGCTCTCCTGAGCAACGCCCTGGCTACGTACGTCCCCACGTACGGCCTACCGGTGGCCGGCTACCATGCCCCAGTAGCCGCTGTCTCCGCCGGTGCATGCGGCCCCTGTAGCGGCTGCTGTTCACCACGCGGTGCCGGTCACTCCCACCGTCCACAACGTGGCTACTCCCTACGGGTACCGCACCACTGGGGTCAGCTACAGCCACAGGGTCGACGCTCACCCCGTACGCGTCCGCTACGTGCAGGGACTCATTCCCTATGGCCTCAACTACGGCTACGGGCTGGACGCCTTCGGCTACCGCGCAGTGCTGAAGAAATAAGCTGTGAGTAACCGAAGAAGATCGCAGGTTTGGCACTTGCACCATATCTTTACCTCGATTTCGTGCGTGGTGACGACTTGTGTACGTCACGCACATGCGGTGATAATGAGCACAAGAAGCTACCAGTATGAAGTGCTGACCTGAAACTGCCTGCGTATTATTGTTGGTGCCTGTGGTGTTATAAAACAAGGGGGGTGAGGGGAGGGAGCGAGGCATTTTTGTACTTTCCAAGCGCTAATTTGTTGGGATATAAAAGGGAAGAACGGGCAAGCGAAGATGACGAACCACGGAGAACAACAAATGCGAACAGGGTGCCCTTTATTTCACTTATCCTTTTGTTTAATTCAACCTCTGCCTTATCGCGCTTCTGTGAATAACTAAACAAACTAGTGGGGAGCAGTCACTTTCTGCAGTCTTCGTGATTCGAGGAACGTATTACACAAGCGTGAACAATAGTAGACAGTTGCTTCGCTACCTGCCTCAGCTACTTAATAGACAGTTACTAAGCTACCTGGCTGCTCTTGTCCTGGTATTTGACGCAATTTGCTTTTAATTATGGTCCACCAAGTCTAAGGGACAAATCACTAAAAGCGGTGCAAGGCACCCTCGGAATGTTCGTTCATTTGCGATCGCCGCGAATCGCAAAAGAATAAAAATCGGCGGCACGGGATTCATAGTGCTGCCGGCGTTTATAACGAACGTGTTAAAGGTTCAGGCACGCCGAGCTTTTGAAGAGCTTGCAATGTTTGCTCGCTCCTTGTCGCAGTGGTAACACCGTACAGCCGAATTATCCTCCTCAGCATCAAAGTTTCCGTAATGTAAACACAAGCGTTACATTTTCATACCATGTACCAAATGAGACCATTGAAAGTGCGGGCAACAAGTGCGACATGCAAGTCATGTGGTTGGATTTTATTTCACGGTACCGTGTTCTCATCGTTCCAGGACGTCGAGGCCAGCTGGCGAGACGGCGACAAGACAACGTTCGAAAAAGACCGACGGGAAAGTACGATGCTTTGAGCTACCAATGCGACTGCCATCGACATCTGCAACAAAGTGTGATATGCGTCTGATGTGTCCTCGGATAGTGCGAATGAATAAAACCTCGCTAACAGCCTATAGTCTCCTTCGCTGTTTATTTACTATCATTAATGAAAAGTTGTCGGACGCTTAAGCTAAGCCTCTAAGAGTGGAACGCAATAGCGTCATTAAGCAGAACTGTAGCCAGAGGGTTGTTTCGCTTTCTAAACAACCTCCCGGAATATTCTGACTGCCGCGCAAGTGCCCTCTCCCTCAACCTCCCACCTTTTTTTACGCCCTTGACATTCACACATCCCGCAGTATAACAACCCCCGAAAAATACTGCTGGCTAGGCCAGTGCCATCGCGCCCCTTTGGCGTCGATCCCGGCCGCGGCGGTCGCATTTTCGATGGAGGCGAAAATGCCAGAGGCCCGTGTACTGTGCGTTGTCAGTGCACGTTAAAGAACCCCAGGTGGTCTAAATTTCCGGAGCCCTCCACTACGGCCTTTCTCTCTCTATCTCTTTCACCCCCTTTCCCCCACCCCCACGGACGCTTAGCCGTGCTCCCTACATGGGCTGCAGAAATTAGCGTCCTTTCCTAACCGAACCAAAATCATCATCATCATCATCATCATCATACAATACTCAATAAAATCAGTGCCTTCTCTATGGAATTCTGGAATTATTTGAGTTTCATCGCAAGCGAATTCTGCTTTCTTGATATTAAAATTACAGTCCAACCTATCGTGTGGGTAGGGTTTAGTTACGTCGTGCTTTACAATATTTCTGACGGATTTCGCTTTCACAAATTCAATTTCGTTTGCTTATGTACCTGCTTCATGTCGGAGGGCTTGCGTGGTCGGCTGCAACTTTCGAGAAATGTTCCATATTTCGAAATTACGTGAAACCATGTTTGCTCTTTTCTTTATCTTCATAATAATCTCGTTTACTGTTCGGTACACGCAGATTTTTTAACACAATGTATTTTTATTGTCGCCGCAGTATTTCACAATTTATGTTATTGCAAATTCGTGAAAATGTCGGCTCCACCCAAGCTCCACCAAAAAAAAGTGCTGGAGTGGCAACGCCTGCTGAACCGTACCGCAATGGGTGAAGCCGGCGTTTGCCCCTGGTTCAGCCCTAAAAGCTTGCCAAAGTGTCCAGAAACCAGTATCCATTCAAGCGTTCTTGATCTGCTAATGTATTTGATAGAGTACTTGTAATATAAAAGCGTGTTGTTTTGGATTAAGCAACTACCATTGATCGAGCATCAATGCCACGATGTGGCACACAAATTTTTGCGACGTTCAAGTTTCACCCAAAAACGCGTAGCACAAACAGGCACATCAAGCATTGTCTGTCTAGCAAAGATGACCACTTTAAAGGTGCTAAGAAGCGTGGGGGAGGCGCTTTTTCTTTTGTGCTATCTGGATGCTGTTAATCGATGCCTCTGGTAAGATGGCGGCCGGCGGCTTCACATTTAGGAAGAAATCTCCACTCCAGCATTTTTTTATCCTCTTGGCTCCACCTGAGGAAATTTGATTTTTTTTTCCCTAAACTGAAAAACTAAGAAGCAAACTGACTTCACTTTAGGGCTGCCCAGGCGTATGTCCGCAAGATATAAAATATCGCGTTTTGCACTTGTGTCGATCTCTCGTGGAATAGAACTCCCGCGGCTGAAGAAACAGTCCCCTTATACCAGCGCCAACGCCTCCTATACAACGTGACGCGTCGTGTGCTGAAGTGTGAGGCTTCGCGGCGGCCCGTCCGGTTAGAAACACACCAAGGGTTCTCTTTACGTGAACCTACATCTAAGTACACGGCTATTCTCACACTTCGCCTCTATCGAAATTACATTGCAGGAACACCGGAACCATTTTCATCGGTTCTGGCACAAAACGTCCCGGTTCAAAATGCGGGCGTCAGTCTAGACTACGCGCTAGTGATGCAGAACTATCGAAAGCATATCGATACTATCGATGGTTGCGTCACTATCGAACTATCGATGGTAGGAAGAACTATCGATAGCACTATCGATGGTAATATTGATGGTATACCATCAAGGAGCAGGCGTTTTCGAATCGAACCAACGGAGGATGCGCCGAAGCTTGTTTGATTGGTGAACTAAGCGAGCGATTGTCGACAAAGCCAGTTGGTCCTGCAGCTGAACCAACTAGACAGCATGTGGTTCATAACGAAGTTGCGGCAGGAAGCCGAATTCTGCAGCTCCTTGAGAGGCAACAACTGGAGCCCTCAACTGCCACTTCAAACGCAGAACTAATGCTTCGCCAGTATTGGAGTTACCTCCAGAGGAAAGGAAGAGCAATCCTTTAGAATTGTGGCACTCTTGGCAATGCGCAACAACGCCGCTCTCTCAAATGGCTAGGGAGTACTTGTGCATCCCAGCAACGTCAGCACCTGCAGAACGCGTGTTCTCCGCTGCTGGACAGATCATTTCAGAAAGAAGGAGCAGGCTAAAGGGAGAGAAGGTTGAATGCTTTTGTTCCTTCACCAAAATGCTTGGCTTACAAATGATAATTAAATTGAACGGTGCAGCGGTAGCGGCAAGGAAGCCGTTCATGTCACGGAACTGCAAGACCTCGAAATTATGTTGCGTTTTGTGGTTTCAAATAATAAAAAAAAAACCATCACGAACTTACTTTTTGTTTGTAAGGTTTGACTGCTTGGTTTTGAGCATTAATTTCTTAGTGGACACAGTCCGGCATTTTCACTGAGGTAATTTCATTCCCAAAGTAATTGCTCATAAATGAAACGAACCGAGTACTGCGAATAGTAGCCTATTGTGATTGTTAGAACTATCGGTAAATGGACTATCGATAGTATCGATAGTACTTTTTTAAACTATCGATACTATTGATAGTCCATTTAACGATAGTTCTGCATCACTACTACGCGCCCATTGGTGCAGGCTAGTGTTCTTCCGCCATTGATGCGTAAAATGCCGTAGACTTTTAAAGTTGTGTCCTTTCAGGGATTACAGCAATAAAGTAGTCAGCTCTGAAAGATACTTCACGCAAGATCCTTTCCGCGCAAAATTCGTACAACTTGTGCATGCGCTCCACCACTAGAAAGCACTTTATGAACTCAGATTCTGATAATAGCTGTTATCGATTTCCTTACGCAACACACAACAGAAATGTTTGGCACCTATGCTATACTCTTATGCTTAAACAGAGGACTTCGTTTTGGACGAGCAGTATATTAGGAAAAATTAAAATGTAAGATGATTTTCGAGTTATAAATTCCAAAGCCATGGCATTGAAGACACGCCTTTATTCAGAATGTTATCCTCCTTGATATATCGATGGAAGAAGCTTCAAAGAGCTTGTTCTATACTGAAGTCCCAAACATACCGGTTGACTAGCCAGCAGGTAAGCGTCTTCTACTTGTGCATGTTCCCTAGCTCGATCTCCAATGAACAGCGTGTGCTTTTGTAAGAGTGCTTTTTAAAGCTCTGTTCCATGCGCCCAATAAAATGTGAACAAAAAAGTCAAACAGAAAAATGGTCGCTAAAAATTGTACGAAATTGGTGACTCAATAATGTCATTATAAACCCGATAAAATTATGTATTATTTGATAGGTAATTACGTCGGGATATAAGTACCGCACATCATTTTGATAGTTATTCAATTATGACAATGAGCAAGACAAAGCGAAAATTTTGTTGGAGGAAGTACAAAAGTGTCCCACGTCGGGAATTACTGATCGTACTGAGTAAAAATAAAACTATGACGGTAATGATAATGGTGGTACGCCACTGTAATGACCCAATAATTATCATGACTTACGGCGAAAAAAAAAAGATTAGCAAGAAAAAACGGTGCAATGGGTTCAGACATGATAATTATATTGAATGAAATGCTGAAGCACTGTATTAGAAGTCGTAGCCATCACCACGACTCAGCGAAAGCGCAGTGACTCAGCGAAAAAAAAATATTAACAATAAAAACGATGGTATCGTGTTCAGACGTGGATGCTTATACAAGCTACCACTAAACATGATGCCAGACACCAGTCATGAACATGAATCAGCAAAAAGAGTAGGAATATGCGTACCAAGGAAAAAAGAAGCTAAATTATGGCGGCAGAGGCCATAGCCACGACCGTGACTGAGTCAAAGTGACGACTCAGCGAAAAAGAGTAAAGGGGCCCTGCGACGCTTTCCCAAGCAATCCTTGAGTTAAAAGTGTTAAGGAGCGTTCTGCCCTATGAATCACCGGCCGCAATAAATTTACAAATTGGTTAGGCGTCAGCGCGGTTAGAGCGTCAACTTTGCGGAAAGTCGCCAAGTAATCCACATTTTAAAACAATTTTGCCAAACGGTCGCAACATTACATATGTAAGAATTACCAAGTGATAACACCTTCCAGTTTTGTAAACCGCCGCAGATGACCGTACCACCCAAAACTCTGAAATTATATTGACTTTCTTTAATATGCTAGTCGCATCGTGCCCGCTTCATAATGGGAGTACTTGGTATGCCCGGGCGGCCGGGTTCTCCGACCAGCCACAGGATGGGCTCGATGGAGCAAGAGTCACCATCATGGTCCATAGTGACCACGCCGATATGAAGAGGACGCGTATACCATCCTTCCATCCATGTCCGTTCGTTCAAATGTCAAATTCTGGGTCACTGTATTCAATGGGAACAGTGCACGCATGCGTGAAAAGCGTCAAAGCATTGTCTGTGGGCATCTTAAGGTATCCCGTATGTTAATTCGATTTGTGCGCTTTTATCGCATGAATACAGACGTTATTTATTAAAGAATTTAGAAAGGCAATATGACAACAGTCGTAAAGGAACCGATCGTTAGACAGTGGCTCTTCAGTGCGAATAAAAATGTGATACCGAGCGCCACTCTCCATTTATAGGGGCGAGGCAATTTAGGGTCAAAGCTCGTCCGTTCGTCCGTTCGTCCGTCCACGATGTCCGTTGCCTGTGCTCACGGCACAGCATCGTCTGATGTCGTAGGAGAGAGCGAACGGAGCGCGTTCACTATGAAAATGCTCCATCCTGCGATGAACGCTGTACCAGCTCGCAGGGAACGAGAACGCACCCTCGCCCGCGAGAGACAACGCCGACGCAGGCAGAGTCTGCTAGCGAGCTTCCTCACTGAAAAAAAAAAAAATTCACAGCATATCCACGGAGTGAATGGTGATGAGTGGGCGAAGCTCCGGAGGTTCATCGTAGATCGTGCTGAGTTCCGGATTAATTTAGTTGACGCGTACGCTACGAATCCTTATGGTTCAACTATGCACAAGTGAAATCTCCCACCGGCACTTCATTGCAAGATCCAGTGCATATATATATATATATATATATATATATATATATATATATATATATATATATATATATATATATATATATATATATATATATATAGTGAAATAGCAGGCACGACTTCGCAGTTATCGTTTATGATCCTCACATCTCCATCTGTCAGACTGCCGAACGCAAACTATCATTCTTACGAAGGAAGTTGCGCAACACTCCACCAAATGTCAAATTAAATGCCTATAAAACACTCATCAGACCATCATTAGAGTATGTTGACTTAATCTGGAGCCCTTACCAAAAACACCTAACTGAAAAAATTGAGCGCATACAAAAACTAGCGGCTAGATTCATATATTCTGTCTATTCTACACAATCTAGCGTCTCTGAATTATTAGCGAAAGCAAACCTTGAACCACTTGCAAAACTAAGAACAGTTTCAAAGCTTAAATTCATTTATCTTTTGTACAATGACCATTTCAAAATTCCGAAGTCACGTTATTTGCGTCATCCCTTCTCACATTCATTAAGAACAAACCACAGCAAAACAATTCGACAGCCTTCTAGTCGCGTCAACCTACACAAACATTCACTCTTTCCCTCAGCAATTTCTCGGCGGAACAAGTTGCCTGATAGTGTCGTGCAAAGCAATACTGCGGAATCCTTTGTTTCTAAAGTACAAGCCATTGATTTTTGTTTATGACTGCTTTTTTTTTGTTGCGTTATGTAACCACTCTTGCAAGGGCCGAGTGAGCCTGCAGTATATTCAAATAATAATAATAATAAATTGCTATGGCACAACACGACTGCATGACTATCATAAATGATAGGTCATAACATGAAAATCATGACATGCATGTCATGATTTTCGTGTTATATGTCACGACCGGCATGATTTAAATGCCACGGTCTTGGCGCTATACTGCCGTTTCGTTAATGGGATGTATACGAAAATTGGTTTGGCACAACACGACTGCATGGCGATCATATATGACAGGTCATAACATGAAAATCTTGACATGCATGTCATGAGCGGCATGACCTACATGCCACTCGTTTCGTTAATTGGTTGTATACCAAAATTGCTGTGGCACAACACGACTGCATGACGAACGTAAATGACAGGTCATAACGTTAGAATCATGACATGCGTGTTTGAGCGGCATGGTTTACAGGCCACAGTAATGGTGCTCTTGAGGCCGTTTCGTTAACTTCATATGTACCAAACTCGGTATAGCGAGACAACAATGCAAATCCATTTTACGTTCCTGATGCATGCTTCGCATTTCCTTGATCCCCACTGCGCGGGGGATCCGCCAAATTTTTAGGGTGAAGCTCCTCTTAGTCTAACCTTGTCCCGCGTCAGGCGTCAGGCGTAACCGGCAGTATCTCCCGGGAGGCACGCGCTCGCCCTCGGCGCGACGGGTGACTTACGGTAACACGGAACGATCCCCAGTGCATGCTTCGCCCACTCGTCATGGTTCACCTTCGTGAAAATGCGTGGATTTATTATTGTCACTCATACGCACACGCATGTAACTTGTGCGCCTGAGATACGCAAAATGCAAAATGTTATAACCAAATGTGCAATAAAAACATACGCACACCATGGACAGTGCAAATGGCTTAAGCAATAGTACTTTTTTTGCAGACATACGGCTTATCAATCTCTCGGGCCTGAACGTCCCTGCGTGACCTCGACACACTTGCCGGGCTTCACGGAAGGGATACTGTTGGCATACACTGCAAGCTCCAGAACAATTTACTATCTTTTCGTAGAGCACTTCCTATAAAACGACGTAGTTTGACACAATCGCACCATGCAGCAAGTTTAACATGTAGGTGCTGTACAAACACAGCCAGCGCAACAAGTAACAAGACCATGCAGTCAACAAAGAGAAAGCAAGGTGCTACTGCTCCCGCAGCAAGCAATTGTAGCATACACTCGGCGACAAAGAAAATAAGCCATTACAGTTGCGACTACAATATTCTATGCAAGCAACTGTTAAATAATGTTGACTTAATGATAACTAGTACTGGCTACTATTCCATTAATGACTGTTAACCTCGCCTATTGTCGGCCATTGAAGGCTAGTGCTGGCTAGCGTCGGCTGAATAACAGCTGCTCTTGGCACAGCTGCCACATGTTGGTCAAATAATTTCAAAGAATGCCTCCGCGTGATCTCACATTGCTCCGGCAGAAAGTTTCTAACTTTGCTTTTCTTATCAGTATGATATCTTGGTGGCTCTGCGCACATACTCAGCAGTCGTGAGATCTGTCGGGCTAGGAAAATTCTGATGCACATTAAGTCGGCCAAAATGAACATGTGTGTGTGTGTGTGTGTGTGTGTGTGTGTGTGTGTGTGTGTGTGTGTGTGTGTGTGTGTGTGTGTGTGTGTGTGTGTGTGTGTGTGTGTGTGTGTGTGTGTGTGGTGTTCATTTTGGCCGACTTAATCGGTAATGTATACGTAAGTCCTCGGGGCCTGTATGTGTGTTTCCCAAGCCGCTAGTAAGGGTGCGTGCCCGCGCTGCATGTAAATAACATTTTGAATGAAGGAGGGAACTTCTGTAAAAGCCACACTTAGCTACATGCTGAGCTGCAAAGTTCCGTCACAGAAGGAGTTACCAGCTCTCTCATCAGGTTGAATATGCGTACACGACAGTTCCAGAAACTAGGATTTCTCCGAAGGTTTGCGACATCCCTATAAAATAAGGATATCGGTAGAGCGTACGACTTTTTTGTAGCCTTCGCTTAGGAGGCAAGAGATCATGACGCTGCACAAATGTCATGGGTCTCAAGCTAAGTCAAGATACATAATTTTGCGCATGTTGCAGTAGAGTAGGCCAAGACGCCGAACTAGAAACCGGCTTTGGCTTTAAGTAAACTCCAGCATCTCCATTAAATCACGTGTAGGACGCGGAATCGCCTTTGTTACAAAACTGATGCAGCAACCTTATTTATGTTTGCAGCAATTCATGGGGGGAAAGCAGCTGCACATTGTAACTCCAGAAATTGACACGCGTTTGTGTAACAGTTAACATTTCTAACACACTTAAATTTGCTCAACGGCAGTAACTTTTCCACAAGGTGCGGTTTGAAACTAGAAAATATAGAACTGTGCCGCAATAAACGTGCGACCACGTTATAGAGGGAATATATTGCAGCATTTTCGACAGAAAGATGGGGTACATGAATTTCCAGATTACCTGCAAGTGTTACAACCTAATCTTACCACTGTTTTTGCAAAAGACTCACTCACAAATTATTCGACTATTCCAAAGCGGCGCTTAATATATCAGCTTTATCCCCGTTGCCTGTTTTATGTCCGTTCTCACGAGCAGTTTACATAATAGAATACCCTCAAACTGCTGAGGCGAGCAGTTTTACTTCTTTTTTCTGCGAATTCTGCTAGTTTATTTACGCATCCGTTTGTGATGCCTCCAACGCCGCAGGTATGACGTGAGACCGTCGTAAAAGCTGGA
Source organism: Hyalomma asiaticum (assembly GCA_013339685.2). NCBI lineage: Eukaryota > Metazoa > Arthropoda > Arachnida > Ixodida > Ixodidae > Hyalomma > Hyalomma asiaticum. Next base: position 76,610,577 of record CM023484.1, read on the forward strand.
AACTAGATACGTCCGTGGAATATGTATGCACAACGCCATCGCAGCCCGATGCTCCGCTCTATCGACGGCAAGTGCGAAATATAAACAGGGAAAACAGCACATTATTAATAGCTAGAAGTACCACGTTCCATCCAACATCTCATCAAAACTACTTTATTTTGAAAATGTGTACTAGCTTCCATGATACTTCTTTTCCTAAAAAGGATTATCCGCGTGTTCTTATGTGTGTGATTTGTCCATATATGGCTACATAGTCCATTTCATTTAACGCCATTGCAGTTACAGATTACATTCCTCTTGCGATACTTTGACGAATAGCAGTTCTGCTTCCAGTAAATTTCCTATTTAAAATAACTGACACGTACAGTGTTCAAAATTTTCGTGCATTTTACTCGTCACCTGTTACTTTTGCACTTTTTGTCACCGCTTCTTACTTACGCCCTTGTATAGGTAGTGAGCACAGGTCAAGCTTCTTAAATTCAGCTTTTACTGTCGGTCCCTACGTTGGAGATGCCCGCTACGCGCTAAGCGCGTCCTTCAGGACATAAAGTTTTTCCACTCCACTCCACTCCACTCCACTCCCACCATCCATCATGTACCACATGAAAATAAAAGAATCCACTTAATTCACTTCAATTCTTAGGCCGCGATTATCACGCATATAAAAATGGTCACTGTTTTTTTTTTTAATCAGAAATTATGGTGCTCACCATGATCAAAATTCGGGGGAGCCTATGCTCGCACAGGGCGATCTTTTTAGTGAAATATTCTGCTCGAATATTTCGTTATTCGTGGCTCTACATCCCCGGAGAAGAGCAGTAATTTACTAATCCATTCGTTTTCTTTTCTTTTTTTTTCATTCGAGGATAATTGATTTTACGGCACAATTACTCCTAGCTGCCTTTGTGGATGTTGCGAAACAATGTTTTTCTTTTAAATTATATACTATATTTTTACTATAAACGACATCGCTCTAACTTTCAAAAATTACGCGAACAGCAATGAAAATGTCAACGAACGCGATGTCCCTCTTAACAGTACACCTTGTGCCGCACATCAGCTGCAACACTGTAGTGCTGTCAAATGTAGCGCACTTGCTGGCGCGGCCTATACATCCGTGATCAAATAGCGGTGCATCAGCTCAAGTTTACAAAACATAATCGTAATATCAAACGCTTTCTGTACAGGCTCGTCGATAATAATGTCCAGGGCTTGAAAAAGAAGCACTGTTCATTGGTAGCGACATTTTTATCGAAGTCGTCCATTTTGTTCGTGTCGGGTTTTCGCCGTCGCCGCTATGCCGTGGATGCACGGAGCCACAGTCGGCACAGTGCGCACAGTTTCCGCCACTACGCAGGTGGTGTTTGTCGCGCGGCGACACCGAGGAACCCTCTCCAGTTCACATGTTTTCGCGCAGATTTATACTTCGAAATTACCCATTCACGTTCACCTGGAATGCGAATTGGTAATTTCGAAGGAGTCCATTTCTCAGCGAGTTCTACGCAGGAACCACGTAGCATTCATTGTGCTTGGAGATATATAGTGCATTCAGTGGCATTCATTGTGCGTGAGTTATAGCACCGTGGTACAGTGCTATAACTGATGTCTACCCGCAGCCTCCACGATATACAAGGCATAGCGGCGTGTGCGTGGCGTCTCCGTTGTGAGGTATGTGACGTACTCGCGCTGTGAGAATGTACAGCAACGCGGACATCCGAGCTCCACCGCTTCACGCTCCGTGACGGCCATTCGAAGGCGTGCGAGGAGATAGAGTGGCCCAAACGATGGAAGTAGTGCAAAAGGCGCGCGAAGACTATGATCGGCCGAAGAGCGGACAACGTCGCTGGAGTTCATGCAGGAGACCAGCTTTCACTTGGCAAGTACCATTCTCTTCGCACTACATAATTTGCTAATTTACTTCGTTCACTTAAATTGAGAAATGAGGGGAGGGGGACGTTCAGCAAGGCGTTACTAACTCAACAGATGCTGTCCTGACGTGAAATCTCTTTGTCCAAACGTTGAGTCTATCGACCTGCGAATCCAACGCCATTTTATCACGCAACATATTTTAGAACATATTTTGCTTGGCTTTCCGCAAGTTGCTTGAAAACTCTTTAGAGCAGCGCAAGGGCAGTCTACCATGCTTAAACCTACATGCGGGATAACTTGAACGCTAGTTTCTGTGAGGTTTCTAATGGTTCGCCCTACAGCATTCTTGCTATGCAGAGTGCGCCCTATCACTGCCTGGCCCTTATTGTCTACGCACGTACAGTCGCGCTCAATATGAGTTGCAACACGTTGACCACGGCTGAAGAGGTCCCAAGCTTGAACAGTTATGCTGGTAGACGTTAAATTTATTTATTTATTTATTTATTTATTTATTTATTTATTTATTATCGATGAACGCTCTACTAGCTCGCAAAGAAGGAGAACGCGCCCTCACCCACAAGAGACAACGTTGGCGCAGGCAGCGTCTCCTAGCGAGTTTCTTGATTGAAAAATACCGACTGCTCGCGCTGGAGAACCATTCACCGGCCACCCATATATATATATATATATATATATATATATATATATATATATATATATATATATATATATATATAGGCACTGGATCTTGACTTGCAATGAAGTGCCGGTGGGAGATTTCAGTTGTGCATAGTTGAACCATAAGGATACGTAGCGTGCGCATTAACTAAATTAATCCGGAACTCGGCACGATCTACGATTAACCTCCGGAGCTTCGCCCACTCATCATCATTCACTCCGGTGATATGCCATGAGCGCTCCGCCACGGCGCTCCGCCACGGCGCGGAGCGCCGTGGCGGAGCGCCGTGGCTCACGCCCCACTAGTGCAGCATTCGCGATCCGGCTTCTTCACTACAATATATATGGGTGGCCGGTGAACGGTTCTCCAGCGCGAGCAGTCGGTATTTTTCAATCAATAAACTCGCTAGAAGACGCTGCCTGCGTCAACGTTGTCTCTCGCGGGTGAAGGTGCGTTCTCCTTCTTTGCGAGCTGGTAGCGCGTTCATCGAAGAAAGAGCTTTTCCGTAGTCAACGCGCGCCTTTCGCTATCTCTCTCTCTCTCTCTCTCTCACAAGGCAGCAGATGGAAGAGTGAGAGAGCTCGCGCGCCGGGAGGCACGCGCGGAGGGCGAGCGCGAGCCTCCCGGCGGCGGGAGGTGGCTACATGCACACTACTACATACATACTACTACATACATACTACATACATACTACTAAAGAGGAGGGAACGACCCACACCCTAAGGAGCTTCGCCCCTAATAGCTTTCATTTCCGTTACGCTTGCTTTACGGTGATAGTTCGCTAGTGTACCAGTAGCAGAAACAGTGTGTGCTTCAGCAAATTTCGCTAGTATGCCGCTGCTTTGCAGTGCTGGCCTCACTTTGAGCTCGGGCAACATGTTGAAACTCATATTGGGCACTACTGTACATGAAATTCAGTTTCGCCTCATTGAGAAGTGATTGTCGTGCTTCGAGTACAAGGTAAAAGATGAAAGTCTCGAGCTATAACGCGTTGGAAGTGCTCCTCGTGGTTTGCACTGATTCGACACGCTACTGGCTTCCCATGACCGCGATGTGCCACGGACGCCGCGTCCCTGCGGCGTCAGTACCATCTAACCAGTCTCTAGACAAGTTTATAAATTTCAGAGAACAAGCCCCAACCACATCCACACACATCGATACACATGACAAAAAAATAGACACCAGTGGTCATGTGTATCGGTGTGTGTGATTTGCGCTCTTAAATTTATGAATTTATATCTCACCAACTAGCCCAGCAACAAGTTCCACTGTGGACAAGTAAAAGGCTACGTGCCGGTAGCAAAGATGCTCGTTCTTTGCAGAAAACGAAAGCGTGTTTCTAGAAGTACAGGCGCCTGTAACTCGTGAGAAGCTATTAAAACTGTTGTTTCTATGCAGAGCGAGTTAAATGGGAGGTGCCGGAACGTGACTTGCTCATTGGCAAGGGCGCAGAACCAATTTTCGTTTGTGATTTGCCGCTGGCGCCACCACTCCCCCGATGAGTCCCACATGCACTTGAGTGTTGTGGCGCTGAAGGCACTCTGGAAACTCAGCCCCTGGAAGCTTTGTCACTCTGCTTAGACCGAGAGCGGACATGATAGCGCGTTTCAGTTACCGTCGCAATGGATGGTTTTCGTGACGCAAAAAGGTATCAATATCGCATCCCAGCAGGCAGTCGATTGAAGCTGTCCACAGAGAATTTCAAATGCGAAGCATTTCTTAGCGAACTTCGGCGAGTTTGAGCGTATCTGTCTATCTAGCCGCGTACAATTTTGTGCTCTCCTGGCCGTTTCGCTAATCGGATGTTTACGAAAATTGGTATGCCACATCACGACTACATGACCAACATAAATGACAGGTCATAACATGAAAATCATGACACGCATGTCATCAGCGGCATGATTTACATGCCACGGTCTTGGTGCTCTCCTGGCCGTTTCGCTAATGGTATGTATGCGAAAATTGGTATGGCACACCACCACTGCCTGACGAATATAAATGGCAGGTCATAACATGAAAATCATGATATGCATCTCATGAGTGGCATGATTTACATGCCACGGTCTTGGTGCTCTCCTGGCCGTTTCGCTAATGGGATGTATGCGAAAATTGGTATGGCACAACATGACTGCCTGACGAACATAAATGGCAGGTCATAACATGAAAATCATGATATGCATGTCATGAGTGGCATGATTTACATGCCACGGTCTTGGTGCCCTCCTGGCCGTTTCGCTAATGGAATGTATGCTAAAATTGGTATGGCACAACATGACTGCCTGACGAGCATAAATGGTAGGTCATAAGATGAAAATCATGACATGCGTGTCATGAGCGGCATGATTTACATGTCACAGTCTTGGTGCTCTGCTGGTCGTTTCGTTAATGGGATGTATACAAAAATTGGTATGCCACAATATGACTGAATGGGGAACATAAATGACAGGTCATAACATGAAAATCGTGACAGGCGTGTCATGAGCGACATGATTTACATGCCACGCGTTTCTTTAATGGGACGTATACGGGAAGTGGCATGCCCCAACAGGACTGCATGACAAACATAAATGACAGGTCATAACACGAAAATCATGACATGCATGTCATAAGTGACATGATTTACATGCGACGGTCTTGGTGCTCTCCTCGCCGTTTCGTTAATGGGATGTATACGAAAATTGGTATGCCACAACATGACTGCATAGCGAACATGACTGATAGGTCACAACATGAAAATCATGATACGCATGTCATGAGCAACATGATTTACATGCCACGCGTTTCGTTAGCGAGATATATACGAAAATTGGCATGCCACGAGATGAC
>CM023484.1:76616050-76801050 GCA_013339685.2 Hyalomma asiaticum
ATATCAATGCGGTTCTAGGAAACAACCACACACAGGGCTATTTGTATACATACACCTAATGCCCAACGGCGCTTTCATTTAGCCGCCTACTGCCATTCTTTTTTCCTCCAACAGACTTCGATGGTCTGCTTTGCCTGTGCAGTATTCCGGGCAGCGCTTAAATCAGCTACGGGGTGGATGTGGCTGACCACCTCCAGCAATGTTTATGGGCGATATGGAAAGGCAGCTAGCTTTCCCTTGCCTGGTGGTTAGCAATGCATGCACATACACGTGTCCAAATCCCTTCGCCAATGCATCCATGCATGCAAAGTATGGATGGCTTCAAGACCCCTTGACTGGTTAGGCCGCCCCGTGTTCAGAGGCCTTGCTCATGAACTACGGTCATAAACTTCGGCCATGCTCATGAGCTATGTGCAATGTTCAGGTTGTTAACGGCATGAGTGAAATTCACGTGAGTAAAATTGATAGTGCATTTTACGTTTGAATTAACTTTTTTAAGCACTCAAGAGAGTGCTTAAGCAATATACTGCGCCACGGACGAAATTCGGGATGATTAGAGGACTTGTCACCGATTCCCGGTTCAATGACCGATGCCAAAAACTCACCAGTGCCACCCGTGAAGGAGTGATCGAACAGGGTACAAAATCGCGGCTTTGCATCACATTCCATCGTCTTCATACGGATTAATGTAATTCCCGAGATTCGTCACTGCCGTTGCGGAGGCATACAACGCCGCTTTTTATTTTCCTCTATCTCCAAACAACCGGATATCGCTACATCGAATAATACGAGTAGCAACAGCTCGGGCATCCTAGAATGCATTACTGACGCCCCCGTAGCACCTTCCCCCACCTCCCCACTACGCGCCAAACGCGCATTATTGTCTCATTCATTTCTCAATCCTCACCAACCAACCCCCATCCCCCCAACCCGGAACTTCGGTTTCGCAACAGTTGCTAGCTAGCTTCATTACGGCAACTCTTCGAGAAAGAAAACAAAGGAACACTACACCGATCTTACTGAAACGGTTTTCCAGTTACGAGGCAAGATAAGCATTTGGCACGAGAGTACGTCCGTCCTCTGTGCAAGTGTACAACTTTCTTAACTTCATGCCGCATGCGATTCTGATGCCGTAATTGCGGGGGAAATGCTTTAAGCACTCTTGTAGTATTACAAAACAAAGCAAAAAAAGATGGCCTGTACTTTGGGCCGGCACTTAACAGTGACGCAAGCTCGCCGAAGAAGTCCCAAGGAACGGTGAAGGAAATATCGAGTACTCGCGATTCTCTCTGTGAAACGACCGTTGGCTGATGGTGTGATATCGTGACCTAGCTCCGTGCAAGCGACGTCATGCAGGCAGGAACATATAGTTGACATGCGGATGATGATAATATCAATTGCGATCACTGACCAGAAAATGATAATATAATAACTGACAGAAGTTCAAGGCCAAATGAAGCATAGGTCTAACTCGTCGGAGAAGCACTTTAAAAAGTCCCATACTGAAGGAAGACGTGCCTTTTTCCTCACCACGCCTTAATTACATTTGCTCAAGTATAAGGAACACTCCTCATTTACTGTTTTATTATTTTCTTTGCCGGCTCGGTGACTCTGCTTACAGAGAAAGCAGATACGATAGCGCCTTTCAGTTATAATCGTGACAGTGATGTTGCACACAAATTTGTCCTCGCAGACTGAACTGTGAGTTCTTGCAGATGTTGTGGAGACTTGCCAGAGGCGTTTCGACATTAGCGAGCCGTGCGCCCAGTCTTTGGCAGAAGATGCAGCGCATAGTGGAAGAGGCCAGTCAGCAGCATCTTCATTATCCGCGACTGTGAATGGCCAGCAAAAAAGGAGAAAAAAAATGAAAGCAACGCATTAAGACCACGCATGATCGTTTGCAGCGGATATAAAACTGCACCAGAGCTCTTTATCGATGCCTCAGTTTCTCCGAGCACTACTGAAGAGATGGAAAGATCTACAACTATGATCGTCGTGAGTGGACGTCATGCTTCCACGCTTTGAGCCAGTTAAATGCTTTTTCGAGCTCTCGTTACGCTAGCACATCACTTTTTATCATGAGTTTAACTGCGTTCTAAGCTGCGTCTTACATAATGACAACTCGGGTTTAAAAATTACTTAATTTATAAGTATGTCGTTTAGAGCCCGGCTTCGTGGCGTCGTTCCTCAATTTGACTCTCGTGTAAGGTTTTAACGAAGGATTTCAATGTTTTCTCTACAAAATATTTTCTTTTTTTTTTTTTTGGGGGGGGGGGGGTTTACTACCAACCAACATGCTCGTTGTTTGGTCTTCTTCCTCTGTCCCTAAATCACTATCGCTGTGGGAGTTGCACTGCGAACGGAAACTGGTGCCTTAACTCTTGCATGCATACCTTTAAGAGCTCATCGGCTTAACTCCTGGCAATGAAGGCGTTTCTCTACTACAGCAGTGCCTCTCATTGCCACAGCACCTCCTTGCATCGCTACACTGCGCCAGGAATCAGTCATTCAGTCAAGTCAATCGTTCGATCGATCAGTCAATCAATCAAAGTCAATCAATCAATCAATCAGTCTCAATTCACAGATCCCATTCCCTCGAGGGCGAACATACAGGAGTGAAGCTGACGTTTGGTCTAATTTGGCAGCTCCATAATTTTTCGTACTTCGCATCTCCTCAATTCACCTGAACTTTTCACGTGTGCGCTCGTTCCAAGGTCAGAATGCCTTATTGTACCACCCGCTCCATAATTCTCCATTGCCTCGTCTATCGCAGGTATTGTACCTTTTCACCGCGCTGATAGGAAGCGCTCTTGCCTCCTTTGGCCACGGTTTCCCGTCGCCCGGCTTCTCCGTGCACGGTGGGCCCTTCGGTGCCTGGTCTAAAACCATCCACAACGTGCCTACGCATTTCGGCTTGCAGTTCACCGGAATCAGCTACAGGCACAGGTGGGAGGCCCCGCCCAACGTGTGGGGCCTCTCTCCGTACGGCCTCAACTACGGCTACGGACTGAACGCCTTCGGATATCAAGACCCGTGGAAGTGAGTCACGGCGATTAATCCCATGGAGCCAGCACTTAGCATCGTCATGTTTCTTGCTGAATGCCTCGAATTCACATCAGGATAGTTATTGTTGCAAAAATGTTTTGTTTATCTGGAGAAAGAAAGATAAAAGAAGCAAGCGAACATAAAATATCACGGGAAGCGAACAGGAGTAACTGATATTCTTATATCAAATTAAGAGAAAGAAGTGAACCTAGGCAGGACCTGTTATGCGGGGGACAGATAACAGATGGACGGTAAGAAGAACAGAATGGGTACCAAGAGAGGAAATACTGAGCAGGTGGAGACAATAAAAATTACGTGGAGCGATTAAATTAAATTCAGGGGCGTAACGTGGAATCAACTCGCTCAGGACAAGACATTGGAAATCGTTGGGAGATGCCTTCGTCGTGCAGTGGACTTCGGATAAGCTGATGACGTTGTTATATTATTATTATTATTATTATTGTTATTATATTATTATTATTATTATTATATTATTATTATTATTATTATTATTATTATTATGAGGAGGAGGAGGAGGGGAGGAGGAGGAGGAGGAGGAGGAGGAGGAGGAGGAGGAGGAGGAGGAGGAGGACGGGCATTTGCGACATCAGAGTACAAGTTTAGTACAGGAACGTTGGTTGATTGGTCCTTGGAAGCTTTGGCGCAAGCCACCTAGGGGAATCGGCCATGAGCCGAGAAATTTGTTTTGGAAAGGACGACAAAGACAAGACAAAGAAAGGTCCATAATATAAATTTAGTAATCAAATCGAGGTTGAAGGTATGATTCCCTGCAAAGTTCGCATGTATAAAGGCAACCAAAGTGGAGTACAGGAAGGGGTCATTTAATAATTAAAGTAATCTTGAAACTTAATCAAAGGGGGGTATGTGGGCGCCACGTTCAATATTTTGGTGACGTCACATTTCAAGTAAATAAAGGAAAGAAAGAAAACGATCAAGAAAGAACAAAGAAAGAAAGAAAGAAAGAAAGAAAGAAAGAAAGAAAGAAAGAAAGAAAGAAAGAAAAAGGAAGGAAGCAAGCAAGCAAGAAATGGTGGGAAAAAATCTCGCGCGCCTTATGCCCTCATTATATTTGTGGGTATAAACCAGTGCACCCAAAGTTAACCAAAAGTCTCGTGCAATTGTTAACTAACACATTTCTTTTATTGCGCAGTAACAAGGGCTGGTGGTGAACCTTCGAAAGCCCAACAAGACTGCCCAGTGGTCCACAACCGGTGTACAGGACAATGTTACAGAGAATTGCAGTGCTACTCTCTTTTTTTTACCATGCTCACGTCATCATGTCAGCATGATCGAGGAACAAATAAATATGTGACGTCAACAAAACACGTGCCAACTTTTGTGTGCCAGTTTCGTACTTCTGAAGCTGCCCCTTTCTGTTGACAAGACCAGGTAAAAGTATTTCTACGACAAAACATCAATGCAGCGATAGGACTGTATCCCTCGTCACCGCCAACCTGGGCGCCGCTAAGGTAACAAGGTTTACGCACAGAAGGAGTGTGAAATATATTCTGACTATCCAGAATATCTGAAGTTGCTCATGAAGTGTTGCCCCATATACTAATTCCCGCATGCGTTTAAGTACCGGCCATTGAGTTTATCATTTTTTACCTGTAGCAGCTAAATTGATATTCTAAATGAACTAATACGCATGAAAGAATTGTACGTGTGCATTCCATGTTTTTATTACCTTGATGACTTGAAGTTACGGCACACAAACAGTGGCAAATCCTTGTGACATCTCAAGATCATGTCGGCCATGAATCTAAAATGGTCTATCCAGGAACATTGCCGCTTAGAGCACTTAAAGTGCGACGGACACACCTTCTGCAGAAAGCAAAGGAAAAGCGCTCGCAGTAGACATGAGAGTACTAAAGCATTTTGCGCATGCCACAGTATAGCTTCTGCTGGACTACCAAAAAAAGTAATGAAAGAAATTTTCGAAGTACCGACATTTTTATTTTGAGCTGACAAGCAAGCATACCACCCCACCACAATAAAACAAATTACTCTCTGCACTTTCCCTACGCTCGTCCATGGCGAAAGCTACGAATCTGCTAGATCCTCCATCACTCACATAAAACATTTGCTGAGTGTCTGCGTTGTGCCGAAATGATGAGTACTTTGTATACTTGCATATCGAACGCCCAAGAACAATATCTTGTGAGGGGAAACACAATTAAACTTCTCGTTATTTATTTGTAATAGACGCACACGATCGTAAACGTTGTCGTTTATACACCTGTCCAGCATATATTTCGGCCGGGTAGTAGAGCGCACAGCGTTTACAACATGTCTCGCCAAATGGAAGAAGATTCAGTGCCAGTTCTGATATAACAAGTGACCTAACGTGTCACGGCTTCTTCAGGCAGCTTTAGCGGAAGCGTATGTCCCACGGATTGATAGACTGCCGCTTCAGTGTTACCTTCGAAGGCCTACCTTTTTCCTTGTTGGAGAAGCGGTGATCTCCGAGCTTCGGCGGCGGTAAATCAAGTGCACCAAAATTACTCGCTGTGATGGCCGGCAAGCCATCGTGATTGCGTTCAGTGCCCATTCTGCATATTTACCAAAAGTGAATCCGAGCCACAGCGCAGAAAGCGATGATGCATCGAACCAATGATTACCCCACCCTTTTCTGTCTTGCTTTGCAGCACGTTCACCTTCACGCTCGCGCAAGAACCAAGAACCGTCTGTGTATGTCTGTCGTTGTATGTCGGTCTGCATGTCGTCTTTCGGTCTGTCTGTTGTCTGTCTGTGGGGCCCGATCTCGGGGGTAGTCAGTGTGTGGTGAGTGCAACAACGCTTCAATAAAACATGTGGTATTATTATATTATATTATTATCTTATTATTATTATTATTATTATAGTTCTTATTATTATTCGGGGCGCAGTGTACACCAGGCCAATTTCCCAGGTGCCGTCTTATTTGGGCAAAAGTGGGGCCTAGTTGTTTTTCATAGGTAATTATTGTAGAGTGCTACCCAGGCACAAATATCTATATATATATAATATATATATATATATAATATATATATATATATTATATATCTTATTATATATATATAGATATATCATATATATATAATATATATATACCACGCTCCGTTGTGCCTGAGTAGTACGCTGCAATGGTTAAATCTTTATTTGAATTTACCGGTCTTTCATGATGATCGTAGTTGCTCTCACCAAGGGAAACATTAACAGTCTCCCTTAAATATAGACTCACTGTTGTATCACATTTCTGCACGACAGAGAATCCCGCGTATTGTTTGTACACACACGACGAATCAAGTACACAATGTTTACAAAGTGTCCATTTCGTAAAACGGTCATCCAGAGCGATTACAGAACCATTTCAGCAAAAGACACACATAGTTATTGAATAAAATTACACACACACGATGTTTGCTGATCGGAACTTGAAGTTAATGCCTAAAATCTTGCTTGTCCTGTTGTTTCAGCTGGAGAATTCGAAAGACAATAGTCATTTTTGAGTGCCGTCAAGGCCGCTAGATGGAAATAAGAGGCCGTCGAACTGTGCATCGAGGAATATTTAAAAAGGTTTGTTTTAAATATGGACATACGGATGACATACACATGTGCTTTTCCTACTTCTATTATAACAGCGCGTTCAACTGTAGGTTCTAAACATTCGCCATGTAAGGCTATACTCAAGCACACCAGACCTATTCATATTATTGTATCATGCCATCGAATCTGCATGGTCGCTCACCTGAATATGCAAAATGGTAATTAATTGCCTTGCCACTGTTGCAAGATTTAAGGTAATTTCTTATTGCATATTAAGAAAGGGAGGACCAAACTCAGTCTCTGACTCCGGAGCCTCCTTCTTCACGGTGATTCGCAACAACTTCATTTGCAGCCGTAAAATTTGATTCTCAACCCTGGATAGCCACATATACTTATAAAATTGGATCCTAACGCCAATCCAAGCTCGCTGGCGAAAATACGTAACCGATGTTGAATAACACATACATGTAACACAAAGCGACCGGTATATTTACTGCTCGTACACGCGTGGCGAAACTGACCCCGGCAACGCGGGTGGAGGCAACAGGAAGATGGCGGCTCGATACGCGTTCGAAGATCACTGACCAGGCGATGGAGAGATAACAGTCCTCGCCAGTGCGAAGTTCAAGGTAACTCTAGACAGACCTACATACGAATGAGAAGACACGTAATGTCCCAACAGGAAAGGGCGTTTGGCAAGTCGTCGCAGCCGTTTCTAAAAGGGATGAACGTAAAGATAGGCTGTCTTCCTCTTTTTCTTTAGCAGTCTCTTCCCAGGACACGCAAAACAGGAAAGTGTGACACTATGTTTGGAATCACAACTGTAAGAATCGCGTCGTTGGAAAGAAACAACCGTGATCCTCCTTACCCTCTTAACGTCTCTAAGAAGTGTCCTCGCAATTTATTTTCGACTGGTTGTGACAGTTAGTGAGCTACGTGTGTGCAACCCTTCCTTCGAGATGCTAAACAGGTGAACCCTGCATCCTATGAGGTCAACCTCTTGCTTGTGCTTGGACGCGTCGGTTGATGAGCAGCAGCAAAAATAGACAAGATTACGCGCCACTCGGCTCGTGGCGTTTGATCGTGTTGAGTATAAAACAGCACCCGCGCAGCTGTTCGGCCATCAGTTCTTCCTATCCGACTGAAAGAACGACACCGTGCACCATGATTGCCGTGAGTAGCGACATCATCCCGTTTTGTTTTCGGCTTCCGGTGTTCAGAATCATGTGCCTTTGTAAAAATCTTGCCCTCCCAAAAAGAAAAAAAGGCTTTAATTTCAAAACATTTTGTTCCTAAGCACTCTACGCTCATTGCGGCAGAAACTCCGTATACCGTCCGCACCACCAACTTGACAGCAGCAAACGTGAAAACGAAATCGCAGCCATTAAGACATATTGACGAACTTCATTTCCAACCAGTGCGACATATTCCAATCGCCGGAGTTCAAATATTCCTTACGAACTTTCATGTTGCAGCGACCTTTGAATGATTGGATCTACTGAAGAACAGAACGCAAGCAGCAGCTGCAGCGATGACTGCGGGGTGTGCATGAAAGGATGAGCCAATTTTTATGAAAGGAATAGCGTTCGCTGCCTTATAGGAAATGGCGTAGGATTATGGGAGTCCTTATACTTAGTGGTGTGTACACGTCCGATTTAAGAAGTGCGCCTAGCACAAATTGCGAAAATAGAGTCAGTATAGACCTGTGCACGAATGTCCACATACTACAAAGGCGAGCCACAGTATTTGTTGAGACCTCCTAGCCGAATGGTATTTTCAAGCGTTACAGGTTGAAAGCAAGAGCAATCAAACTTAAATGTGAAATCTTCCCTGAACTGGGTTACGAGGATGACTTGTCCATTCGGCGTGGATGCAAGAAATAGTTTAGGTTCCCTAAGCTTGTATCAAAAATGAAGCAAACTTTAAGAAGAAAGGAGCCCTACCTTTTCGCTTCGTAATAACTATTTTCGACCTCCTTTCTCAAGGAATGAAAGCGTAGACACTTTTTGTTTTGCTTCCTTAACCTTACGCCACTGAGGGAAAAAGATCTGTTTCCATCTGGCGTGGGTCACTTCCATATAACCTTCCCAGAGGCTGTGCCGCTGTGGCCGCTGAAAAACACAAGATATAAGTTAAAGCTAATTTGTGTTGGTCGCTATTATACGTAGAACTTCGCTAAAAGCCAGCTTGCACTCGCTGATGGAAAGCTTTCACTCCCTCACATAGTAAACGTACATCCTACAATTATTTCAGAAATGTCCGACAGATTTCATGTTTCATTCCTGGATGAGGAAACAAGGTCATGCAACTAACAACGTGTGCCTTCCATTGCTCCAGCTGTAGAATGCGTCAGAATTTTCGTCGCCACATGAAACACTAGAACGTTTAGTCCGCACACACAGGTAAACGTGCGTTTTCTTCTTCTTCAGGTCCTGTGCCTCTTCGCCGCTCTCGTGAGCAACGCCTTCGCCGTGTACGTCCCGACGTACGGCCTGCCGGTGGCCGGCTACCCTACCGTCCCGGCTGTCACGGCTGTGCACGCTGCCCCGGTGGCTGCGGTACAAACTGTCCATCGTGCGGTTCCGGTCGCTCCTACCGTTCACAACGTGGCTACTCCGTACGGCTACCGCACAACCGGCGTTAGCTACAGCCACCGAGTCGACGCCCACCCTGTGAAACTGCGCTACGTCTACGGCCTCACTCCGTACGGCCTCAACTACGGCTACGGCCTGGACGCTTACGGATACCCCACCGTGCTGAAGAAGTGGTAAGATGCAGGCAAATGAGAAAATAGACCGCTTCGTTGTGTTCGGAGTAGCTACGGCCATGAAGAAGCAAATACGAAACCGCTACATTTAAGTAGAACCTGTTGTCTAGTTCTTGATTCTGTAAGCCTAGTTTGCACGGAAATGAACCACAAATTTCGAACCACTATAGTATGCGAACAAATCATTAATATGCTAACCACATTTTCTTTTGTCTTTCTTATTTTTCAGAAACAAGCTCGGCAAACGATCCAACAGCAGCTTAACAGGACACATCTCTATGACGACAGAGGGTTGACAACGGACAACGGAAAACGTTGAAGTTTTCGTTTTTCACTTTGTTGACACGTCTACAGTTCGAAAAATGAATTAAAAACGTAACGAAGCAAAAATGAGCGTCTACCGTTCATTTCACATCTCTTGCAACTGATGTCGGTTGTCACGCCATGCACGAATGGGCGCGGCCGTCTGAGAACAAGAAAGGGGGAAAAAGCAGACATATGCCTAGGAGTCCTTACATGTCGCTTAAGACATCTTAAGACGAAATCCAAGTTATTTGGTAGTCGAACTTGGGACCTAGGAGTTTGAACCCGCCACCTTCGACAGTCACGCAGACGCAATTTGGCATAGGCTGTAAAGTTTAACGTTCAATCACATGTCTCTCATACCCGCGTATCGGTGGCTCATAGTCACATATCAATGCGTTTATGAGCCACATGGAAATCAAAGATGTACCAAAACATGGGTATTGAACACACGGTCCTGGACAGTTGCTCAACCGAAGGTGTTGACGACGTTGACTCTCACCACCTGATTGGGCACCTTAAGTTTTCAGCCACTCTCTCAGTGGAAGCAGTGGTCTTTCTGATATTACATACTTACGCGAGTTTCCGATGTTTTGTGCCTGCCTGCCTGCCTGTACCATATTTCCTGTGCGCGATTTTTCGCGTGCGATCTTCCTGCTACTGGTTTGTCAGGGTGGCCTTCTCATGAGACATGTTATCGCCTTAAAACTGTGGGGGCTCCTGAACTAGTCTTTTGATGCTTAGATTCCATAACATGCATACCCCGAACTTGGAGCACATCGAGAGGCTGCAGCTCACCGCTTTCCCGCCGTTTATACCATGACCATGATGATGATGATGATGATGATGACGAGGGTGGCGATTATCTTTACTGCCGTCCATTTGAAAAGCGACAGCAACCAAGCCACCAAAGCCGTCTTGTTTTTATTTTATTTTTAAAGTTGGGTTGTTTGCATTTCATCCCGCTGTCTTCTTATGTTTAATTGTTATTTTATTATCTTTATAAAAGCGTTCATTTCTATAATCTGCTGTTATCAGCTCATGCGACTAAGCAAGCTTTGCAGGTCGATTACATGCCTTCTTTTGTACCACCATGTTCGAAACGTACCCCGCTGACCACAACTGGCTGATACCTTCGACACTTTCGTCCTCTTTGAAACACGGAGGCTCTGAATGGTCCAAGCCTTCAATCGGTTTAGTTGAACTAACGTCCGGGCATTCAATGAAAACATGCCCGGTAGCTTTAAGGCTTCACTTCCAACGTATATATACATCTCTAAGCTACCGCGAGTATTTGCTGCGGTAAGTTAGTCCCCTCAGCTAGCTCAATAGGGCTTCCAATGGCTAAGCGCTGCGCCTTGCGTTACAACGCATAATTTATTCCCTTCAGATTTCCTTTGTTCTTCACACCTTTATAACTTCTCCATGGACTCTTCACAGCGAAGCAACCGAGCTCGAGCGCAGCAGTTAGCCCCGAACGTGAGCCGCACCGGCCACGAAAATACGCTAGGCCACTGCCACGAATTTTCGATGGAGGCGAAAATGCCAGAAGCCCGTGTGCTGTGCGTTGTCAGTGCGTGTTAAAGGACCCCATTTGGTCAAAATATCCGGTGCCCTCCACCTACGACCTTTCTCTCCTGTCTGTCTCTTTCAGTCCCTTTCCCCTCCTCCTTACGGACGCTTAGCCTTGCTCCCTGAACATGGGCAGCAGAAATCAGCGTCCTTCCCTCAACCGAACCGCAATTAGTCATAATCCACCAATGATAATCGGGCAAGCTACACGAATAGTATGCGCCAATGGCCGTCGAGCGCGTGCAATCAAGACGCCGAGCAGATTCGTGACGTACAACGTAATGCCATGCATTGTGATTAACGCATTTCTATTCACAATGGTCTACACTTTGCACTGCTCCATCATTATGGTCATGTGCCGCACACTGTGCGGCGTACCAAATAAACACAGTGATAAACGCAAGACGAACGCGTACGTAACATCATTAAGAAACACAGATATGTAACCAATAATTCCGAAATACCTTAATTAAACATTCGGGATTAACCCTGCGATAAACACAACGATCGAACGTCTGAGCTTTGTTGGTTAAAGCGCAACTTCGGCGGTTTTTTCACCATAATTTGATATCGCCGTTTTCCAATGGCACTGATTGTCCTGCAGCAGGCAGGGTGGCTCAGTTTACTCAGAAACTAACTAATGATTTTACCTAACCGAATGAACGATGCGTTCAAACCGAAACCGTAGCGGGTAGATGCGTCGTACAAAGTATGTGATGACGTCACAGCCTCACCGCCATCACAAATAAGGAGCTGGTGCCCGAAAAATGAAAGCGACGTTGTCGTCCGACAATATATAGAGCTTACGCCAGCATTTCTGAACTTGACAGCGACGGTTTTAGCGCTCAAGTATTACAATTTTCCTCTTGACCACTCGCCTTCTACGGTATGGGCAGCGTTGAAGGTGATGACAACAGAAACACAGGGTAGCCCGCCGTGAAAACCCATTAAAAATTATTAAAATTCTTTTTCAGGCAAACTAAATTACTTGCAGCTGCCTGGCTTGGAATCTGTTGTTATAGTACCGATAATAACATGTATTGAACATTTCATTGAGATCTGTGGACAATGAAAAGTCGCTGGAGTTTCCCTTTAACAACGTGTGATGGAGTTCTAGGTCACTGATTCTTCCGTCATTTACCTCCTTAGCACCCAACTTGCGCGGACGTGCAGAATACAGGGTAATCTCGTAATTTTCAAACAAGCTCAACGGCTGATGTAGCGATGTGCGCGTGACATTACGCTCATGTGATTAGGATGTCCAATGACAATGGCGAAAGCAGCAAAAAGGGCTAAGTCCGAAAGGGCGAAAGCCGCTCGAACAGCCGCTTTCGCTCAGAGAAATCTGGGTCTGCTCTCCGAAGAAACTTATTCGCGTTAAACAGGGAAACAATTTAGATAACTATGTACTCTACCAAGATAAGGCTGTATGCAGCCCTCCCTGACGGAGAAATGATGAACAGTATGTGAGACAGGAAAGAAAAATCCGCCTCCTTCAGTGTACACCTACCTTTTAAATGTAGGTGCACACTGAAACTGTTACCCAAGTACCGTTGCCACAATTGACTTTAGACAACCACCAAAACCACACGTGTTGATGCAATGTCGCGTCTTTCTCGAGCAACACCATTTGTTGCGCAGAAAGTTTCAAGAAAGTTTACTTATCTCCGAATTTCTGTGCTGACCAAACGATGAATCCGTGTGTCCATTACGTAAACAGCATAAGTAGAAAAAAATGTATAAATGTAAACCCACAGTGGGTTTTCGATGGAGGCGAAAATGCCAGAGGTCCGTGTACTGTGCGTTGTCAGTGTACGTTAAAGAACCCCAGGTGGCCGAAAATTCCGGAGCCCTTCACTACGACTTTTCATCATCATCATCATCATCATCATCATCATCATTTATTAAACCCTTAAAGACCTTATACAAGGCCTTACATAAGGGGGGGGTGAGCAAATAGATATCAAAGGACATGTCATGACACAAATGCAGTGCTTAAAGTATAACAGAGAAGCAGATATACACTGTACAACATTGAACATAAAGATAAAGCAAATTATGAAAGTGTAAGAACTAATACACTTTCAAAAAAAAACTTTATTGGAAAGACGAAGCTTTTTTGAAGAACTGGTATGTGTGAAGGTCAGCTAAAAAGAGAAGACAGCAACACTCTGAATTTGACTGGGTCACGCTCCTGAACAACATATTCAGGTAGACTGTTCCACTGTTCAATGGCTGATGGCAAGAAGGATTTGTTAAATGCGCGAGTTGAGCCATGAAGACGTTGTACGCTTTTGGAGTTGAACAGTCGACGGGAGGTGCGAGTTGGAGGGATGAGCAGAGTGCCATGCAGGTGGGAAAAGTTGTGATACAATTTGTGGAACAGGCTGATCTGTGCGGATTTTCTGCGAACAGCTAGAGGGGTTAGCTCAAGAGACGTTTTAATAAGAGTGACGCTTGCATGTTTACTGTACCGAGATGATATGAACCGGGCTGCACGATTTTGCACCGCCTCGAGGGAGCTGATGAGATAATCCTGATGGGGGCTCCAAATGGCGGAAGCAAATTCTAGTTTATATCTGACGAACGTTTCGAATGCAAGTTTCCTGACAGCGGGAGGGGAGGGCCGCAGAGATCTTTTTAAGAATCCAAGTGTCCTGGAGGAGTCTGCTGCGAGTTTGATAATGTGGTCTGACCAGGTCAAGGTGCTGTTTATGAGGACACCCAGGTAGCAGTAGGAATCCGCTGGAGATATTTCGGCGGAGTTTAATGAATACTGAAAAACAAGGTTGGATTTTTTACGAGAGATGACCATGTGTTTGCATTTAGAAACATTTGGTTCCATGAGCCAGCGCGAGCACCATGCCTCGATGATGTTAAGGTCTTGCTGCAGTAATGTTTGATCCGTACTGTTGGTGATTCTGCGATACACAACACAGTCGTCTGCGAAAAGACGGATGGACGATGTGATTCTGGATGGCAAGTCGTTGATGAATATGAGGAACAAAAGAGGGCCAAGGACAGATCCTTGAGGAACCCGGGAAATTACATCTGTTATAGTGGACGACTCTCCACCAATGGAAGTGAACTGTGAGCGACCTGTCAAAAAACATATTAACCATGATAGTGTAAGTGGGTCGGGATTTAGCGTGCAAAGCTTCGTTATAAGACGACGATGGGCTACGCGGTCGAAGGCTTTAGAAAAGTCGATGAAGATGGCGTCAGTCTGATAGGAGGAATCAAGGTTTAAGTGCAGATCAGTAGTGAATTCAGCCAGCTGCGTTTCACATGATAAGCCGGGGCGGAATCCGTGCTGCTTGAGATAAAAGAAAGAGTTATTTTCGAGATGACGGGCAATGTGCGAGAAAATGACGTGTTCTAATATTTTGCAACACACGCATGTCAGCGATATGGGGCGGTAATTGGACGGATCCGACCGGTTACCTGTTTTGAAGACTGGTGTAACTTTCGCCATCTTCCAGTCATCGGGAATTTGACCTTCCAAGAGGGACTGAGTGTAAATAACTTGCAAAATGTGGCTCGAGACTAGTTTTGTACTTTTTAGAAATTTGGACGGTATGTCGTCAGGTCCTGAAGCACTTGAAGTTTTGAGGTTGTCGATGAGTTTAGAAATACACTGAGCTGAGATAAGAATCGGTACCATACTGCTGAAACTTTGACGAGGTAGTACTGGCACGTTCTGGACGGCATCGACGGTGAAGACAGAGGAGAAGTACGAATTCATCACGTTAACTCGCTGAGGAAGGGGTACGTCAGTGCCGTCAGGGAAGACGAGCGTGATGTTGTGTGACTGGTTTTTAGGTTTCAAATTTTTCCAAAATTTTTTAGGATTATTGTGGAGGATGTTCTTTAGATCTTCGTGGTGGAACTTTCTTTTCGATTTAAACAAAAGATCGGTGTATTCACGTAAGCAGGTTAAATATTTGTTCCACTTTACTGCTGAGGGCGAATTGCGAGCAGAACGAAACAGCCTACTTTTCTTACGGGATAGTCTTTTTAATGGTTTGGAATACCACGGTTTGTCCGCATCACCGCGAGTTCGTACCAAGGGGACGTACTTATCGATTAGATTGTGAATTCGCTGTTTGAACAGAATCCAGTTATCATTAACGGATCTAGAAGGCGCCGACTGGCAGAAGTGTTCGCAAAATAATTCAAGTTCGCAGTTAATGGCTGTAAAGTCGGCCTTGTTATAGTCTCTGATACATTGTTTGGTAGGTTGATTTTTTGATATGGGTATAGATGGGAGGAATGTGATGACTTTGTGGTCGCTTAACTCAATCGGGAGTGTGACGTCCTGGACAAAAACAGGGTTAGAGACAAGAATTAGGTCAAGTATGCTACTGCCTCGAGTGGGTAGGTGAACAGTTTGAACCAAGTTGAACAAAAGGGTAAGCTGGAGGAAATCGTTAGAAAGTCTTGACAGTACTGTCAGTTTCGTCCAGTCAATATCGGGAAAGTTGAAATCGCCGCAAAGTAGGCATTCAGCGTTTGGAAACCGTGAGGTGAGATCAGTAAGTACCGAGTGAAGGTCGTCGGTAAAAGAGAGGTCACAGTTTGGGGGGCGGTAACATGCAATGAGGATGACCGTAGAGCCAGTTCTAAGCGATAACTTTATGCATATAATTTCCTGAGTGCACTTGATGGCAATCTGGCACGAGGTGAAACAGGACCGGATAAATATCAGCACACCACCACCCCTACGTGAGCTCCTATCGCACCTATAAATAAAGAAGCTTGAGGCATCATGCAAAAGTTCGTGGTTTTCGACGTCAGGCGTAAGCCATGATTCAGTGAAGATTGCTATGTCACTGTGCTTATCGTAAAGAAAAGCCTCAACGATGTCTTTTTTTGGCAAGAAGCTACGAATGTTTGAAAGAACAACAGATAAGCGATGATGGTTAGCCTTGGCAGGAGTAGGAGGAGTATCATAAACATGCGGGGAAGGAAGGCGTGTGGGGGGGTTCAGTGATGGCTAAGACTGGAGTTCGATCACGGCGTCAGTAGCTGAATCGTAGGTATATTGCTTGTTTCCAACAATGAGCTTGTCAAACCTGATTTTGAAAGATAAATTCTTCTCCTGCGCGTAGTGGAAGAGCTTACGCCTGGCTAGGCGCACACGTGCGGAATAATCTTCGCGTATAACAAAGGAAGTGTTTTTGAGTTTACCATTGCATGAAATAACACTCGATTTATCTTTGAAATGCGATAATTTGACAATAATGGGGCGGTTTTTATTACCGTGGAAGCGGCCCAGTCTGTGGGCCCGCTCAATATTTTTGGAGTCCAGTGTTACCCCAAGTTTTTCACAGCAGAAGGAAAGAATCTTAGACTCTGACTGTCCCCAGGTTTCACCGTCAGTGTCGGGAAGACCAAAGAAAATCAAATTACAACGTCGCAGCCGGTTCTCGGAATCATCGCATTTTTCAGTGAGGATTTTTACTTCGGAAGAAAGTTTTAGTATTGCGGAGTCGGTCACTGGGTTCTCGCCGGGGCTAAGAACTTGACGCGCCTCGACAGCTTTCTCTAATTTGTCGACGCGTGCTGCAAGACGGCTAACCAAGTTGTCAGTGTTTGACTGAGCTGCACGTATTTAAGTAAGTTCAGTTAGGATAGAAGATTGCGTTTGCTCGAGACGAGATATAGCGTCGTGAATAGTCTGGAGTGTTGGACCAGGGCTAGGGACCGGGGTTGAGTTCAATGTCCCCCGATAGCATAAGCAGCAAGAAGGCAACATGGGAATTTATGCACGTTGAACAAAGTAACAGGTCAAATGCTTCGCTCCAACGGGCTAACAAATCGAACAAGTCGTAGGGGCACGACACCGCGAGTAGACACCGGTCACTTGTACGGGAGCAATAGGCAAGTGGCAAGTAACTAACCTGCGTTAGAAAGGGCATTCGCATGACTGGGTTTCCGATGGTGTCGTGCCCCGAGTGGCCTTCCGATGTGGGCGGTATTTGTAGGCGCGGCGCCGCTCCTGCGCACTGTGTTCCACGTAGTGGCCAGACGAACAACGGGTTGTCGGCTATGGACGGCAGGAGCAGGTCAGCATCGCTTTGAACACTGTCGGTAGGCGGTAGTTCCATCGGTTCCGTGTGGTTGCTTCCAAGGAGAGCTTCGGTATCGGCGCCGAAGGAAAAAGCCGTGGCTGCCCAAAGGAGGAAAACCTGCGTTAGAAAGGGCATTCTCATGACTGGGTTTCCGATGGTGTCGTGCCCCCTCTCCTTTCTATCTCTTTCACTCCCTGTACCTGACCCCCACGGACGCTTAGCCGTGCTCCCGAAATGGGCTGCAGGAATTAGCGTGCTTTCCTTAACCGAACCACAGTCAGTCATCGCGCTGCCTCTTGTAGCTTTCCACAGTTAGGCTAAATTTATTCTAACGTTTGACGACATGAACATTGAAGAACAGTGACAGTGCAACGCCAGCAACAAATCGAACTGCGACAAGTGCAAAGACTACATAGAGCGCTACCAAGTGCATGACACATTTCCACGCAGATGTACCCGTTCAGACGATGTCACCAACACAGAGGCACTGACATAAATTAATTGCAATACATTATTTGAAAAAAAGTAACGTATGTGTTTAGAACAAGCGCGATAGATTTAGGTCAGTTGTACGCTACTGTGGGAGAGCTGTTGCCAGATGTACGCTACTGTGGAAGAGCTGTTGCAGCTGCCCCAGTGATGAAGTGCTAGCATCGGTAGGAACGAACAGGTCATACCTTTTATGTTTAGAAAAATCATTTCGACATTCCATGCCACGAATATTGAGAAACGGTAACAGTACAAGAACAGAAACAAATAAAACTATGGCATGTACAAACACTACATAGAGCGCTATCTACATGACACATTCACATACACATGTCCCACTTCAGAAGATACCACCAACACAGAGGGACTGCCATAAATACACAGTCAGAATAAATGAACTGTCACACAATATGCACGATTTCCAAATTACATACATGCACATAAAGGGTATGTATACAGTGGTTTTTATGTAGCCAACTTACATATTTTACGTAGTGATAACAACACATGTGTATAGACAAGAAGCAACATAGATACGGGGACACACACATAGAAATGACAACAATTGTGCCCTACTATGAGAGAGGTGTTACAGCTGTTCCGGCGCATTCAAGATAATTGAATAAAAAGCAAAAGCACGCATAACGTACTTATATCAATAGCCCCGGCACGGTGGTCTAGTGGCTACGGTACTCGGCTGCTGATCCGAAGGTCGCGGGATCGTATCCCGGCTGCGGCGGCTGCATTTCGATGGAGGCGAAATGTTGAGGCCCGTGTGCTGTGCGATGTCAGTGCACGTTAAAGAACCCCAGGTGGTCAAAATCTGAAGCCCTCCACTACGGCGTCTCTCATAATCAGATCTGGTTTTGGGACGTTAAACCCCACATAACAACGACTTATATCAATACGACAGATAGATATATGACAGATGCGATAAGTTAACCATAACCTTTGTTTATGGGCCATATTAAGAGCGTCGAATTATAATGGGACTATCGAGTCGTCGTAACAAGAGGATAACTCTCAAGCGTTGAAGGGCCTCTACGGCGAGCTCAGTTCTTTTATTTTATTATATAAGAACGGCTTGAGTGAGTGTCCTAATTTTGGGATACTAGGTCTGGCAGAGCTTTGCTCTGAAACGCAGTGGTGCTGCTGCATCTGATAGACGAAGAAGATGTAAAGGGATGTGGTTTCTGCAGCGAATGCCTTAGATGACGATGATGATGCTCCTTCACATTTGGCATCTACCCACTTGGAGGGATTAGCCAAGACTCAGGTGGATTTGAGCTTAATTTACTAAGTCATACTACCTGAAAAGTTTATTCGTCCTCTGATGTGAATTTGAGTATTAGAAACGTAATCTTTTGATACGATATAACTTAATAAAATAAAATAACAATCAATGAATGGTATAGAGAATATTCGAATAAGTAATTAGGGTCTCCTGACTGAACAAGCGAATTGATTCGAGTCCGTAATAAACTTCTGTAGAGCAAGGCATATATTCGTGTTCGTGTGTCCCACCACGGAAGACCCGAATGAAAGCAGTACAGTGCTTGATAATGGAATGCCCAGATTTCGCAATGCCATTTCGGTAGTGCTTTTCCTAAGGGAGGTAAAGCGCCTGCATTCCAGCCAAAAGTGTTCGACTGGCTCTAGCTCGTTGCAAAAAGCGCATAAAGGAGAGACCGCCAGACCAGCTCGGTGCATGTAGAAATTCAACGTCGGGATTCTACATCGCAACCTCATCAATACTGTTTCGATTTTCCTTGTTTGGCAAAATGACCTGTTCCAAGAGTATTATAAGTGCTGTAATCAGGTGAGGATGCAAGACAGGGTGTCGACATCAATAACGCGTACTTTCTGAATCTGACTGCGGTAACAAACGCCGTATTTGGAACGAGAGAAAGAACAGGACCTGCAATGGAAGCCTTAGCGAAAGTGTCTGCCAATTCGTCTATGACCAATCCTTTGTGACCAGGCACCAAAACTAACCGTAGTTCTTGCAAATGATTAGGAATCAAAGTGCGCAATGTTCTGAGAATGTGCGATTCACCTGGAGTAGTCAATGAACTACACAATGCTAACGAGTCTGTAACTATTACTGCAGTAGTCATGGAGGAGTGAAGCTTACGCAAAGGCAATATAGCCGCCAAGAATTCTGCCACAAATACTGGTGTGTAATCCGGCAGTCTAGCAGAGAAACACCAGTCTAGTTCTGAGGAAAAAATTCCTACTCCTGCCTTTTCCTCACTCTGCGAAGCATCCGTTGCTATGATAACTTTAATGCCTATTCGAATCAAGTGATCCTGTAGAAGTCCATTAAGGATACGCCACGGAAGTTGCTTGGCATTATTGGGGAATATGTTGTCAAATGAAATTTCCAATGAATTAGAACTGTTATCACTTATGGCTATGTCTGTGAGCACTGTATATTTTTAGCGGGTCTAGCAGTTTTTGTGTGACAACCACTTGTGGTACGTAACTTCGGGGCCAAGAAACACGAAGAAATAAATCTGGTTGTCGAATTAATACATATAGGTCTCGTCTTAGTGTAGATTCGTGTATCCTTAAGAAAGTTCCGACCTTTAAATTTTTAAATCTGGTTTCGAGAGAAGGAATTCGCGATTCCTTATATAAGACTGCATTAGCTACAAACTTCGATAGCCTTAGGTGTCTGGTCGTCATATCCGCCGCAATGGTCTCTAGTGGTTATGTTGCCTGACTGTGGACCCAAACAACGCGAAATTAAGCCCAGCCACGGCGGTCGCATTTTCGACTGAAGCCAATATGCCAGAGGTCCATGTGCTGTGCGCTGTCAGTTCACGTTCAAAACCCAAGGTGGTAAAAGTTTTCGGAGCCCTTTACTACGGCTTTCCTGTCTTATCCACCCTTTGAATCCCTTTAGCCCAACCCCGCAAGCACTGAGCCGTGCTCCCTACAAAATCTGCAGGAAAAATCATGACAGCCCCAATAACGTGAAACCTCGGGAGATGCAAAGCATGCGGTGATGTGCCAGTGTCTTCCACAGGAACGCGTCAATTGCTGCTAATGGGCTTGCTTTAGCATGGCCACGACGAAGAAGACGACATTAGACGCCGACAGCCCGAGCTCATTAAAAGAGATTCGTTAAAATCGCTTGTCACACGGTGACCCTAAGTACATACTGTTGGCTGCACAGCCTCCAGGATCGGCCCACGCAATTCTCGCAACCGAATTTAACAAGTTGCTTTTAATCAATGAAATTAATCAGTGTTACTATTATATTTGAAGTGTTTTAAATTATATTAGTTTATTCTGAGCCTGTATTTTACCAATTATACACTTGCTTTGTGGCCTTATTTTGACCTCTTTACCGTGATGGGCGACAGGAGATGCTGACAGCGTAAGCGCACAAGGTGCTTCGCACCTAAAAGCGTCTTTTCCTTAACCGAGTCACAATTAATATTGTTATTATCATTACGTTAGCAGTGATACTAAGATGGCCTTGTGTGTTCTAATGCGTAAGCGTTATGGGTCTGCCTGCCAGGACAAATTCGCACGTCTTCTGCTCCATCTGTAACGTGACAACTGAGCCAATCCTTGAAATAGTGCAGTATTGAAATGGGAAGGATATGGTAACGGAGGCAACGGACGACCCACCGAGGATTTCGTTTATGTACAGTGCAGTAACCGCAACTAATGGCACCGCACATACTGTGCAAGAAGAAAGCAGAACAATGAGCGAAGTCGTAGCAAGTGTCTATATACATTGCTTGAGAGGACACCGTAGTGTAGCTTTCCGATCGTCCATATCTAGTGAGCTGTGAACAACGAAGGGTGTTCTGGCCGACCTTATTCGCTCACACAGAGCGAGGTCCTCGACTACCGAATTCGCCGCCACACTCTCAGCATGTATCTATCAGTAGCTGATCTCGGCTATAGTAGGATACAACTTAAAGAAACAGCAGACGGAACGAAAGTCGGATGGACACAGCATGTCACGACAAAGACAAGAAAGGCAGTCGGACCGCGCACGTAGGTTCCCAATGACAGAGGAAAACAAAGTCCACGTCGTACGACGTTTTCAGAATGTAAACGTGCTTGATAACTTCTGCATCGTCGGAACGTCTGCTGTTCCGGAGACCTTTCATTTTTGGAAAGGACGAGGTGTACGACGGACATGGGCAAAAATGTATGAAGTCTGAACATTTCCCCCTTCAAAAGTCCGCGGTACATTCGCTTTCGCTGCTGAACCCGTTTTATCTATGAAACCTTCCTCTACCAAATGGGTCAAAACAAAGTCGGAGGCTAAGCCTGCTTGGCGTCTCTGGCGCGCACAAGGTCTCTACGATGCTTTTCATTTCAGTGCAATAAAGAATTAGGCTTCCGTGTTCCACTCTAATAACGAGTAAAAACACGTAGATTTATGCATATATAACTTTATTTTTGCAGTAATCGCTATATTTTGGTTACATACATATTTTGCAGTACGCGAACTCTTTTCAGGCTGACAGAAGAACATTGGTTGACGGTTATAAGAGCGCGGGAGGGGCTTCACCGTAGACTAGAGTTTTATACTTCATGAGTACGACTGTCCGTTGGGCTAGTTGGTCTTGCATTTTAAAAAGTTGACCTTAGCGCGAGTGCAACACTGATACACAAGATAAGAAGCGAACAAGGACGATGCTACTAACAAGACTGTTTATTGTGAGAAACTCCACCGATGTACACATGCGTCTTAACGTATGCGAAGTAACACTTGATGAGAACAGCTGAGGTACCCGCGACACTGACGTGTGCGAATTAAACAACGGTCCACATGAGACGAAATTTTGACGAGTGCAAACCCATCAATGGCGTGTCTCCTTCAAACCTGCCGGAGACAAAAAACCCTGAATAAAAGACCTGCACAACTCGGTTAGCTTTATAATCATCTAACATAAAGAACGAGTTGATCTGCATTAGTGGAGAATCGACGGGTTTGCAACTATCGCAATTTCTTTTTATGCAAACTGTTTAATTTGTGCGTGTCATCTCGCATGTTTCCCTGCTATTATCATGAAGTGTCGCTGCGCATTCATTAAGACGCATATGTACTTCGGTGGATGTATTTTTACAATCAGGAGTTGTTAGTATAGCGCCTGTCCTTGTCCGGTTCGTTTTTTCTTGTGTGTGCAGGTTTCATTCGCGCTAAGCTCAACTTTTCAAGAAACTTGCACACGACCGTAGTGTTTGAAAATAGTACCTAAGGCTGGCTAATGCCGCCTATATTGAGGCTTATGTCGGCTTGTGCAGGCGAAATGATAGCCAATCTCAGCTATCATTGGTCGCCGAAACACGGCTAGCCTCAGCTGCTGTCAGCTAAAGTGGCCAGTGATTGCTAGTGATCGATATTGATGGCGAAATGAGCGCTGATGTTTCATGAAGTAAAAGGTCCTTTGCTTTGGCTATATGACGGTTTACGTAGGCCAGCATGGAGTAATGGTCCTTAATATCTTGTGTTGAATAAATAATAGCCAATGTGGGCTAGCGTTGCAATGTGTCAGTTAAGTGACGAAATTATGAATCGTGCTTATATGTATACTATCTGACTATTCCCCTTCAGGGACTGCTATTTTGAAGGCCACTTATGCAGGTCTCTATAAGGAGTCCATACGTCAAAGCGGACAGCCAATTCCATGAAGGGAACATTTCGAGTCGACAGATATTATCAAAAACCTTCCGAGTGGCTTTTCAACTTTCAGCAAGTACATAAGCTCTGGCATACCTACGTGCAGGGATCCATACGCAGCCCAACCAAAAGCCCCCCGTCCACCGCCACAGGAGGATGCTCACACCCCTCCCCCAAATTTATTTCCTAAATTTGTTCCAGCTAGAACAAAACCCCGGCCTATAACTTCGCGTCCACGCTTCGCCGTATCAAATTTCGGGACACCTGCCCCTTTGCTGCTAAATTCAAAAGATACTGGCAAGTCCTGCATAATCATGCACGCATTTCTTTAATTACCTTTTCATCCTAATTACTTCTGTCAAGCACATCCACGTGGACAATCTCCATGGCTTCCAAAAAAAAAACATCCCTGCATATCTCCACACCACGTACACTAAACCTGATGCAACTTCGTCGGAAGAGAGCAAAATACGCAAGCAAACCCAAGTGAGGCAAGCACGCAAGACAACACGGTCAGTAAATTTACTGCCCCGCGCACGTGGTTCAAAGGTGTGACGACACTGTGACCCCAGCGCCGCGCGTGAGGGCGACGGGAAGATGGCGGCGAGATACGCGGACGAAGACCACTGACCAGACGATGGAGAGACGATAATAGTTCGCAAGCGCAAAAGTTCAAGGTTTCTAGAGAGAAGTACTGTTTGGTCACACGACTGAGAGGACAAAATGTTGCCCCTAGAGGAAAGGGCGTCAGCTTGTCTTATTCGCCTCTTTCCTACTGAAACGCGCTGAAGGCTGTTATATGACATCCTCTTTTTTTAGCACGCTCGTCCGTAGCTGGACATGCAAAACAGGAGGTGCGGATGCTATGTTTGGATTACAACTCTAGGGGTCACGTAACTGGAAAGAAACGAGCGCGACGCTCTTAACGCCTCTGACAAGCGTCGCCAACATTTGTATTCGAGTGGTTTCGACAGTCAGTAACCTACGTGTGCTCCCCTCAATTCCAGATGCGAAAGAGGTGGACCAGCGTGCGGGGTCGACCTCATCTTGCTTTTGCTTCAACTCGTCAGGTGATTATCGGGCTATACAAACAGCAGTTTCAAAAATAAATAACTAAAGCATGCGCAGGTTCTCTCGGAGCGTTTTGTCGCGTTGAGTATAAAACAGCAACGAGCGTCGCTGTCCTGGCATCAGTTCTTCCGAGACGACTGAAAGAACACCATCCACCATGATTGCAGTGAGTCTCGGGCTTTTTATGTCACTAATCAACTCGCCGTGGTGTCTTAGCGGCTAGGGTTTTTGGTTTGCTGAGCTAGAGGTCGCGGGATGGAATCCCGGCGAAGGCTGGCGCATTTCGACGGTGGCGAAATGCAGAAAACAACAGTGTACTAGATTTAGGTGAACGTGCAATAACCCTGGGTAATAGGAATTACCCCGGAGCCCTCCACCACTCGACGTGCCTCATATGATGCTGTAGTTTTGGCACGAAAAACTCCATTAATTATTATTTATACCTGCAATCAACGATACTTCGCTGATGTCTATGCTGTAGTTTTCAGGCGCAGAAATCGTTGTAAAACGGTCATTTCTTACCGCGTCATGTTTCATGCGGCAGTAATTATCACATCAATCGACTTTGCCGGTTAGAGGCAATGGTTAAGAGTTGCATTGAAGCAAGTTAAGCTTTACGCCATGAGGGCCTATCAATATAACTCAGGGTGCGAGTTCTTCCGACATGTTCATGCGACGAGTCCAAGCGGCCACGTTGCCATGATTTGATTGGAGCTCCCGTTTTTATCAAAACTTGGGGTAATCCGTTTTATGATAGTAGGCCTATTTTTTACGCACTGCAATGCGACTTTTGCACGTCCTCTCTTAAACAACAGGGTATACAGCAGCCCGTGTTTTTTTTTTCGCTTTTCTTTTTAAAGCTCGTAGAGACGGGGAGACTCGATTCACGTATCCACTACGAGTCCTCGTTATTTATGGAAAGTTGCTCACGCGTAGAAACTGAGTCAAACCTGCAGTTCACTAACTTCGGCAGGCCGATTCCAGCCCAGCAATCGCTAGTAGTGGCTGCATCAAGGCAATTGACGCAATCTTAAACACATAACACTTTCAGGTTCAGCTTCGTGGAAGCGAAAGGCTTCAGTCCAGTGATCACTGCCTTCTATTCTCCAGGGATGGAAGGAGTGCTTGCACCGTCACACGGAACGTTAGGGTTCTCAACGGGAAAATTAGCATCCAGCCGTACGTAGCACAGAGCTACAAGGAAATAAATACGTGTTCCTATAGCTGAAGGCTGCTTAGTTAACGAAAGATTCATTCTGTTCCGATGTTCGAACGCGGGGCTAACCCTGTCCTGGGCGGTCTCCCTACCAACT
The DNA here is from genome assembly GCA_013339685.2 of Hyalomma asiaticum. NCBI lineage: Eukaryota > Metazoa > Arthropoda > Arachnida > Ixodida > Ixodidae > Hyalomma > Hyalomma asiaticum. Next base: position 76,641,887 of record CM023484.1, read on the forward strand.
GAGCTCATCAAGTGGCTATAGGAGCCGACAGATTGAGGGATAATTGATCGACAACTCCAAGCACATGGGCATGAATATGGCAAATGAGTTCTGTGGAGTTCCGCGAGATGGCGAAACGATTGTGAAGGGGTTGTAGCATCGTGCTACAGGCGGGTGGACGTGGATTTTTCCTTTCATAACTGTTAATGAACCTGAAGGAAACCCGCACAACTAATTTTCCAGAACGTTAGGGTTCTCAATTTGCCCGCGCAAGGTATATTGAAATGAAAATGCGTGTTCATTTATCTTCCAGGTCCTGTGCCTCTTCGCCGCTCTCGTGAGCAACGCCTTCGCGACGTACGTTCCCACGTATGGCCTACCGGTGGCCGGCTACCACACCGTCCCGGCTGTCACTGCTGTGCACGCTGCCCCAGTGGCTGCGGTACAAACTGTCCATCGTGCCGTTCCGGTCACTCCCACCGTTCACAACGTGGCTACTCCGTTCGGCTACCGCACAACCGGCGTTAGCTACAGCCACCGAGTCGACGCCCACCCTGTGAAACTGCGCTACGTCTATGGCCTCACCCCGTACGGACTTAACTACGGCTACGGTCTGGACGCCTTTGGTTACCCCACCGTGCTCAAGAAGTGGTAAGGTTTCCATAATTCTCACCGGTTGAGCGCTTTGTTGTCCATAGAATACACACCTGGGAGCTTATTACACAGCCATTGGAACCTACAGCCTGACGCACTCTTGTTAAGAGATACAAAATGGTTACAAACATCCATATTTGAAAGTATCTGCGGTGGGACTGATTTTGAATAAAAGAACAGTACACAAAGTCCAACAGTGTAGGCAAAACCTTATAATCGGGAGAGCTTCTTTCTACTGTGTTTTGTTTTCTTGTGGCATGACTTTAAGGCTATACCATCAACTTGCACGAAATATTTGTTGCGACACGCAATTCTGTTGTTTGGCATTCATTATGTCAAGTTTTCTGTGAAAGCATCGCATTGACGGGAGCTATACAAAGGCACCAACACCTCCTAAAGAATCCCAAATTAAAGAAGTCCTTTGTGTTTGGCAGCTTTTAAGCTGTGTCGCCTGCTGTAAACAAGTTCTTAATGATAATTTTACGATAACAAATGCTCTACGAGCCGTTGGATATGTGAAATTTTGGCACAATATTGTGGCGTGATCCAGTTAATGATTTCACTAATTTGTCTCCTGCTATATTTGCCATCTTTCAGAAAATCGCCAGACGACCTAATGACAGCCCAACAGGACCCATCCATACGACGACAGACCCGCAACAACTCCCGGACAGACGACAACGCAAGACGTTCCACTCCTCGTTTTCATTTTGTTGATTCGTCTGCAGTTACAAATTTTAATAAATAAGCCAAGAAGACAACAACAGTAAACCTTGTGTTCGCCTGATACCGCAACCAGAGCGGGTTTTCTCTCTATATACACGAACGGGCCCGGTTGTTACAGCGTGCTATGAATAATAAAGTAAAGAATAGGCTATTCTTTCACTAAAGACTTTTTTTTTCTTGTTAACGCCATATCAAAAGCTCTCCCATTAAACAGTCTTTCTAAAACGACAGTTCAAGTATGTCCTCACCTTGCAATGACTACGGCATGGTGTGGGCCGCTTACACTCTGCGTCACGGATAAACTAAAGTCGGACTGTATGTGGCCCGTCACGTTCATTAGAATTCTACACAACACCTGAACATACGGTCGGCCGTGTGAGAAACAACGTGAGAATTGTTCAGCTCCTGCGTCTGCAGAGGCATTCTTCCCTGGCTTAACTAATGAACAGAGCTGGTCAATTAAAGGGACTGTCCACCGCTCGGAAAACCTTTTTAAGTTGTGATAAAAATGGGCAGATCGTGCGCCACGTTTACGGCAACGAGCATGCTTTTACCCCACAAAAAAATAATTATGTTTTTTTTTTTAATTTTGCTCTGAAAGTGACGCCAAAAACGCCGCTAGCGACACCCTTCAGCGTGTTTGTCATGTTCCAAGTGTACGAGAACCAGCCCACGCAGGCATACATATTCTGCTGAAAAAATATTATGTATGCCTTACAAGCGTACTTCACCCTATGAGACTCCTTTTTATTGCGTGCAAGAGCAATTCGTACTTCTTTTCCCTGCTTTCGGGGTGGCGCAGGTGGCGCTGCCTTCGAATTCGTGGCCTGTACAGGCACGTTAGGAGTTAAATAATTACAGATCAATTAGCCTACCCCTAGTAATATACAAGCTATTTACGAAAGTAATTTCTGCTATGGTAAGAGAAACACTCGACTTTAATCAACCAAGAGAACAAGCTGGTTTTAGGAAAGGTTACTCAACAATGGACCACAGCCATGCTACCAACCTAGTAATTGAGAAGCACGCTGAATATAACAAACCTTTTTATATGGCGTTTATAGACTACGAGAAAGCATTTTACTCCACAGAAATACAAGCAGTTATAGAAGCTCTACGTCGACAAGGGGTACCTGGCGTATACGTGCAAACCATAAACAACATATACACAGATTGCACAGCCACACCACTCCTACATGAGAGAAGCAGAGAAATCCCGATCGGGAGAGGTGCCAGACAAAGGAGATACGATATCCCCGATGCTATTCACTGCATGTCTAGACGAAGTGTTTAAATGTCTAGACTGGGAAGAAAGGGGAATTCGAATAGACGGAGTATATCTCAGCAATTTAAGATTTGCAGACGACATTGTGCTCTTTAGCAATGATGGAGACGAACTGCAAAACCTGATTGATGACCTAAACCGGGAAAGCATTAAAATTGGACTAAAAATGAATAGGCAAAAGACCAAAGTTATGCTCAGTAGCCTAGCTAAAGAACAGGAATTTAAAATCAACAATGAACCCTAACAATGTGCAAACGAATACGTATACCTGGGACAGTTAATAACAGGAACTCTTAACCATGAAAAAGAAATTCTCCATAGAATAGGCATGGGCTGGAGCGCATTCGGAAAGCATTACGAAATCATGACTGGAAACTTACCGCTCTCACTAAAGCGAAAAGTATTCAATCACTGCATTCTCCCAGTACTAACGTACGGTGCAGAAACGTGGAGGATAACGAAAAAGCTAGAGATGAAACCAAGGAGCACGCAACGTGCAATGGAAAGAAAAATGATAGGTGTAACGCTAAGAGATAAGAAACGAGCGGAAAGGATCAGAGAACAGACAGGAGTAGCTGATATTATTATATCAATTAAAAAGAAAGAAGTGGACCTGGGCAGGACATGCCATGAGGAGGAAAGACAGGAGATGGACAGTAAGAGCGACGGAATGGATACCAAGAGAGGGAAAACGCAACAGAGGCAGGCACAATGTTAGATGGAGCGATGAAATTAAAAAGTTTGCGGGCATAAAGTGGAACGAACTCGCTCAGGATAGGGTGAATTGGAAATCGTTGGGAGAGGCCTTCGTCCTGCAGTGAACGATGGATGAATAGGATGATGGTGGTGACGATGATAAATGAGGACCACTTGGTTGCATGTCAAGCACATCAAGGAAAGCTCACTATTCTCAAATGAACGCGTGGATGAATAAATCGCGCCTTCTTTCTTTTTTTGCAAGCCGGAAAGACATTCACGTTAGAAAGGACAGGTCACGGTCTTCTCAGAGTAAATAACATGGTAGTCTGAGCTTGTCTCTGTTGTTGTGGCGCTAGCTAGAAGTGCGCCGCCCGAAGGTTGGTCCCTCATGACCGCGACACAAAAATCGTAAAAGGGAATTAAATACAATTAACCCCCATTGATAGTAACGTTTGGTTGAGTTGATGGTTGTACGTGATTGAGTGATCGAGTGCAGCTTAAAAGGTACAGTTACCTGCCGTAATAACTAAAGTTAGGTAAAGCACTGATTTCACGTTGGAATACAACAAGTTGGCCGTACCACTGCCGTAAAAAGATGCTGTTTGGAACCCAAACAGATCGACGTTTAGACATCTGATTTCACAACCTGTTGGAGTCGAACTTGCGACCTTCGTAAAGGGTGCCCTATCACTCAGTGAAAAATTGGTATAGCTCCTCTTTAAAACAAACTATAGGCGAACACCTCTTCCAACGTAGAATCTTGGAGATGATAGGAATGGAAGCCACGTTCTAGCGGGTGTCGAACCAGTCACCATCGGCTGATTTACAGAAAAGCAGGCCTAAATTCTGAGACGCTATCGCTGAAACGTCATTTACGGCGACATTAAGGACCCCAGCAGTTTATTTTTAGGGGCGAAGCTCCTTAGGGTGTGGGTCGTTCCCTCCTCTGTAGTAGTAGTAGTAGTATGTATGTAGCCACCTCGCGGCCGCCGGGAGGCTCGCGCTCGCGCTCGGCGCGCGAGCTCTCTCACTCTTCCATCTGCCGTCTTGTGAGAGAGAGAGAGACAGAGAGAGAGAGAGAGCGAAAGGCGCGCGTTGACTATGGAAACGCTCTTTCTTCGATGAACGCTCTACCAGCACGCAAAGAAGGAGAACGCGCCCTCACCCGCGAGAGACAACGTTGGTGCAGGCAGCGTCTTCTAGCGAGTTTCTTGATTGAAAAATACCGACTGCTCGCGCTGGAAACCGTTCACCGGCCACCCATATACATATATATAGGCACTGGATCTTGACTTGCAATGAAGCGCCGGTGGGAGATTTCACTTGTGCGTAGTTGAACCATAAGGATTCGTAGCGTGCGCGTTAACTAAATTAATCTGGAACTCGGCACGATCTACGATGAACCTCCGGAGCTTCGCCCACTCATCATCATTCACTCCGTGGATATGCTGTGATTTTTTTTCCTAAACACAGGCACCCGTGTTATTGTTTCGTGCATTGTAGGGCATCTGCGCCTATTGTGTGCATTCAGCTCTAAATAATTTAATTTTTTTTCTGAACTCAGTATGATTTTTTTTTTTTGCGAACTCGACATATATGGTCTAAGAAAGCAAGCGTACTCTTTCCCTCACGTCATTTCCGTGACGGAATCGACGACAGCTGATTATCACAGTCCGGCATAAAAGCTTTTGTGCTGAAATTACCATGACGATCGATAGCCCGACAAGTGACGAACGAGAGCACCGGCATCTATAGAGAGAACTCAACCCGAATTTCTCATACATGTGTAAAGTTACGCTGATTACGTTGACTTTATCGTAGTGAGCACTGAAAGACAATGATTTCCGGAAAACGTGGTCCCATTCCGTCTCAAAAACACTACACCGATATTCATTCTCAACTTGTGTGCGTTTTAGGATCACAGCGGTTTTATCACTGATCCTCAAACGAACGCATGTGTGAACGAAGGTAACGAAAGGTAAGCTTCGTTTCGAAGATCACTTTATTAAAGCTTCAACGCGAACTTGACTGAGGAAAAGGTTGTCCGTAACACATATATCTGTAGATGCCTCTAATACGGAAAACCTTACAAATTTCGCCATGAGACATATATCCGAAGTACCTTGTCTCAGCACGCCGGCCCTGATTTTCGGAAAGAAATAAGGAAATGCAGAGACAAGCACGATCATTAAGGCGAAAACCTCATGACTCACGAAAACGTGGCCTCGGAAGGAGGGTGGCAATAAACATGGTACAAAAAAAATTTCAAACTCGCGTAGCGTCCAGTTGTTATTGTTGGAAGTTGGCTTGGAAGGGTGCAAATGTGTTAGTAACATAACTGATAGTCCGCTACATGAATGACATGAAATGCTTGCCGTTTACGTCATGATTAACGATAATAAAATGACGTGTACCGCACAACCGCATTCCTCGAGCATGGGATATGCGGGCGTGTGCGCCACTTTTGTCTAAATGCAACAGTGAAACAGACATTGGACAGAAGGGCGTTACATAGGTACAGGAGTCTAACCCACTGCCTCTGGCACTCGAACACCAAGGTCCTGGATTAGAACCCTAAGGCGAAGCGATACCTGCCTTAATAAGCATTAGGCAATAACCATGGATTCCTAGAAATGTTCACCGCAAAAACAAAAAAGAAAGACATCATGCAAACGTACAAGCTGATTTATGCATAACCAGACCAAACACGCATGATGGTCGAACACTGCGGTACGACCTCGCTTCATTTCCAGACACATACTTCTACTGAACATCCCACTCCCAGTCAAAATAAACGATCCCAAAGGGTGCAAAACCAGACCGCCATTGCAAGACGTCCTTGACTCTAGGCATTGACCTGGCATCAACTGGTTCAACCGGCGCGTGCTACAGAGAGCTCGACCGGACCTACCAAATGATGAATAAAAAAAGACCCGCCAGCAGACCCTCGCCCCAGCTTTTTAGTAGCACATGCGACTCTGTAGGAAGTTACCAATGCACAGAGACGTTCCCGCGCTTCTGACATATGCACTCCTTTGCCATAGTGCGACATAAAAAAAAGTGCGACCAAACAAAAGAAAAGATATATGGGTCTAGACGAAAGCTTAAGGCGTGGTATCTGCTCCACTCATTGCACATTTTGGACGGAAATATCAGCCGCACTGTTGGGTTCAATGCCTATTACGTGGAATTACTACGTGATGGCCGAAGCGAAGGAAAGGGTTCGCAATACGATAAATAGATACTATCAGGAAAACGAGACAGCTGGAGGACAAGGGTGCGAGAGTGGTGCTTGTGGCGACGCCCAGCGTTGAGCATAGCGAGCGGAGAAGATTAAAGCGAGCCGATACAAAAGCGTCTTTCTTTCTTTTTTTTTTCTCTCATTTCTGATATATACAAACACTGTCTGTGACGACAAGACAAGACAGTCTTACGGAGCTAAAAAATGCTCATAGTGGCCCAAAATAGAAAGGCCTCATTTATACAACTTGTCCCAGTGCCATATACCTTTCACCTGGTTTATTTTCTCAGAGATTGGCATCGGCTCCTTCATCTATAGCCGCTGCCATGCGTACGCCTCATGTATACTAATTCATTCACCCTCTCTCTTTAGTAGTGCGCGTTGCGCGTTTATGTGTACCGGAGGCGCATTTCTCAGGGTACGTGACCTCAGGGACACGCCTCAGGTATACTGGCTCGCGTTCATCCACTTTCTCGCCCATTGCCCGGACACGTGCGACCACGCAGGGTGACCCGACAGTCGCCGCTCCTTATCGATACTGCGGTTTGAGACACCTTAGCTTTATGTTTTGTATTCATTCTTTGTATACGAACTGTCTTCGGAAGGAAGCTGGCTCACGGTTTGACCAGTGGACAACCGGCTCACCGACAAGGCCTGCGCATAATACTGATGCAACGAGTTTAAGGTTGCCCCGCCTTTGCCACTTTATGCGAGGGTTTCGTATATAAGGAGGTACCAGTGGCCATCGCTGGTCATCCTCGGTTCCCATCGCAGATCCGAAGCAGTACAACCATCTCATCATGACTGGAGTGAGTATAGAGTACTCTCCTTGTGCATCTTTCTCAGGTTCTAACTGCAAGAGCTCGAATGAGTTCGGGCCGCTGCTGAGCCCTCGCGTTTGTATCCGCGCAACATTCAAGGCTCATGCACCAACGTGCTGCGACGTTTACTCAGTGCCGTGTTTGTCCAGGGTGGTTCGTAGACAGAGCAGTGTTTCGTTCTTGAACAGTGGTTCGATCTTGCACGCACCGAATACGCACTAACCGTCTGTGGCGCATTTCTGCCAGCAATGTGCACAAGCATTTAGTGCACATGCGGATCAAATTACTTAAGCACCCTGCTTCAGAAGCGCCTCTCTTCATTAACGCAAGAGTCCCAGAAGCTGCTGCTAGCATTCTTAGGGAAACTCACATATTGTGTGTTTCGAACGCACTAGCGAGTTTTTTTTTTAATTACTGTCCGGCGAACTTATAGGAATGTTACACTTTAGTCCTATTTAATGCGCTCTGTTCGATCGTCTCGTAAAGGCCCGTTTGATACCTCGTCTCACGAAAGCATTTTGCATACCTACACTTTATCAAAGTCTACTGGCTGAGTAGTGTCAAATTTCACTACTGTTTTCAAGCGCCCACCGAGTCCGAAATGGTACTGCCCTAACCACATGACTCTTCCAGGCGTTAGCCTCTCCATGACGCATTTCTTCAGAGTACTCATCAAACATCACAGAAGGATTGCACTCGTGCAAATACTTAACAGCATAACAGAACTAGACTTAATGTAGGTGTATTATTTCGCAACAAAGAGCCCTGTCCCTACAAGGAAAAGAGTGTAAAGGCGAAAAGCATTAAGGCGCTCTTACAAAAAAAAAAAAGGAAAAGAAAAGGTTGCGATGCGCCGTGCCAGTGCCTGCTCTTTCTAGCTTCATTTGCCTGAGCCGCGCCGCGCCGTCCACGTGCTGTAGGTAACGTTCATCGCCTCGCTCATGCGCGCCTTTGTTCTGATGCAAAATTGCTGACCGCAACTCACAAGCAGCAAACAACCTTGCAGCTCCGTGCCTTCATCCTCCTGGCTCTTGCCTGCGCCGCCTATGGTGGCTACGTCGTGCCCACATACGGCGGTCTCGGCTACACCTACGGGGGCTACGTCCCGTACAGCCCCTATGCCCCGTACGGCGTGTACCGTGCCCCGGTGTACCACACCCTGCCCGCCCCTGTCAAGTACGTGGTGCAGACTCCCACGGTGGAGACCAAGGTGACCGACACCTACGAGACCCAGCCTGCTGTGCCAGTGTCGGTGTCCAAGACCTACACCACCACCCCAGTGCACACCACCGTGGCCGTGCCCGCCGCCACCAAGGTGGTGACCTACCCGACGTACCACCCGACTTACTACGGCTACGGAGTGTCCCCATACGGTCTGAGCTACGGCTACGGAGTCGGAGGCTACCACTACGTTCCAGTCCTCAAGAAGTGTAAGTATTGCATGTGTCGCTAGCTGCGAGATTTGGAACTGTGAGGAAGGACATCTGCATTTGTGCTTAACACTTGGTTCAATCCTGTCTGGTGTAATATACTGATTAGATTCTGCATGATCTTCGTTAGGACTTAGGCAGTGCTTCCTTGATTACGCCAGACGGCTTCGTGGCACCAATGACACAGTAATGATACAGCTTCATTTTAAGCGGTTATATTCGCACAATCACAGTCTTCAAGCGATTCCCCAATGTGCCCGGTGCAAGTTATCGCATATGCGAATTTCAGCGTGAAGCACTTACCTAAACTTAGCACAGCCACCTTTGTTACAGAAGCGGACATGTACCAAGCAATATGAGGTGTCACGCAAAGAGCCAGCGAGAAGTCCAATCCCACTTCCATATTGCTATATCTCTCCTTCAAGCTTCTCCCGCGATAAAAGATGCGGGAGGATCTCCCTCCATGCATAACCATCAGTGGGGCATGTACACTAGCTTTCTTCTAACTAGAGGACTATATATCGAAAGGCGTAAACAGAACAGGAAGCCCGCAAAACGCCGCATGCAATGTCTACACGCACAAGCCTAAGTTCAAGCGTTATATAAATCCAGCTATGAGCCGTAAGCTTTCACACTGTCTAAAACCGGCACCTTTAGTGATCGCGTTCATGGCGGTGATGCACCAACCCACATGCGGCATTTGACACTTGTGTTCCACTCCTCAAAGAATCTCGAGCAGATCCAAGACAGCCATTCGTGCATGCACGCGGGCGCTGACGTCATCAGCGGGTGTGTTTCGAAACGTATATAGCGCTCTTTAATATTGCCTGCTCAATCACGAAGATTAGTTTTACACGCAGCATTTCTTTTCGTTTTCCAGAAACCTTCACTGAGGTACGATGGCCATCACGAATTCCTGACCAAGCACTCCGTCCCCGGCAACGTCCATTCGAAAGCAACAGCTGCATCTCCGCACGGCATTCCTGCATTACACCAGTCGTCATTCGTCCGTCCAGAATTCACCCACCAACCATCGAATCTCTATTGTTTATGCCCGCAAGACTTCAAGATTCAAGCAATAAAATACCGCTTCGTTCGCAACAACATACGCACTGTTGTCTCTGATCGTTTTTATTTACTATAGGAACGGAAGCATCGTGGAATCGATATATTATTCTTGTAATGAAAGTTTCTTGTCAATCATTGCATCTCGTCTTCACTACACGTTTTTGTACTGGTTTGTACATGTTTTGTACAATTTTTGTACTGGTCTTCTGTTGCTGTATGGAACTATACGTATAAAGCTCAACCTGCACACTTTACATAATGATCAAGTACAGTCATCTCATGACCCCCGAGAAATTTGTCTTTAGTGCGACGAAAGCACTTTTAAATTTTCTCAGAGGCACGTGAACTTTTTTAAATGCCCTAATTGGGATTACTGCGGCAGGAATTCTCTGTAATGATCCTAGATGGGATCTACAGTATTAATAAATAAATATTTTCGCTGCGTACTGTACATTATGTTAAGCGTTGTGTATGTCATTTCATACTTCATCATATAAATCTGGAGCAGCGCCTAAGCTTACTTCAAAGCAAATATCTTCCCTAACGCTTAAAGGGACCCTGAAACGGTTTTGACGATTTTGTGCAAACATGGTGATCCGGTAGAGCGGGTCACTAGGACCATTACAGGACAGATTTTAGCGCTGTGCGTAAAGTGTGTAATTTACAATAAGGTTTTGAACACGCGTATCGCAAAAGGTCGCAGCGGCTCGCCAAAAAGCGTTTTCAAACGCCCCCGTCATCGAGCGATCGAATGAGAGGTCGCTGATTGGCCCCGACCCAAGTGACGTGCACGTAATTTTCAAAACCTAGCTGCGAACAACGTGCTTCTACAACGTACTCCTTCGTTTCAGCCAACGGTATCATCGCGGCATCTGGCGGCGTCACACGAGTCGCCGGCGCTCTATTAGAGTGTACTAGAATATTTTGAGTGGCGCGACCGGAGCGGGCGCGCCGTGCAAACCGGTGTCCCCTCTCGCATGGAAAGCAGCGGTGGCGCTGGCGTGCCTAACCATTGGGGCAGCGGGCGCGCGGCGGGCACGGCCAGCGTGGCCCGAGCTGTGGTGCTCATTCTAATTTTTTTTTTTCGCGTGTGCGTGCGTGCTGTGCCATGCACATTGCAATAAATATTGTATAAAGATAGGTACGGCAGCACAGTCACGCTGGCCGGCGTTTTCACTGATACATCTAATAAAATAAAATAAAGATCCGTTCGGTGCGCCTTGCAAGCATCTGATGCGCTCGCAGCTTCGTTGCACGATCCCTCTCGCGGGGCGCGACGGAGGCGTTAATTTTATTGAAAATAAAGCAGTTTTTAATCAGAACTTATACATGATTGGCGTGCAGGAAAACGTCAGGCAGTGAATTACTTTGTGGGATATATTGCAAAAATCTGGCATAGGTGACGACGGCACATATTTTAGGATGGGGATAACATCGCAAAAACGCAGCCTGTGCAAAATATGAAGAAGAATAAGAAAAAAAAACAAGGAAAACGTCGTAAGAGTGGAGGCACGGATGTCGGTCATTCCCGATGTTATACATAAAGATGTGGAGAGTACGGGAAGAGAGCTCGAAATGAGCAACATTAGTTTCAATCTGCTCTAGCAGGCCAATGTCGAAAACGGCAAGACCTTCTAGGTCTGTTTTATACTGAGTACAGGGTCCCGTTTGGCTAATACTGAACTGTTGCAAGTTACTGCCCGGAATTACCAGCTTCCTTATTCTCATCCTGTAAAATTATTGAATACGCCTCACAATTATTTAGCTAGTTCGTCACCGATAGTTATGTTCATATCGCAGCCATATCTTTCGTAAAGATTTCTTGAAAATGACCCAACTTAAATACCTCTGTAATTTCTGTTTTTGTATATTTTTGCTGCCGTAATTGCTCTCGTTATGTCAGGCGAAGTCGACGTCATTTTTTATATTTTAAGAGAGCAGTTTAACTGGTTCAGTGGCGCACCGACGGGGAGGGGGAGAGGGGGGGTTATGGGGGTTGTAACCCCCCATATGGTGCTAACTGTAACCCCCCTGAGGCCGACGTAACCCCCTCTCACTCCGTAACTGCACCTGTGTCCTAGAAGAATGTGACGCTAATGTCTCAGCAAAACGCCGAAAAAATAATAAAATAATCATCATCATTGATGTTATTATTTTTTGGCATTTTATTTACTTTTTTTACACACGCAACAACTGTGTAATCGCATGCCCGGCCCTTCGTGAAAGATTGAACCCCCCCCTTGGCAGAGATCCTGGGTGCGCTACTGAACTGGTTCCACATGCATAATACTAATTCATATAGGGTCTCAACCCGTCTACCTACTTTCTTCTTAATAGATGACCTTCTACGTATCTATAGATGCGTTCGCATTGACAGCATTACAGTGATTGTTCTCGTGAGCTACTCGGTATACTTCTGAGTACTTTGGACTAGCGTTCGGAATCCGCTGTTATTTTTAATACATATTAACGACATATTGATGGAAGTTATAACGTATTAGGGCACCATTTGAGATCGAATTATTAGCAGACTATTGCGTCCATCTTAACGAAATCAACAACTATGAGGAATGGACACATTTCTCCCTGGTGCTCTCATTACGGCATGTAGCTGAATGGAGATAAACCAGTGTCTATAAGAACAAAAAAAAAAAGAACACGATACAAGACCTTCTTACGGTTTTCAATCGGAATCGCTGCCTGGTATATCTGAATGCAAGTACTTAGGCGTCGCATTACTCACACTCTCATTTGGAAAGGTCACACTATTCTCACCAGAGCGTCACCAGTCCGTAATTTTGGTTCCATTAGATAATAACTAAAAGAAACATTTGCAAAACCTAATTTGTCAGTATAAATATCGTTTTTCAGACCAGGACATGGACATGCATGCGCAGTTTGGGACTCCTGCATAAATCGTAGTACAAAGACCGGAGAAAATTTAAAGCGCAACGCCGTTCGCTACTTATATTCTAAGTAGTAGCGGAACTGACCTTTCGGACCTAATTAAAGAGCACCATGTATGAAGATTTTGAGTGTGCCAGAAAATCCAGACTAATTAAAATGTCTTTCCCTGAGCTGTATGCTTTACAACTGCGGTCGCAGCTGAGGAGACATCACCATACTAAATCTTTAATCCCTTTTAGTACCTAAACAAGTTCTTCGGAATATCTATTTTTCCCTCGCATTATCTCTGAATGGAATAGTTTATCTCTCACGACTTCGCACAGCACGGACCTAATTTTTCATAGAATACCTTAATTGATATCCTTAAAGTTTCTTCACCACACTTGAACGTTAGTACCTAAACGTAACATTGTTACACTACACCCTTTTCATTACTCAACATTCTAAGATTTCTGAGCTATAGAAGTGAGTGTATGGTTTCTTCAGTTTACCTATATTTATAGGAAACGAAAGTAACAGTGTGAATAATTATGCTTGGTACAGCATGTTTATATCAGGTACGTCACACCGAAAGGGTGATGTGGACACGCAGCAAAACAATATCTCACTTTTCACAAGTAGGCGATAGGTAGAACCTTCTTTGTATTTGAGTAAAAATGCCCATACCAAAAATGAGCACCGATATACAGCGTGCAGTAGAACTGCGGGCTGATTTAAAACTATATTTGATGATTGCAATGCTCGCACGCTCGCCGTGTTCATAGGTAATAACATTGCGTTTTGAGCAGAAACCTTGGAAGTAAGCAGGCAAGCAATATGAAAAGACATCGATCGCCTAGTTAAATGTTGATGAAGCTGCATGTGGCGCATCGCTGCTCAAGTGATCCATTCGCGCTTCATTATAAAACCAAAATAAACCTATCTACACCTGCCAGGCGCTCTCCCGGCGCAAATTAATTGCCATCAGGGTGGTAGTGCGATTCAGGTGTGATGAAACGGTTCGTTTTTACGTTCCTTTCATATAAACTCGCGCCACTCTTGCGAACATTTTTGTGAGCGCGCCGGCAAGCAGACGCCCGCGAGCCGGGCCGGCCGTGCCGGCCGGCCGGAGCAACCAAGGTCTGACGACTGCAGCGCTGCCGCTGCGTTCCATGCGGAGAGGGCCCCTCTCCGGCCGGCGGTCACGCCACTCAAAGAGTGTACTAGAATATTTTGAGTGGCGCGACCGGAGCGGGCGCGCCGTGCAAACCGGTGTCCCCTCTCGCATGGAAAGCAGCGGTGGCGCTGGCGTGCCTAACCATTGGGGCAGCGGGCGCGCGGCGGGCACAGGCCAGCGTGGCCCGAGCTGTGGTGCTCATTCTAATTCTTTTTTTTTCGCGTGTGCGTGCGTGCTGTGCCATGCACATTGCAATAAATATTGTATAAACATAGGTACGGCAGCACAGTCACGCTGGCCGGCGTTTTCACAGATACATCTAATAAAATAAAATAAAGATCCGTTCGGTGCGCCTTGCAAGCATCTGATGCGCTCGCAGCTTCGTTGCACGATCCCCTCTCGCGGGGCGCGATGGAGGCGTTAATTTTATTGAAAATAAAGCAGTTTTTAATCAGAACATCCTTATACATGATTGGCGTGCAGGAAAACGTCAGGCAGTGAATTACTTTGTGGGATATATTGCAAAAATCTGGCATAGGTGACGACGGCACACATTTTAGGATGGGGATAACATCGCAAAAACGCAGCCTGCACAAAATAAGAAGAAGGATAAGAAAAAAAAAACAAGGAAAACGTCGTAAGAGTGGAGGCACGGATGTCCGTCATTCCCGATGTTATACATAAAGATGTGGAGAGTACGGGAAGAGAGCTCGAAATGAGCAACATTAGTTTCAATCTGCTCTAGCAGGCCAATGTCGAAAACGGCAAGACCTTCTAGTCTGTTTTATGCTGAGTACAGGGTCCCGTTTGGCTAATACTGAACTGTTACAAGTTACTGCCCGGAATTACCAACTTCCTTATTCTCATCCTGTAAAATTATTGAATACGTCTCACAATTATTTAGCTAGTTCGTTACCGATAGTTATGTTCATATCGCAGCCATATCTTTCGTAAAGATTTCTTGAAAATGACCCAACTTAAATACCTCTGTAATTTCTGTTTTTGTATATTTTTGCTGCCGTAATTGCTCTCGTTATGTCAGGCGAAGTCGACGTCATTTTTATATTTTAAGAGAGCAGTTTAACTGGTTCAGTGGCGCACCGACGGGGAGGGGGGTTATGGGGGTTGTAACCCCCCATATGGTGCTAACTGTAACCCCCCTGAGGCCGACCTAACCCCCTCCCACTCCGTAACTGCACCTGTGTCCTAGAAGAATGTGGCGCTAATGTCTCAGCAAAACGCCGAAAAAATAATAAAATAATCATCATCATTGATGTTATTATTTTTTGGCATTTTATTTACTTTTTTTACACACGCAACAACTGTGTAATCGCATGCCCGGCCCTTCGTGAAAGATTGAACCCCCCCCCCCTGGCAGAGATCCTGGGTGCGCTACTGAACTGGTTCCACATGTATAATACTAATTCATAGGGTCTCAACCCGTCTACCTACTTTCTTCTTAATAGATGACCTTCTACGTATCTATAGATGCGTTCGCATTGACAGCATTACAGTGATTGTTCTCGTGAGCTACTCGTTACTTCTGAGTACTTTGGACTAGCGTTCGGAATCCGCTGTTATTTTTAATACATATTAACGACATATTGATGGAAGTTATAACTTATTAGGGCACCATTTGAGATCGAATTATTAGCAGACTATTGCGTCCATCTTAACGAAATCAACAACTATGAGGAATGGACACATTTCTCCCTGGTGCTCTCATTACGGCATGTAGCTGAATGGAGATAAACCAGTGTTTATAAGAACAAAAAAAAAAGAACACGATACAAGACCTTCTTTACTTACGGTTTTCAATCGGAATCGCTCCCTGGTATATCTGAATGCAAGTACTTAGGCGTCGCATTACTCACTCTCTCATTTGGAAAGGTCACACTATTCTCACCAGAGCGTCACCAGTCCGTAATTTTGGTTCCATTAGATAATAACTAAAAGAAACATTTGCAAAACCTAATTTGTCAGTATACATATCGTTTTTCAGACCAGGACATGGACATGCATGCGCAGTTTGGGACTCCTGCATAAATCGTAGTACAAAGACCGGAGAAGATTTAAAGCGCAACGCCGTTCGCTACTTATATTCTAAGTAGTAGCGGAACTGACCTTTCAGACCTAATTAAAGAGCACAATGTATGAAGATTTTGAGTGTGCCAGAAAATCCAGACTAATTAAAATGTCTTTCCCTGAGCTGTATGCTTTACCACTGCGGTCGCAGCTGAGGAGACATCACCATACTAAATCTTTAATCCCTTTTAGTACCAAAACAAGTTCTTCGGAATATCTATTTTTCCCTCGCATCATCTCTGAATGGAATAGTTTATCTCTCACGACTTCGCACAGCACGGACCTAATTTTTCATAGAATACCTTAATTGATCCTTAAAGTTTCTTCACCACACTTGAACGTTAGTACCTAAACGTAACATTGTCACACTACACCCTTTTCATTACTCAACATTCTAAGATTTCTGAGCTATAGGAGTGAGTGTATGGTTTCTTCAGTTTACCTATATTTATAGGAAACGAAAGTAACAGTGTGAATAATTATGCTTGGTACAGCATGTTTATATCAGGTACGTCACACCGAAAGGGTGATGTGGACACGCAGCAAAACAATATCTCACTTTTCACAAGTAGGCGATAGGTAGAACCTTCTTTGTGTTTGAGTAAAAATGCCCATACCAAAAATGAGCACCGATATATAGCGTGCAGTAGAACTGCGGGCTGATTTAAAACTATATTTGATGATTGCAATGCTCGCACGCTCGCCGTGTTCATAGGTAATAACATTGCGTTTTGAGCAGAAACCTTGGAAGTAAGCAGGCAAGCAATATGAAAAGACATCGATCGCCTAGTTAAAAGTTGATGAAGCTGCATGTGGCGCATCGCTGCTCAAGTGATCCATTCGCGCTTCATTATAAAACCAAAATAAACCTATCTACACCTGCCAGGCGCTCTCCCGGCGCAAATTAATTGCCATCAGGGTGGTAATGCAGTTCAGGTGTGATGAAACGGTCGTTTTTACGTTCCTTTCATATAAACTCGCGCCACTCTTGCGAACATTTTTGTGAGCGCGCCGGCAAGCAGACGCCCGCGAGGCGGGCCGGCCGGAGCAACCAAGGTCTGACGACTGCAGCGCCGCCGCTGCGTTCCATGCGGAGAGGGCCCCTCTCCGGCCGGCGGTCGCGCCACTCAAAATATTCTAGTACACTCTAACCACGGGTAGAGTGTACTAGAATATTTTGAGTGGCGCGACCGGAGCGGGCGCGCCGTGCAAACCGGTGTCCCCTCTCGCATGGAAAGCAGCGGTGGCGCTGGCGTGCCTAACCATTGGGCAGCCGGCGCGCGGCGGGCACGGCCAGCGTGGCCCGAGCTGTGGTGCTCATTCTAATTCTTTTTTTTTTTTCGCGTGTGCGTGCGTGCTGTGCCATGCACATTGCAATAAATATTGTATAAATATAGGTACGGCAGCACAGTCACGCTTGCCGGCGTTTTCACAGATACATCTAATAAAATAAAATAAAGATCCGTTCGGTGCGCCTTGCAAGCACCTGATGCGCTCGCAGCTTCGTTGCACGATTCCCTCTCGCGGGGCGCGATGGAGGCGTTAATTTTATTGAAAATAAAGCAGCTTTTTAATCAGAACTTCCTTATTACATGATTGGCGTGCAGGAAAACGTCAGGCAGTGAATTACTTTGTGGGATATATTGCAAAAATCTGGCATAGGTGACGACGGCACACATTTTAGGATGGGGATAACATCGCAAAAACGCAGCCTGTACAAAATAAGAAGAAGGATAAGAAAAAAAAACAAGGAATACGTCGTAAGAGTGGTAAGACTGCAGGAACGGATGTCCGTCATTCCCGATGTTATACATAAAGATGTGGAAGTACGGGAAGAGAGCTCGAAATGAGCAACATTAGTTTCAATCTGCTCTAGCAGGCCAATGTCGAAAACGGCAAGACCTTCTTCTGTTTTATGCTGAGTACAGGGTCCCGTTTGGCTAATACTGAACTGTTACAAGTTAGCTGCCCGGAATTACCAACTTCCTTATTCTCATCCTGTAAAATTGTTGAATACGTCTCACAATTATTTAGCTAGTTCGTTACCGATAGTTATGTTCATATCGCAGCCATATCTTTCGTAAAGATTTCTTGAAAATGACCCAACTTAAATACCTCTGTAATTTCTGTTTTTGTATAGTTTTGCTGCCGTAATTGCTCTCGTTATGTCAGGCGAAGTCGACGTCATTTTTATATTTTAAGAGAGCAGTTTAACTGGTTCAGTGGCGCACCGACGGGGAGGGGGGTTATGGGGGTTGTAACCCCCCATATGGTGCTAACTGTAACCCCCCTGAGGCCGACCTAACCCCCTCCCACTCCGTAACTGCACCTGTGTCCTAGAAGAATGTGGCGCTAATGTCTCAGCAAAACGCCGAAAAAATAATAAAATAATCATCATCATTGATGTTATTATTTTTTGGCATTTTATTTACTTTTTTTACACACGCAACAACTGTGTAATCGCATGCCCGGCCCTTCGTGAAAGATTGAACCCCCCCCCCCCCCTGGCAGAGATCCTGGGTGCGCTACTGAACTGGTTCCACATGTATAATACTAATTCATAGGGTCTCAACCCGTCTACCTACTTTCTTCTTAATAGATGACCTTTTACGTATCTATAGATGCGTTCGCATTGACAGCATTACAGTGATTGTTCTCGTGAGCTACTCGTTACTTCTGAGTACTTTGGACTAGCGTTCGGAATCCGCTGTTATTTTTAATACATATTAACGACATATTGATGGAAGTTATAACTTATTAGGGCACCATTTGAGATCGAATTATTAGCAGACTATTGCGTCCATCTTAACGAAATCAACAACTATGAGGAATGGACACATTTCTCCCTGGTGCTCTCATTACGGCATGTAGCTGAATGGAGATAAACCAGTGTTTATAAGAACAAAAAAAAGAACACGATACAAGACCTTCTTTACTTACGGTTTTCAATCGGAATCGCTCCCTGGTATATCTGAATGCAAGTACTTAGGCGTCGCATTACTCACTCTCTCATTTGGAAAGGTCACACTATTCTCACCAGAGCGTCACCAGTCCGTAATTTTGGTTCCATTAGATAATAACTAAAAGAAACATTTGCAAAACCTAATTTGTCAGTATACATATCGTTTTTCAGACCATGCGCAGTTTGGGACTCCTGCATAAATCGTAGTACAAAGACCGGAGAAGATTTAAAGCGCAACGCCGTTCGCTACTTATATTCTAAGTAGTAGCGGAACTGACCTTTCAGACCTAATTAAAGAGCACAATGTATGAAGATTTTGAGTGTGCCAGAAAATCCAGACTAATTAAAATGTCTTTCCCTGAGCTGTATGCTTTACCACTGCGGTCGCAGCTGAGGAGACATCACCATACTAAATCTTTAATCCCTTTTAGTACCAAAACAAGTTCTTCGGAATATCTATTTTTCCCTCGCATCATCTCTGAATGGAATAGTTTATCTCTCACGACTTCGCACAGCACGGACCTAATTTTTCATAGAATACCTTAATTGATCCTTAAAGTTTCTTCACCACACTTGAACGTTAGTACCTAAACGTAACATTGTCACACTACACCCTTTTCATTACTCAACATTCTAAGATTTCTGAGCTATAGGAGTGAGTGTATGGTTTCTTCAGTTTACCTATATTTATAGGAAACGAAAGTAACAGTGTGAATAATTATGCTTGGTACAGCATGTTTATATCAGGTACGTCACACCGAAAGGGTGATGTGGACACGCAGCAAAACAATATCTCACTTTTCACAAGTAGGCGATAGGTAGAACCTTCTTTGTGTTTGAGTAAAAATGCCCGATACCAAAATGAGCACCGATATATAGCGTGCAGTAGAACTGCGGGCTGATTTAAAACTATATTTGATGATTGCAATGCTCGCACGCTCGCCGTGTTCATAGGTAATAACATTGCGTTTTGAGCAGAAACCTTGGAAGTAGCAGGCAAGCAATATGAAAAGACATCGATCGCCTAGTTAAAAGTTGATGAAGCTGCATGTGGCGCATCGCTGCTCAAGTGATCCATTCGCGCTTCATTATAAACCAAAATAAACCTATCTACACCTGCCAGGCGCTCTCCCGGCGCAAATTAATTGCCATCAGGGTGGTAATGCAGTTCAGGTGTGATGAAACGGTCCGTTTTTACGTTCCTTTCATATAAACTCGCGCCACTCTTGCGAACATTTTTGTGAGCGCGCCGGCAAGCAGACGCCCGCGAGGCGGGCCGGCCGGAGCAACCAAGGTCTGACGACTGCAGCGCCGCCGCTGCGTTCCATGCGGAGAGGGCCCCTCTCCGGCCGGCGGTCGCGCCACTCAAAATATTCTAGTACACTCTAACCACGGGTAGAGTGTACTAGAATATTTTGAGTGGCGCGACCGGAGCGGGCGCGCCGTGCAAACCGGTGTCCCCTCTCGCATGGAAAGCAGCGGTGGCGCTGGCGTGCCTAACCATTGGGGCAGCCGGCGCGCGGCGGGCACGGCCAGCGTGGCCCGAGCTGTGGTGCTCATTCTAATTCTTTTTTTTTTTTCGCGTGTGCGTGCGTGCTGTGCCATGCACATTGCAATAAATATTGTATAAATATAGGTACGGCAGCACAGTCTCGCTTGCCGGCGTTTTCACGGATACATCTAATAAAATAAAATAAAGATCCGTTCGGTGCGCCTTGCAAGCACCTGATGCGCTCGCAGCTTCGTTGCACGATTCTCTCTCGCGGGGCGCGATGGAGGCGTTAATTTTATTGAAAATAAAGCACTTTTTAATCAGAACTTCCTTATTCATGATTGGCGTGCAGGAAAACGTCAGGTAGTGAATTACTTTGTGGGATATATTGCAAAAATCTGGCATAGGTGACGACGGCACACATTTTAGGATGGGGATAACATCGCAAAAACGCAGCCTGCACAAAATAAGAAGAATAATAAGAAAAAAAAAACAAGGAAAACGTCGTAAGAGTGGAGGCACGGATGTCCGTCATTCTCGATGTTATACATAAAGATGTGGAGAGTACGGAAAGAGAGCTCGAAATGAGCAACATTAGTTTTCAATCTGCTCTAGCAGGCCAATGTCGAAAACGGCAGGACCTTCTAGGTCTGTTTTATGCTGAGTACAGGGTCCCGTTTGGCTATTACTGAACTGTTACAAGTTACTGCCCGGAATTACCAACTTCCTTATTCTCATCCTGTAAAATTATTGAATACGTCTCACAATTATTTAGCTAGTTCGTTACCGATAGTTATGTTCATATCGCAGCCATATCTTTCGTACAGATTTCTTGAAAATGACCCAACTTAAATACCTCTGTAATTTCTGTTTTTGTATAGTTTTGCTGCCGTAATTGCTCTCGTTATGTCAGGCGAAGTCGACGTCATTTTTTATAGTTTAAGAGAGCAGTTTAACTGGTTCAGTGGCGCACCGACGGGGAGGGGGTTATGGGGATTGTAACCCCCCCCCCCCCCCCTCTGAGGCCGACCTAACCCCCTCCCACTCCGTAACTGCTCCTGTGTCCTAGAAGAATGTGGCCCTAATGTCTCAGCAAAACGGCGAAAAAATAATAAAATAATCATCATCATTGATGTTATTATTTTTTGGCATTTTATTTACTTTTTTTACACACGCAACAATTGCCTGTGTAATCGCATGCCCGGCCCTTCGTGAAAGATTGACCCCCCCCCCCCCCTGGCAGAGATCCTGGGTGCGCTACTGAACTGGTTCCACATGTATAATACTAATTCATAGGGTCTCAACCCGTCTACCTACTTTCTTCTTAATAGATGACCTTTTACGTATCTAGATGCGTTCGCATTGACAGCATTACAGTGATTGTTCTCGTGAGCTACTCATTACTTCTGAGTACTTTGGACTAGCGTTCGGAATCCGCTGTTATTTTTAATACATATTAACGACATATTGATGGAAGTTATAACTTATTAGGGCACCATTTGAGATCGAATTATTAGCAGACTATTGCGTCCATCTTAACGAAATCAACAACTATGAGGAATGGACACATTTCTCCCTGGTGCTCTCATTACGGCATGTAGCTGAATGGAGATATAAGAACAAAAAAAAAAGAACACGATACAAGCTCTTCTTTACTTACGGTTTTCAATCGGAATCGCTCCCTGGTATATCTGAATGCAAGTAGGCGTCGCATATTACTCACTCTCTCATTTGGAAAGGTCACACTATTCTCACCAGAGCGTCACCAGTCCGTAATTTTGGTTCCATTAGATAATAACTAAAAGAAACATTTGCAAAACCTAATTTGTCAGTATACATATCGTTTTTCAGACCAGGACCTGGACATGCATGCGCAGTTTGGGATTCCTGCATAAATCGTAGTGCAAAGACAGGAGAAGATTTAAAGCGCAACGCCGTTCGCTACTTATATTCTAAGTAGTAGCGGAACTGACCTTTCAGACCTAATTAAAGAGCACAATGTATGAAGATTTTGACTGTGCCAGAAAATCCAGACTAATTAAAATGTCTTTCCCTGAGCTGTATGCTTTACCGCTGCGGTTGCAGCTGAGGAGACACCACCGTACTAAATCTTTAATCCCTTTTAGTGCCAAAACAAGTTCTTCGGAATATCTATTTTTCCCTCACATCATCTCTGAATGGAATAGTTTATCTCTCACGACTTCGCACAGCACGGACCTAATTTTTCATAGAATACCTTAATTGATCCTTAAAGTTTCTTCACCACACTTGAACGTTAGTACCTAAACGTAACATTGTCACACTACATACACCCTTTTCATTACTCAACATTCTAAGATTTCTGGGGCCGAATTCACAAAACTTCTCTTTCGTAAGTGCTTATTGCCATTGGTCAGCGGGCTTCTGTAATGATATGTCCAGCATCAGGATTGGCTGAAATTTTCTCTTACGAGCATTTTTGTCGTAAGTTGTTTTTGTGAATACGGGCCCAGAGCTATAGGAGTGAGTGTATGGTTTCTTCAGTTTACCTATATTTATAGGAAACGAAAGTAACAGTGTGAATAATTATGCTTGGTACAGCATGTTTATATCAGGTACGTCACACCGAAAGGGTGATGTGGACACGCAGCAAAACAATATCTCACTTTTCACAAGTAGGCGATAGGTAGAACCTTCTTTGTGTTTGAGTAAAAATGCCCACACCAAAAATGAGCACCGATATATAGCGTGCAGTAGAACTGCGGGCTGATTTAAAACTATATTTGATGATTGCAATGCTCGCACGCTCGCCGTGTTCATAGGTAATAACATTGCGTTTTGAGCAGGAACCTTGGAAGTAAGCAGGCAAAAAATATGAAAAGACATCGATCGCCTAGTTAAAAGTTGATGAAGCTGCATGTGGCGCATCGCTGCTCAAGTGATCCATTCGCGCTTCATTATAAAACCAAAATAAACCTATCTACACCTGCCAGGCGCTCTCCCGGCGCAAATTAATTGCCATCAGGGTGGTAATGCAGTTCAGGCGTGATGAAACGGTCCGTTTTGACGTTCCTTTCATATAAACTGGCGCCACTCTTGCGAACATTTTTGTGAGCGCGTCGGCAAGCAGACGCCCGCGAGGCGGGCCGGCCGGAGCAACCAAGGTCTGACGACTGCAGCGCCGCCGCTGCGTTCCATGCGGAGAGGGCCGCTCTCTGGCCGGCGGTCGCGCCACTCAAAATATTCTAGTACACTCTACCACGGGGCCACGGGCGAGTGGCGAGTGACGAAAGCCGCGGGGGCAGCGATATCGACGTTACAGACGCTCTTTTTCCGCCCAGTTTCGGTTTCAAGGAGCCTGCCACGGGGAAATAATTGTTCGCGTAGCTCCGACATGCACTCCGCTAGTTCAAAATTTGATCATTGGAATAGGTAGTATCGAGGACGGGCTCCAAAGTGCTCATTTGCTGTAGCCACCAACCACTGATAATTAAAAAGTTAATTAGCGCAATTTCGCTAATTATGCGCACAAGTGCGGAAATTGTTCTGTATCTAGAAGCCGCCAACACAAGACCTCCTCGCGATTTATGTTTTTCTAATTTAAAAAATGTGTTGCAACTAAACAAAAAAAAAAACACCCTGTATAACTAAGGCCACCCTGTACAACACAGGACCTTTACCGACCTTTACTCGAGCTTACTGCTTGCCACAACGAGCGGATGGAAGCAGTGTTGTAACTGGCGCCCTCTCGGAGCACGATCGTGCGCAGGTTTGCGTCGCGTGCACCTCATCTGTCTTGAGTGCTCAGTAATTTATTGTTGCTTCCAAACAGGTGCGCGGGATCTTGCTGATTTTATTCCTGTCATCGCTCAATTTCGGAATAGTCTGTTCTCCTTGTTGCGCATTGTCGAGTGCAAGAAGCGTTGTAAGGTATTCCTCCCGCAAACCTGGAGCCGCTTTTTTTCTGAATACGTGTTGCCCGTCGAGTGGGCAGTTCCTACGTGGAATAAACTGACGCGGCAACGACCGGGAGAAGATAACGATTCCTTCAAGTAAGATGTTCCGTGTAGCTGCTATCGCACAGCTTTATCGGAATAATCCCTCGACGTGCTCCATGCAGAAGCGCCTTGGCGGCACCAGTGACAGCAGGGTCTGTTTATTGTTGGTGATCGATAAAAATAATGACGACTCGCTTACATCTTTTCACAAGCGATGTGCAGTTGTGCACGCCTATGCGATCAGCTTTCGTGTCAGCGAAAATATTGTTTCTTGTTTGGATCTTCGCGTGATTCACCTTCGAGTTTCGCGAATAATTCGACAAATTCGCACGCATATTTCACTTGTATTGCGGCTAAGCAGTCTTGCTTTACTTTTCGCAACTTAGCCCGTTAGTTTAGTTTTGCGTTAGGTGACTGCGGTGGGTTCTCTTTCGAGGTCTACACATGGAGATTCCTGCAGCTTGATTATGTCTTGCTCGAAGTATCAAAGTGGCACGCATTGATGGACTGTACCGTTATTGCAAAGCGCACTTTTCTTTTTTCCTCTTTCAGGCTTTGATACTGCTATCGAAACAGTTGATCAGCAGGTATGGGAAGGGCTAGAAAGGACTCCTTCAGCCAGCCGCCTGTTGATACGTACAGGAAACATATAGGCAAGTACTGTAACCATCACTCTGATACGGTTAAATAGAAGTATTCTAGCACACTGCAACCTGGGTTAGAATAATCTATATCACCACTGTAGTGGCATTTTTAATGTTCATAGCGACCTTTATTTCACCCACAAATATTGCATCTTAGTAATAGTTGTGCTGAATAGTTTGTGTTCATTCGTTCCTGCTTAGCGCGCACTTAGCGTATTCGTTATTTCTTTTCTTTGTCGAAACGTATCCCTTGTATGCATGGTTAAAATTTACGCTACACTGCCAAATTAGAAGCTTTACTGTGCTGAGAGATTGTGCATCGAGCTTATTTGAAAGGAGAGTCCGAGAAGTGAAAGAAGTATAAAGTACGTTAGCTTTATCATGGCTCTTAGTAGGAAACTGTAAAAAACAAACCAGTGTGTCTTCACGAATGTTTGGAAACAGGACTTACTATATGCCCATTGCTGAGCACTGCGGAGTTGGGAAATGCAAAAGCTGCGTTGACCAGTGTTATCATTCCACATGCAAAACCTTTATATCGTTGGTGTTCAAATAACAGAGACAGCTGCTTGCCCATTGCAGTTTCCTAGTATTGAACGACCTAGTTTAGTGAACCCAAGAAGTTATTCATTACTTCAAGGACCTGTTAAATCTGTGCCAGTATGGGAACTACTAAAAAGCAGATAAACACATTGGGCGTTTCTCCTCTGTTGAAGCACGAGAGACGTGTGCCAAATAGCACGTGCAGATTTGTGGCATCTGCAGCTCCGTAGTTCTGGGAAAAGAAATTGAGTACAAACTGCAACCACTTTTATCTTGCTGAAGTACATGCTAAATCTGCAATTTCGACAGCTTGCTCAGCACACCTTATTCCTTCCACTAGGCTTCCAACAAGCATGCCTAAGGCATAAATTATGTGCAGCAGTTTTTGCCATCTGTCGCATTGTCTTTTGGCTGAAGATATGGCACATTCTTGCTATTCTTAGGGCATCTCTATTGTTCATTCTAGGCATAAAGAAAAAGATTCAAACTTTTTAGCTATCTTGGAGTGAAAATATTTGTTGTTGCTGAACACTGTCTCAGCTGCAGGGCGACGAGCTGAAGTAATGGCTTCAACAAGAGCAAAAGTATGGCACTCTGGCTCTTTTTGCCCATGAAGTTGCCTATTTTATCAGTTTTGGCTTATAAATAAGAAAATCGGCTGATGCAAATTGTTTTTCTCCTCGTACTAACTTTGTGATAAGTATTAAGAGAGCAACTCTCATAAGAACATTTCGAGGAAAGTTCAGCTGGTTCATATAGTGTAATTATGAAATATGAAGCTTGTTTTACAGTGCAACTGCTTGGCTAAGCAAAAGTATCATAGTCCTACATGTGTGCAATGGCGTGTTTCAAATGGAGTCACAGCAAAGCTTTCTGTTTCACACATTTCTTCCGTACCTTTAGAGATGGTACTTTAGAAAGGTGTACAGGACAGGACTTGTGGCATACAAGATGTTTATATGGTTCATTTTTGGGTCACTGGTGCTGTAGTATTTTATGTCATTGTGGACGAGCACTCCTTTTTTTTTTTTTTTTTTTCACATCTTTGGTCACTAGAGGTATTCATTCATACCTACGCATGTTTACCAGACTCATGAAAAAACAAGCCAGCATTACTCAACCGTCCTGCTGTTCTAAAATAAATTTCGACATTCCCATAACACGAAGGCGTGCCCCACATGCCAGCACAAAGTTAGGAATGCTTTCCATCGTGTTGCTGATTGGAAATTATTCGAGAGATAACATATTCCATCTGTACATTATTTTTTTGACAAACACTGCTTGTACTTCTCTACTTAATGTGTCGTTTGTGTGATTGTTGACAGTCCAGGATAAGAGCTGCATCCACAGTGCCATTCCAAATTATCACATTGTCTGTAGCGTGATGACCTTGGAGTTCATCTACCTTCATGCCATTTTAACTATTGAGTTTAATCTCTGCCATTTGATGAAGCAAATACAGTGCTATGCTTCTCCTGCTCTTCTTCTTTGCAACAGGCAAACATGAGAACAAGAAGTCCAAGTCTAATATTAAGGAGTCAAAGAAGCGTGTGCAAAGCAAGAAGTCCAAGTCCAAGACATACAAGGTTAGCAGGAGAGTGGATAGCCGGGCTGATTGGTAGATATTCATGACATATATATGTTGTGCAAACTCAGACGGGACAAAAGAGAGCAAAGAGAGCTCGTCTGTGTTTGCTGTCTTTGTCCCGTGCGTGTTTGCACAATATATCTGTCATGAATACAAGGTTAGGCATTTGGATTATTAAGCCTTAATTAAAGTGAAATTCAAGTGCTTTCTTTTAATGAAAACAGCTCTGTGCTGCGATAAGAAGCCAACTTGTGTTTGAGCTGCTCATATGTGACACATGCCAGTGGCGCTGAAATGTGAATTTTCATTTCCTATGTGGATGCGTCTGAATCTGTGCCTTTTCTGATGCTATTCCTTTTCCTGCATTCCATCAGTGCTCCGAGTAACACTGCACCTATGATATAAACGGAAGCAGGTGGCCATGAATGGCGAAATAAATAGTGGCATAGAATTGAGTATAGGTGCGAAATTATGGCCCAGATTTGAAGTTCAACGTGAACTACTTCAGACAAGCTTGGTGCTGTCTACACAATGAGGTATTGCATAGAATTGAGCAAAGCTGCAAAATCATGGCCCAAATTTGAAATTCTACCTAGATTACTTCAGACAAGTTTAGCGCTGTTTGCACAGTGAGTTATAAAATGGAAGAATATAGTACTAATGTTCACTGTCTCAAGAACAGAAGCACGTTTGTATAATAAATTCTGCTATTGCAGAATGCGATAAGATATACAAGGCACTGTCGTAGCCAGGGAGGGGCTTACGGGATTTCAGATGTGTAGGTTTGTGATAGATGAAGTGATAAAGTTCGTAAAGCCCATGTAAACAGAACATACAGGGACAGCATCTTGTGAGGAACTGATTTCATTTTCTCACTAGCTCTGGTGAGCATCTGGGCAGGTCCAGCAGAGAAATTGAGAGGAGAAAAAACACACACGGGGCAAGAGTCAAAATAGGTAGCAGGGTGATGAGCTTTCAGTGGCACGGCCTGCGCAGGTGTGTGCATACAAAGACCACTGATGCCAAGTGTTTCTGAGAGCGGCGTTTCGACGATCGACTGCAGTTTTGTTATCTTGGAACTGTCAGCACTGCAGCACAAGACTTCATGATTTTATCTGCTTACTCACTAACTTTGTCTGCCCTTCTACGATGCAGGCATTCCAAAAATTTATTAACCGCCCAAAACCTGTGCATGGGCAGCTAGTGGTATGCATTGAAATGTAGATGATAGCGCTCCAGTACGAGTTTGGTCAATGCTCGCATTAGTACCTTATTGGTTAAGTGCAATGAGACCAATTAGCTGACTTATATTAGCTCTTTGTGCATTGCAGCAACAATCAAAAGCTCACCAATGTGTAAAGATAAAAATGGTGCCATTCATGTAAAGGCTTTGGTCACTTTCCAAGCTCATTAAAAAATGGTGTTTTCACACCTACACACCAGCTGCATTCAGATGATGCAGCCGGTGTGCGACTTAGAAGGGCCCTGTAAAGCATCTTGAATATAGCCAGAAAACCGTGCCAGTCAGTCGTGGAGGCTCCTGTAAGCACATGAACCTAACATTGCTGCGCTACATGCACCACGGGACTCAAAGGTGGAAATCGTCTGCTCATCTTTCAGCATATTATGTCTCTAGGAGAACTATATCGTTTGACCTTTTTTTAGGCACATATTATGATGTCTCGGTTTCAACAACATTTATTCGGACCTAGTACTCGGCATCGAACCAGAAAACACCCACACACAATAATGATGACCCCGAGGCACTGAAGATGAAGATCAGCCATCGCAGGATGATGATGAGAATGTACAGACGAGGAAGACGTGCGTAAAAAACGCCCACACCAATTTCTCCCTCACATGAAAGTGGCCATGTTGGCCGCAGCTCAGGGCAGCAGAGAATGTCATTGAAGGGTTTTATGCGGAAGACCCTTGGTGCTGCGACAATGGCGGTCTGCTGGGGACAACCAGGGTCATGCGATAATTGACAGGTGATGTCTGCTCCAGAACTGTGCTTAAGTTATGCTGTGCTTGTTTTGCTTAAGAACAATATTCTTAAAGATACACACATTTTTATTCGTTGAACTCTAAGCAAACATATAAAGCATTACTGAGAATTTTTGGGATCGTGAAAGGGCCAATGCTAGTTTTGCTTCAAGTCATGTTGGCAGTGCACGTTGTGAGGGTATTTGCCGAAAGAAAAGCAGGCAGTTTCCAGCTGTATTCGAAACCAAATAGCAAATTACCTGGCACATGCATTGCAATATTTCGCTCACATTTTCACAGGAACCTCCACGATTGATCGGCACCATTTTCTGACCATGTTATAAAAGTGTTGCAGGGTCTTTTTAAGTGCTTTGGAAATCCAAATAAAGAAGACGCACTCTTAATGAGCCTTGTATATCACCTGTGCCAAGCCTTTATAGGACACTATCATGATGTTTCTTGGTTTTCTGAGCGGGCCTTACAGCGACACGAGTGTTGCTTGAAAAATTGTGGCTTTGCAAATACCCCTCTTACTGGTATGTATATTTGAATGCAGGAAATTGCTGCCATGCTGGGCTTCCTGATTGCTGCCCTGTTTGGAGGATACGCACTTTCATATGTTTTTCTCACTGGCAGTGTTCCATCACTGTGGGCCTCAGCAGTGAAAAACTGATCAACTTACACCCTCTTTGGGACATCTTGTCGCTTGTGCACCTGAGCACGATGCCAAAACCATTTTGAATTTAATAATTTTTTTTTTTGCTTCTGAGCATTACAAAACATTTAGGGCAATTATATAGATGTATATTGTTTGTATCTGAACATGGATGTATCTGAACGTGTACAGATGCATACCTCTTCTAATGTGTCATGGTGCAGTACTTATACGGTGAAAATTGCTCAAAGCATATGTCATTGACAAAGTCTTAGTACCTGCCATTTTTTAATATTGTGACAGTTAAAGGGGTCTTGCAACACTTTTTGAATGTTGTCAGAAAATGATGACGATTGGTTGTGGACGCTCATATGCACACATGAGCCAAATATTATTGCATTGCACATATCTGGGAATTTGCAGTTTTGTTTCAAACACAGCTGGAAAGCGCCTGCTCTTTTTCAACAACTGATATGTCACTGGGGTCACAGACTAGGTTGCTTTACGTTTTTCATTGCCTTGAAGAGAGGTACGCAAATTTCTTTATTTGTCTAATTCAAAATATACACATAAAGGCAAGCAGATGATCTTTCCACAGTCATGAAATCAGCCAATAGCTATTTCTGCCTCAGACTACCTGGTCGATGCCATCAGTGAAGCCATTTGTTGAAAGAGGAGCGGGCACTTTCCAGCTCTGTTTGAAGTTAAATTGTGAATTCTGTAGTGCACGCATTGCAATAATATTTGGCTCACATGTTCAGAGGAGCTTCCATGACTGAGTGGCATCGTTTTCCAACTTTGTTCAAAAAGTGTTGCAGAGCCCCTTTAAGCAATATGCATCTTTTATACATAATTGTTTTCAAATGATTATCAAAGTGCACCTGTGGTCTGCAATTGATTTGGGGTGTTTGCCATAGAGGAAAACCTTGCGCAACGCTTCATGGGAAAAGTTAGGTAATGTAAGTGCACTTAGCTCAGGATGTATGTGAAACATACTGCCATATATCAGTGTTGTTTCAATAGTACTGCACGACATAAAATGGAATAGAAAGCGTCCTTCATTTTGCACTGACCAGTATTTGATGCTTCTTATACTTCAGTTTGCATTCTTTATTTTTTATAAGGTGCAATCTTGCCACTGTGTACATCACATGCATGGTTCTTAAGAATCCGGTGTTGTCAGACTTGTTTAGAGATTACTGAGAATTTACAACTCTGATCTTTCCTGTACAAGGCACAGCAAGCCTCACAACTGTTATTTGCTATTTCAATGACAGGGAAGTCTTACACTCCAGTAATTTGCTTTTATATGCATGCCAAATATACTGTGCTTCATTTGAGATTACATTCCTGTTGTTTTTTTCCAAGTACAGCTGCTGCCGGACCAAGATGTCCTTATTTTATGTTATTATACAGTGGCATTTCTCCTTTCTAAGAGAGGATAGGTGCAGACTGCCACCTTTTAATAACGTACTCGTGCTTGTCCTCAAATACCAAAATCAGCAGCACTAGTGTGCCGCCTAAGGGGCGATTCTGGTGGTGTTTTAACCATATCTTGATATCGCTGTTTTCCAATGGCACTGATAGTCCTGTACCAGGCAGGCTGGTTCAGTTTGCTCAGAAACGGACCAATAATTTTAAATAACCAACTGGACGGTGTGTTCAAACCAAAACTGAAACAGGTAGATGCTTCTTGCAGCATATGTGGTGACATCACAAGTGTCCCCGTCACCAGAAATATGGAGCTGGTGCCAGAAAAAATAAAAGTGGCAATGTCATCTGAGGGTATATTGAGTTATGCCAGGTTTTGTGTACTTGACAGCGATGATTTGAGCGCTGAATTGTCACTGTATTGCTCTTGACAGCCCGCCTGCTTGTGTAAGCAGCGTTGAAAGTAATTACGTCAAAAACACTGGGTGGCCCGCATGGTAATCCACTAAAAAGTTTTAAAGTTCATCTTCAGGAGAACTAAACGACTTGCAACTGCTTGGCTTGGCATATATTATTACAGTGACGATGAGAACATATATTGAAAGTTTCATTAAGATCCATCGACACCGAGAAACTGCCGGAGAAACTACCTGCTCTAGCTAGCTTTCTTAGCTACAGCGTGAAGCCACGCGCAAGCTCTATGCAAGGTGTTTGGCAATTACCTTTTCAAGTGTCATTTATCCGCACTATGGCTGCCTGGTAAATGTGAGCGTGGTGTGTGTTGCTGTCTGCACAAAGAAAGGTATGAACACATCCAACACTTCACTGCGCTGGTTTGAAATTATTGGCCAAAGCCAGATGTGATGCAGAAGCACTGGAATTTAAAGTAATTGATCATGCTCATTAGTGAGTCTTGATGATACAGTAGTGCTGCACAATAATTTTCAAGTGTACATGGTGTCTCTTCTCCAATACTCAGCTGCCTTTTTATGTTTCAGTCAATTTGAAAGCTTTCACGAAGGTCAACTAAAGACTGAACATGCGACAACCATGTAAAATAAATGTGTAGATTATGCTACACTTTTCCAAGCCCATCGTATCAGGCTGCTCAAGTGTTAAGAATTCCATGTGCTGCAAAAAGACCGATGAGAGTTGATAGTAACACTGCAGCACCATGCAAAGAATATGTCACAAACGGAACACATATTCATATGTGCATGTGTCACTGTATCACACCTTGTGTCATTGACGCATATGTTGTGGGACCTCGTGCATTATTTTAGAGCAATACATTCGTGGTGATATTGTTTTGTTATATCTTTTTATGCACTGCTCTTGATTTATTTACCTGTGTGTTCAAATAATGTTGTACAAAGTGTTCAAGACAGAACAACAGACTGAGAGCCATTTGTGAAACTGCTACTGTCAGACAACCATCTCTGACATGTACATTTGTACAAATAAATGCTTTTCTTTTAATGTCACTCAGTGTTTATGGGAAGCTATGAGCAATGTTTACACTACTGGTACAGAACTTGAATTTGCACAACGCAACGCAACGTGGTATAGAACCTATTTCAGCACAGTGCCATCGTTGAAGATGCCAAAATAAGTGCTGTGGGAGAAATGACAAGTAATGAAACGACAAGACCTTGGCTTTCATGTCTCTTATACACACTACTTTCACAGCATTGTTGATGTAACGCTCAGCGAAACTTAGAGCCTGTGCAGCTCCTTTTAGCCCATAGTTGAAGGTGACAATGAACCTGTTCAGCTCTTAAGAGCGTTGTACTTTCATGCAGCTCTTTGCCAATTGCACACTGACATTAGCACACCTGCCAACGATTCCAAACTTTCTATAAAAATGTACGTATTTTCACCCAATTTTTACAAAACGCTGGTTTTAGTCCTGAAAAAAAAAAATTTGATTCCTAATAGAGCCACATTGTTACTTTGCTGCAATGCACTGTTGTCATGCAGTGAAGCTTATTAATACTGGGATGGGGCCTCCGCAGGGCTGTCGAGACACTTTTGAGTATTCCTATCTTTGTATCGAGATACATTTGAAAAATGTATTTGTATCTCAGTAGTGAACAAACACTTTTACGATGTATTGATTGTATCACAATACTGTTAAGACCATGGTATATATTTTTTCTTTTTTTGGAAATAAGATTGTGTTTCCAAAAGGGAAAGAAAAGAGTTTTCTTCGTTCTAAGCCAAGCAAAAAGACGCCGCCATTTGGCGACACAGCAAGGGAGCAAAGTGCTTTCCCGCGCCCTGAAGAATGCCTGGCGCTGCGGGCGTCGTCAACCTTTGCGAAGAAAGTTCGCTGTTGTCCCAAGGAAGGTGCAGCACCCTTAATTTCTTTTGGAGAGGCCAGCCATTTTTTATGACCACCACGCGGGTACCACCTTGGAACAGGGGCTTTACAGCGCTTTGCACACATTCAATTCTCAAAATGGCAACACTTCAAAAAGCACTCCCCAGAGCGGCGGCGGCAGAATGGCTCGAAGATGGCTATCCTTTTTGTTGTGCACCTAGCATGTCAGAGTTAGAGCAGTCATTTGTGGCACCGTGCTACCCCACTACTGTGAGTCTTGTTGAAACTGGCTACAAAGGCCTTTCACTCCCCACAGTGGGGCCTGCCAGATTGACGATGACAAATAAGCATTGTGAGCAGATGAGAGTTGGATCATAAAGAATACGTCACCAAATTGTCTGATGATGTGTTTACAACAACCTCCTTGAATATTCAGCGTCGTCCAGATCCGTTTGGCCCTGCACTGACGAAACACGAGGTGACTTATGCCTTTTTGCAATGGACATAAATTTCTTCCACCGTAAAGTGTTGAGGCACCCAGCTCGGCCACGCTTAGACACTTTGCAGGGAATTGATCCTTTTCAGTGTTGGTGGCCCTTAGTCACTCAGGAGCTGGCTGTGCGTGTGGCTGCCAATGCACTCTAACATGATGACAGTTCGACTTCCTGTCGCCATATTGTAATGCTGGACCACTTTCCGGCCATGAAAGCAGTATTTATTTGTTAGAACACAAACTTGTGCTAATCTACATCTATAGAGACATTTTTCATTCGCTAATCTTGTGTTGAGGCCGAACTGAAGCCGTCTAGAAAGGAAGTCTATTTGAGAAGTTTGTGCAACGACCATTTCAGCAAAGCAGATCTGTGTAAACGTTTTTTTCATAATTCATTGGTGCTCATCAGTGATCGAAATGACGCGCTTGACTCGCTAGTTTTACTGCCCTACACGCTGTTCACAACATTATACTCCACTTCATAACTGTACTTGCAGAGCATCAGCACCCCCAAAATAAAAAGAAAACCATTGCAGTATCTTTATTTTGGGATACTTTTTTCACCTTTTTGTAATAGTATCTCACAAATATTCTGTTACATCATACTCCAATGAAAGGGAAAATTAGCATCCACCCGTTTTGTAGCACAAGGCTACAAGGAAATCCATACGGATTTCTCATAAATGGACGCTTCCTAGTTGCCGAAAAATTCGTCCTGGTCCAGGTTTCGAACCCGGGACCAACGCCTCCACCTCAATCCGTATGGATTTCCTTGTAGCCTTGTGCTACAAAACGGGTGGATGCTAATTTTCCCTTTCATAAACGTTACTCCACCTTGCAGGTTTCCGCAGAACTCATTTGACATCATACTCCAATGTATCCCAGTATATGTATTTTAGGCTTCTAGCACAGGTATTTCAATATCTGTATTCTTGAATAGATTTCGGAGTATCTTTGCCCAGCCCTGGGCTACCTAAGTTCATGGGACTACAGGACTCCACACATTTCGTACCTCAAATGCAAGTGCTCGCATGCATAGTACAATTACAAACAGCAATTTTAATGGGAATTATTCAGGGCTCTATGTGATATTGCCACATCTCTGAGAAACTGATAAAAATATAAGCAGATTTTCCCTCGGTAGTTCTTTCTCACCCAGTCCTCTCCTGTTGTGAATATGAATTTCAGTTTGTTCAGGTTGGCAGGTATGCATTAGAGCGTTTCTTGAAGGGAATGTGGCATCATGATCTATTGATTTTCCAAGACGTGAGGTATCACCTTGGGCAATGAGGCAATTCTGCAAGACATTGCCTCAGTCACGGTGGAGAACTGCACATTGCGGCATAAATAAGGCTGCCTCTAAATAAAATTTGCCTGTGGAAGTTTGCATTCCATCTTCATTGCCATTCATGCATGTGCCTACTTGTACATATGAACCGAGGGAATATTGCACAGAAATGAATAAGCAAGAGACTCAGAAATAAATATGTATAACATTTAATACACTTTTGCTTGTAAAATTAATAAACCAAGCACTAGCATATTTACAGCAAGGTTTACAGAGCATATGTAAAACAAAATACAATTAAAACAAAGCTAAAGGCACAACCGTGCATCAACGCTGAAAATGCAAAATAAAAGCATCTCAGGCAATCTTTCTTGGAGAATCACTCGGAGACCATAAAGCAAGCACCATCACGTCGTAGAACTTGTCTTTCAGTAATCGCAGACTTTCAGTGCCATAACCTGCCTTTTCAGTGTCTTCAGCAAGCAGGTTTAAAACTAGAAGAAGCAACTTGAGGCCTCTGTGACACATCACAATTATCTCGTCTGGTTTGCAGTGTAGCAGCTTGTCTTGTTTTTCCTTCACACTTTCGTTGGCACGTTGCTGACAATGGGCTTGGGGCGAGACCGAAAGATGACCTTCTTCGTGACAACACCGCGGACGAGGTACTCTTTTGTGGTGGCCTGTGGTTCCCCATCTTCGGCAGACTTTTCAATGACAAGAAATGGTTTTTCCACATCTTGCTCTTTGCCATACAAGATGTGGTGGCCAACAAGTAGTACCGGAATCCCCTGAAAAAAATTAACATGGAGGAGAAACGCACAGTATTCAAAAGATGTGCCCAGCAACGAAGACACTTCTTTTTAGAGGCGAAGCTCCTTAGAGTGTGGGTCGTTCCCTCCTCTGTAGTAGTAGTAGTAGTATGTGTGTAGCCACGTCACGCCGCCGGGAGGTTCGCACTCGAGAGCTCGCGTGCCGCTCGATGCTCGCGCTCGCCCTCGGCGCGCGAGCTCTCTCACTCTTCCATCTGCTGTCTTGTGAGAGAGAGAGCAAAAGGCGCGCGTTGACTATGGAAACACTCTTTCTTCGATGAACGCTCTACCAGCTCGCAAAGAAGGAGAACGCGCCCTCACCCGCGAGAGACAACGTTGGCGCAGGCAGTGTCTTCTAGCGAGTTTCTTGACTGAAAAATACCGACTGCTCGCGCTGGAGAACCATTCACCGGCCACCCATATATATATATTATATATATATATATATATATATATATATATATATATATTGTGGGAATGTTGACATCCCCTGATGAGTTTCTATCGCGTGGCGCTCGCGTTTCCTCAAAGCTCCTCTAAGGTGGCTTTCCCGCGAGGCACGAGACGTGACGTCATCGTCATGCGCACCGCTGTGCTGAAGATGGCGCTGTGGTTCCCACGGTAGCGCTACCTGGCGGCGAGGATTCGCGGGCCCGCGGACGGGGAACGATCCGCTCTCTCTTGGCCTTGGGACGTCGTCGCGCGTGGTCGATGCTCGTGCGCGCGGTGGCGATGAGCTCCGCTCGGACGAACCCGCGGATGTCTCTCCCGATAGCCGATTGAGCCTCTGTTCGCGCGACTTATCTCGCGAGCAATATAGGCTTACGGTTCCAGCATGGGCGAAAACTACTTCGCTCGGTATCCTGCTGCGGTGAGTCGAATGTCATCGATTACGCGTAGGGTATTGCATTAGCATGCCTGGTGTGTATAGTTCGGCTAGCGTGCTTACTATGTGTACAAGGTGCAAATAAATGCCCTACTGTTGGTTTGCACTGCGGTGAACTGTGCCCTGTGTTCCTAGAGCGTGGGAGAACCCCGTGGCCACCGCCACAATATATATATATATATATATATATATATATATATATATATATATAGGCACTGGATCTTGACTTGCAATGAATTGCCGGTGGGAGATTTCAATTGTGCGTAGTTGAACCATAAGGATTCATACCATGCGCGTTAACTAAATTAATCCGGAACTCGGCACGATCGATGAACCTCCAGAGCTCCGCCCACTCATCATCATTCACTCCGTGGATATACTGCGAATTTTTTTAGAGGGGCACTGACCCCAAAATTTCGCTGCTGAGATAGCCTGTGGGATCGATTTTCGTGGACAAGCACGTCATCTGCCAAATCTGAACAGCAAACACAGCTCGGGAAGTAGCATGAATAATGAAGTTCACATGCGCAATCGAGCACTACAAGCCACATCTTGAGACATCAACAATACAAATGGTGAGGCCAAGGGGATGCCCAACTTCCGCAGTAGCCCTGCCCTGAGCAGTGCAGGTGGCAATGATCTCCTAGCCACCATTGCCTGTTTGCGGCACCTTTGCTAGTAGACTACCGGCGACATGAGGCCTCAAGAAAACCGTTGCCACCCGACGTCAATTATAGCATCAATGGCAACAATGCATAGGACATGCCGACAGGCAAAAGAAAACGAGCATGCATTGCCGGTTGTGCGGAAGTGTGTCGCAGCTCTGTGTGCTCACGTGGTCAAACTTGTTCACCACATGAGCACACAGAGTTAGGCGGCGCCACGTGTTAGGCGGCGCCAGTTGCACTTGGCGGCTTACCGTTTCTGGAGCTCTCTCAAACCAAAACAAACTATTCGGTAATAAACAGGCTGTAAATAATTGTCTGCTATGCACTGGAGCAATTCATGTGCCATGTTATGACTAACAGGTCCCCAGCTACATATTGCAGGAAAACAACATCAGACGAAAACTTTTGTGTCAGTGCCCCTTTAAGAAAAGGAACGTGGGAGCATATTTTCAGCGTGGTAGAAAAGTGCTTCATACAAACCTGATATAAACATGCCAGATAAACATTACATCGGTAGTAAATTGCAAGATTTAGCATACTAGGTCATTTCCTCTCCTCCGTGACTTTTGAAACCACATTTCTTGTTCTGCCTAAAGTAGCACTGGTAAGGACATTTCCGGGCATGAGCAGCAAAGCTATTTGGCACACCAATGCCCATTCTCGCAAATTTTCTCGAAAATGGGTGTGGTCTTTGAAACGCCTGCCCTAAAGGGGCCTCTCACCCAGTCATATGGTAAATTTCAGTTATACGATGAACGTTGCTAAGCACCCAAAAGGAAAGGAGCATTGCAACGCAAGAATTTTCCAACTCTGTTCATTGTTAGTAGAAACAAAAATGTTTTGAAGTGGCATGGAACCACCATTTCGCAAAGCAAGTCGTTGCTAGACACCAAGGCTGTGGGACAATACGTGCATTGTTGGGCTCATCGCAGCTCATTTCTCAGGAGGCAGCTGTCAGAAACAGCGCCTCCTGAATGGCTCTGGAAGATTGCCATGCGCTCAACGTGACATCACATGCCAGCACATCAGTGTGAAACCTCATCTCCTTAAGCTTGGGGCACGTGCCCACAAGGAGGAGGATAAATGACTTTCAGTTTGAAAGTTCAGCACCTTGTGTAGCGTACAACGATTGAATTCACAACAGACACAACATGCAACCCATGCAATGCATGCACTGCACTTGTCAGCTCCAGATGGCAGGATTTGGTGAAGGACCCTTTAAACAAGATCACTGCAAATATGCTTCTGTCAATAAAGATCAACTAGATCGGCAGAATGTATTATTGAACATACTATACTGCTTCAGGAAGATAAAGCACTAGACTGACACTTGCATGCACAATAAACACAGGGCAGGTCTTCACGACTGCCAGTTCTATGCTTTCTCATCCCCCTGAAGCTGTGCACCATCTTGGCCAGTATCAAGTATTGCTATGCCATACCCCTTTGGTGTAATGGAGATCACCAATATATCGGCCAGCCGTCCCTTCGTCATTTGTCATCAGGTCTCCCTGGAGCTCAACAATACGCCATTCGGGGATGCTGGGCTTGTTGGCAGTGCCAGGCACTGTTGGTCTGCAGATGAAAGAGGTGGGTTGCATTACTCTCAGTGATTAAAGGCAGGGAGCTCACCTCTTCAATTATGGTAGACCCCAATGATTGGATTATGGGGTTTAATGGTACATGGGCCAAGGGTGACCGAAGAGTGCCAACAGATCACATAAAATAATGAATAAGTGAAGCTCTACACCATGACAGCAGAGCTGCAGCACTAGAAATGACAATATACATGCCACTGCACAGTAGTCAACAATGGCGTATGCACAGATTCAGCTGAAGATTTTATGACAGAAGATTGTGTTTGACAAAAATCGGCTTGTTGGTGATTTTTGTTGGCTCGATCCAGACAGCTATGTCCCTTGCTTGGCCACTGTAAATCAATTCAAGCCTCCATAGAACAGTGAAACTTGCTGAATGTTTCACCACTCAGAAAAAAAGAAAAGTGAGTCGTTCTTGGGGCGTTTACCCACGGCTACAACTTGAAACAGAACTTATTCTGGCCTTCGTGGCAACGCTTTTCTCAATTGCGAAAGTCTTATCCAGATGGCTGATCCCCAGATCGCCCAAAAGGCGAGGACATTAACGCAGGACACAGAGGTATCCGTTTTCAATTTCACGACCCTCCCGCAACACGCTGCAGCCAGTTCTTTTCCCTGATAGTGTCACATATGGTCGCAACAAACTCTGCACTGTGTCGCATGAAGCTGTTTAATTATGCTATACGTGCTAAGATTCCCGCTTCACTGCTTCTACGCACATGATCACCGAAACCTGGCTGTCGTTTCAATAAATGAATTGTAGTACAAGGCTGTGTACAAGACAAACCTAAATAAAACCTGCCGTGGTAGTAGTGGAAGTAAGCAGGTTAGTTGTCGCCCTGCCAAGCTCGGGCACTCGGGTTCGGTTTCTGCTCAAGGTTTCCGTATTTCAAAGAGGGCGAAATGCAAGAACACCCGCGTTTACCTACATTTTGATGCATGTTAAAGAACCCCAAGCGGTCAAAACTGCTGGGGAGTCGGCCACTATGGCGAGCTCATATCATATCGCGGTGCTGAAACGTAAAAGCCGGGCAAGTATTCTTAACGTAAACACGGCGCGTTCAATCTTCTCCCTTTTACAGACCCACTAGAAAAAACAATATACAATCTGGAGTGCGCCTGAGAACCTGTCTTGCAGCAATCGTAACAAGCATTCTTCTACGACCGCGCGCGGCACGGCTGATGTACTACAAGCAATATACTCACACTTTTACAAACAACTGCACCATAGCGAACGTCACCGATGCTAAAGGAGAACCTTCAAAATCTCCACTGTCAAAAATGTTGTCATGTGCGACATTTGCACATGATTACACAGCGTGAAATCGGCAAACAAACCATGCGACCGCGTGAAATGCCGCGAAAAGGTTGCCGCCTCCATTCGCCCGCTATTTGGCGTGATGATGATAGCAACAAACTTAGTTCTTGTTTCTCTTTACCAGCCCTTTTCATTTTTGATTAACACATCGCGAACGTTTCGTTCTGCCGTATTTACGCGTTAAGTTATGCCTGTCAAAAGTACGCCAGCACTCCTACCCGTTATTTTCTTTGCCCTTTGGCCTGTAGCCTACCTCCTGCGAGCTTGTGAAATGCAGCTAATCTCGCACTGCTTTGAGCTAAAAGCGCCGGATTTGTGCACAGCATTTCCAGCGATTTTTCTGTACGGTTTCATGTTTAGCTTGGTTGTCCTGTCGCTATCACGATGAATGGAACCAAACTGCAACCGCTGAATTTCGGCTAGGCAGACAGCACTACAATGTGTTTTTGTGCGCCACTGCACTAAATAATTTTGCGTTGCGTGGATCTGTTTCTCAACACAAATTACTATATATATAAATGATGCACTGTAGATGAACTGCTGAATACGGCTTTGGGAAATTATACCACAGTTACACAAAGGAGAAAAAACATGATCGAACCGGGAGTTGCAACAACTCACCTAATTAAGTTGTGTGTCTGTTGAGCTATTAAAGTTCTTCAAGCTCAGCTATTCAAATTTTTCCTCCAGGGCAAGACTACCATATATGATCTACACCGCACACATTTCTTTCGATGTTTAAAAGTCAACGGTTATATTGATTGCTTTCCTTGCTATGCCATATGCCACAATATATATGTGCCTTTATACAATGTTGAATGTACCGTGAAAAGCACAACAAAGAATTCCCCACACATTTCATCCTTCATACCCACAACACTAAATCCCTACAAAGCTTTTGTGGATATTTTGAGTTAACATTTTCGAGGTCTCTTTTTGGTGTTTGTCAGAGCTAGCTCTCTAGGCGCCAATAATCTCTCTCCTAAAAAAAGAAAAAAAATTCACAGATAAGGAAAAAGAACTTCCAAAAAGAGATAGAAGTTTATTCAGCAACCACGTAACCAAATGGGCAACGTTGTGATGACTTAGCACTGCAAATTCACTTCTGCTGGTTTAGTTTCCCAGCCCATAATGTTGCAATGTTCTGAATGCACCTTAACTTTGTCAGCATTTGTTAATGTGGGGCTCATCGGAACTATTGCACGCTCAGCGACAGTTCTTTTTTTTTTTTTTTTGTCTCTGTCCATGCAAATGGGCATCACACAGCGATGCATGCTTAATTTTCATAAAGAAACTGCCTACTATTATCCTCGGTTTCACTTCTTGCACTAGTCACTCTAGCTATGAATGAAAATACATGCAAGTTGAAGAAAGTACAGGAGAGTTAATGCGCAGTTGTGAGCAATATGGAAAGAAATTCCAAGTCTGTGTTCAAGGAATGGTTACTCATGATTTGCACATATAAATCTGACGTATCAAATAGGAAGATTTACACCTTTCTGCGTGAGCATTTAATTAGTGTTACGAAGTCAGCACTCTGTCCTGCGTTTTCCTTGTCTTCGTCTCTCGTGTTTGTGCTGTCATGAAGTACAGCTGACCGCTCACACATATTTCAAAGATGCAGTTGTGCCTGAGAAGCATGACATACCATTTTAGTTATGTCCATGCAAGTTTCGTATGTGGCTTGTAACATATGGTGAAAGTTACTGATGATTTTTCTTGGTCACACATTGTCAGCGTTTTCACATGGACACTTGACTGTGTGACATACTTCACGCAATAATAACAATATAATATGGCAATGTATAATAATAATTGTAATGATAAATACAAACAGCCATTTTTGCTTAAAAACTGAGGCATTGGCTGCATTGTGCTCAGGCTGCTGAAATGGTGTTTTAACTAGCACACAGGCTGTGCACGCATAGTGTGTTGACAGCAGCATTCACTCTGATAATGCACAAAGTGAAACAAAATAAGAGAATATAACATAGTTATAGCTTAATACAGTAGAACCCTGCTGTTACGTTCCCGGCTGCTGCGTTTTCCTGGCTCTTACGTTGTTTTGGGCCAGTCCCGCCATAGCTCCCATAGGATTCAATGCATTAGGGACCCAGCTGTTACGTCGCTGTGTGGGAACATTCCCGTATGCTACGTTGCGAATCAACACTCCAAGCGGCCACTGCTGCCGGCAATATTGACTTTTCACGTAGCTTGACTTGGCTTGACTGTATTAGCTGCACTATGGCCGACGCCCATTACGTTTCCGGCTTCCGCCAGCAAAATTATGGCACAGCTGTGCAAACTGTGACGGAATCGCGTACAGTGATTACGTTTCCCTTGATGATGCCGTTGTCATCTCCGAGGTTTTCTCTGTCGATGAAATCGTAGCCAAGTGTGCCAATGCGTGCACTGAAAGCGCTAGCACTGAAATAAAATTGTGTGCCGATCACCACTTCTCTCATTTTTCCATTTTTCCCGTTTCTCGGCTCTTACGTTTCCCGGCTCTTGCGTTTATTTTCTACGGTCCCGTGAAAAACGTATCAGCGGGGTTCTACTGTATTTGCAGTTTGTTCTGCCACACAGTTCACACACACATCTGCTAAGCAGGAATGATAGTGTGCATGCACGCACCACTAACAGATGGTGGAATGCTGCTCGATCTCTGCTGCCGACGCACTTGATACAAACATGTTGATGCAGACACACAAGTGACACATGACAATGTGTCACTTGTGTGTCTGGAGACCTGCTAACCTTCATTAAATGGGCCACACCAATACTACTGCAACAGCGAAATGGAGAAGCGCTATTGACAAGACTTCCCTGGTGTCTCTATAGTGTGCAAGCAATTTCAGTTATGAAAATGACAAATTGCTTGTCACTATGTATAATCTTCTGCAGATGTCCACTTATACCAACACCTAATGAGGATTATGAAAAAGATTTTATGCCACTGCATTCACAAATGGTCCTAAATGAGGATTATTTTCACTTATGCCTCATCTAGAGTGTGGCTACCTGCTAGAATAAAAACAAAAATTATTTACTCTGGAAGACTACAAAACCTTGTGAATTGAGCACCATATCTACCTGCTTTCCCTATGTGCACAGACGTTTAGTTTCTGTTTGCAGGAAGATTATGTGTACTTGCAGTGCCATAATCTTGCAACCCCTATATGTTGATGGCATATGGACGACAATATTTCATGACTAATGTGGGAGTTCTTCACATCACATGAGTAAAAACTGTTCTTAACCAGTTGGTGTTAGCTACTGGTGCTTGATTTTTTAGGCGAGATATCGCAAATGCAGGATTGAAGCCTGCGAGTGCTCAAGGGTTATAAACTTTGAAGGCACGCCAAAAGTAGCGTACTCTCAAACAAAACGTTAACGCAATTAAAAATGACAAGATACAAAAGAACGCACCATACACAAGTCTGTGTCTAGTCTTTTAATTGCACTGACCTGGTTTCTTCAAGAATATGAACCATCTAGGCCAGCAACAATTTCTGTTAAAATACAGCGTGTAGCTCAAGACAGCCATCCATAAAATGATGTCGAATTGCACTGCTGTTCTGCTCACGTATGCGGCCACAAAGTGGTTCCTACACTACACATGAAATTAGCGCGGAACTTTTATACAGAGCATTTTGTGGCAGGTAATGGCTATGTGCACTTCTTATTATATGAAGGCAGAGCTTTGAGCCATATTATTTCCCTTTCCACAGTACTTAGCATATGCACAATAACAATTTGCCTTAAATAACCAAGTTCTCACTAGTGAACTGTGATTCAGCATTTATCGCAAGAAGCAAGTATAAAAGAAAATTTGGAAAAGGCAGGGAGGTCAACCAACAAGGTGCATCATGGTACATTAACGGGGT
Organism: Hyalomma asiaticum; assembly: GCA_013339685.2. Lineage (NCBI taxonomy): Eukaryota > Metazoa > Arthropoda > Arachnida > Ixodida > Ixodidae > Hyalomma > Hyalomma asiaticum. Next base: position 76,686,486 of record CM023484.1, read on the forward strand.
TACAGTGTGAAAAGAAATGAGAGGGAAGGAGTAACGTACAAGCAATGAGAACATGTCTGGCTGTCCATCAGACCCACAATCTGTTTCTCAGAACTATTGATTTCACAAACAAAGGTGATGCACTTCAGAAGATCCAATATCACACATATAAACCTTTGTCAAGAAAAACTAGTAGGAAGTGAACTGTTCAACATTTAATGAAATGCCGTCACTTATCTACTGCAACATCTATGTACCTTAACAGTCCTCACAATGCGTGCTCCAGTCCCATTCTGTTGTCTAATTTTTCTTTCTCAACACTCTGCTGCTTCCACTGCCAACGTTTTCAGTTATCGTCATCTTCGATTTCCTGTTCATGACTTGTTCACTGCTTGTCTGTTTAAGCGCTTACTCCATAGCGCTTCGAGGTTTGGTTGAGGATGTCCACATATCCAGCTGCATAACTTTTAAATTTTGGCATGATAGCCGGCAAGACCCAGCATTCGCAGAGTTAGGCATACACGCAAAGACAGCTCCACTTCGAAGCAACAGCTGCACTTTCTTTTATACAGCAACACCCGAGTAACGCGATCATAGTTGGTAGAAAATCCAGTGCTATAAAATTGTCAATAGGTGCTTGCTGAAATACAATGTGTACAATGCATAAATCGGTGGACGTTCAGAATGCATTGCAGCACCAATGCAGATCATATGAATGCACAAGTTGCAGCCACCACAGCAGCAGAGCCACTGAAGCATTTGGTGCTGCAGTTTGCCTGTTTATTGGCTGTAGTTGCCTGGCAGGCAGGTGAGAATGTCTCCTCTGTCTTGGTGCTCTTCTGTGCTGGTTGGAGTAACTTTTCAAACAGTTGAGCATGTATAGGTCAGTCATGCAACCTCTTTATAAATAATCTGTGGCAATTGCAAAAGCTGGGCAAGATGACCAGTTGCTTGATGTGTCATTTCACTTGACACACCTAGTATATTGAACACCATGTATGTAACTGCAACCTTTGCAGAAGCATAGGATCTGGGCGATCAGAAAGCTCTCTTTTCCTAGCACAGGGAGCAGCATACATCCAGAAACAAATAAAAAATCCTTTTAGCAACAAGTAAATGGGCTTTTCCCTGATTTTGCATACGTATCAGTGTTATTAATTTCAATAATTAAGGAATATTTTCTGCAACTCTGTCACAACTGCTTTACAGACATTTAGCTTGAACTGGTTGCAACAAGCAATTATAACAGCACTAAGTTAATCAGTTTTTCATGTGTCACGGCACCCAGTATAGTGGGGCAGTAAAATTAAAGACAAAATTCCTGTTTTTGAAGTGAGATCACTTGTGACAAAAAAAAAAAAAAAAACGTACTCACAAGCCAGTTACTACAAAGCTACAAAAAGAAAGCTTCACATCAGGAGAGATTTTTTCTGATTAGGGAGCTGGGTGATAGGGCCAGTCAGGCTGTGATATGCAGCTTTATTCCCATCACACCTAACCATGTGTATGCATACTGTCTGTGCCATGTGGTTGAATAAGCTCAAACCTACCATACACGCCCTCAAGTGGCAGTCACTATACCATAACTAGCACTAATAAAGGGCACGATTTCATGTAGTACATTCTATAAACACACATTTACCGCATGTAATTGGTTGAGGCTCGTGAAAAAGTCACAAACAGAGGACATAAGTGTGAGCATTGAACACACACGTGCAGCAAAAAAATCTGTATTCATTTGTTCAATGCGTATAAGTTTACACCCCAAGAAGTTAGAAGAAGGCAAGGGGGTTGATTTCTAATGGAATTAGATGGTCATTCACCAGGGAGTACCTTGGAGATGCAAAGTAAAGGCAGTACAGGTTCATGACATGACAGGATACCTGCTGGTGAGTACTGCTAGTAGCTGCAGTAGTCATTCCGGCATAGAGCTACACATGTGCAAACAGCATAACAATATGCAATGAGACGACATCACTTACAGGGTATAAATTCGTTGAATCCAGAGACCCCACTAAACAGCTTCTTTCAGAAAGAACAGAAACAGGCTGCACGGGCACTGGAACAGGATTAACAAACTTGTATAAAATAATTTATTGCATCATGTGTGCCCATGCCCACTCATGGTGTGGCAGCTTTTAACTGCGGTTGCTTGTCTTGCAGTGATTGCAGGTAGCTCATACGGATCCACACTGACTCGCACATCTTCACCAGTTTGGGGTCCCGCAGGCCTTCCTTGGATGTAGCAAACCGGTACTGCTGCCTGCGAAATAGATGAAGGCTTCGCTTAAAACAAGGCAAAGAATTATTCTGACAAGCACTCCTCACAGAAAAGAGACAAGGTGATTACTCTTTGGACTGTTCCGTATCAGTACTGCGCAGCTCACTTCTGTGTAAAGCATGCAGGCAGACAGCTGGCTAAAGTCCCTTTATAGTCTGAGGCATGGGGAGAAACGAGGCAGTAGATGCTATGTGTTAGATAATTAAGAGACATGTATATTTCCATACACTGCTTTAACTGAGTGATATTATCAGCCAATGCGTTTATCTGGGAATATGCATAAACTGCGGCACTGTGTCGTCGTGCGGCGGCACAAGAGAACCAGATGTAAAAGCTCACATAGTTCAACAGACACCTGGGCAGCCTCCTGACTAAATGAAATGCACATCCTGTTTAACAAAGGTACTAATCAAGCTTCACAGTGTGAACACATCATGCCCATGTGAACTTCGCAACAATGAAATGCACTGCATGACTGCTTGTTCTGTCACTTCTGCAATGCATTTCGAGCGACAGCAAAGAAAATCCCCACAGTCCAATAGGCACTATGGCAATATCCTGAGAGTTGCCACTAAAGATGTGTACTGCAGAGGGTACACAGAATAACAACATGGTTAAAGTTAGTGACACCTCATACCTGTTTCTCATAAAACCAATGCACCTACTACCATAACTAAATACTGCAGCATCAGCTCTGCTAAACAGGTGTGCGGCACCCCACTTTTGTTGAGATGCACAAAATCGCAATATGAAAAGAGCTGCAGGATTGCTTTACCATGATAGCATTCATTACTGTATGTGATCCACATAACTTTAATGCATGCTGAGGTGGCTCGGTGTAAACAGGCCAAGTCTGCTTACGATGCACAGCTGGGCCATTACATGCTAAATGTCCCAGACATTGCGCTCGACCCTCACCGATTCTGTGCTAAAGAATTGCACCATTCACTATTGTGAAGTATTCTTGCAAGAAAAATTTTTTTCTGCCTGTTGCAGTGATTTGAACGTTACCATAGTGGAGAAAGTTACCATAGTGGGAGAAACATCGGTAGCAAAAAAAAAACTGCTTTAGAAAATAAGTAGCGCTTTCTTATTATTTTTCATTGGCAGCCGCTACTTTGTCTGGAGATGTGCTTTGAGGTGAAGCAAAACAGCAATTCTGTGCCATTTTCAAGGTGCTTTAATAAATTCTACAACGTCTAAACACACAATATAGTAATACTATCTTGTGGCTAGATACTTAGTATTGAGCTTGTCAAAAAAGTATTGAAGCGTAAAGGATGCAAACATTGGGAAATGTGCAAAATCCGCCATGTTCAGGTGCATTTAGATTGGTAGGCAGTACAAGCAAAAATACATGCTTGTGCTCATTTGGAAGATAACACAGACGAGATTTAATTGTAAATGACTCGTTGGAGTGTTTTTTGTTTAAAGCGAGAAAAAGATTTTTATGTTAAGCGCCCTTGCATGACCCCGGGTGCCAGCCTGTAAGTTCACTTCACTGCACAGCAACACATCACTGGCTCTAAGGACATATGCGGCAACCATGCCTGTGATAACATTGAATGCTGCTTTATGTTTCCACATTGCTGAAAACTTGAAAACGGTGCAGATGGCTGGCAGGAGGTTTTGGTAATTGCACCAAAGCCTCCCAGGCAGTAGTAGGTGCTGAGTTTCAGTGCTGCTACGTATGCACGTACGACAGACACAGAAGAACTAAAGTTGTGTGCCCCGTTTTCATTCGTTCCGGAGGTTGCCATTCTTACTACTGCCACCGAGGTATGGTCTTGGCTGCTTGAAATACTTGTGTTGATGAGAAGGAGGAGAGGTTGGCATGAATGGCGGTCAGCAATAATGACACACCATCGTGAAAGGCGTGCATGCCTTTAAGGAAGATTGTAGACCCCAAACCTTGCTGAGTTTTCTATTTTTCAGCCCTTCTCACAGGCACCTGGAATGCAGATATGCCTTTTATATATATATATATACCCTGCAAGGAACATATCCTTACACCCTATGATCATTCCTGAAAAAAAAAAAGAGAAAAAAATATATATATATATATATTTTCTCTCTTTTTTTTTTTTTCAGGAATAATCATAGGGTGTAAGGATATGTTCCTTGCAGGGTCTCTGAAGATCTGCCCTGGCTGCCAGCCGCCTAACGATGCTGCCAACTCCAGCGCAAGCGCTCTTACCAAGACAAGTAGTGGAAAAGTTCCACTCTGTAGCTAAGGTAAGGTTTTGTTTTAGGGGCGAAGCAGCTTAGGGTCGAGGCTTGTCTGTGCGTGCGTGCATCCATCACGGCACAGCACTGTTGCTACAGTGTATAAGTGTGGGCCCATCCTGGAGGCAGTGCAGTCAGACGGTGTATATGTAACGTCAGAAACAATTCTAACGAGTTTCTGCTAATGCGCCAGGGCTGTCGGCGTTTAATGCCGCCGTCGTGGCCACGGTAAAGCAAGCTCATTAGCAGCGGCTGACGGTTCCTGTGCGAAACACCGCATGTTTTGCACCTGCCCAAGTTTCACGTTAGAGAGCTGTCATGATTTTAGGGGCCAAGCACCTTAGGACCTAGCTTTGTCGTCGACTCTCGCTGCCACGGTATATAGAAAACTGCTGCTATAGTCGAAACGTGTGTATGTGAATCCAGAACTCAAGAAGACATACGAATTATAACAAGAGGATTAAAATAACAACATTAAACCGGAACCAAATAAATACATTTGTATATATTATATATATACACTTTATGTCACTCATTTCACATTCACAGTAGCAACGTGTGGGTGACGTACAGTGACATACCGGTATGATACCTAGTGCTTCGCCACTCGTCATGATTCACATAGGTGGAGATGCGGTGATTTGTTTTTCTTTCTTTTTGTTTTTTGTACTGTGGCAATACACTGCCGGAAAAGTAGTGAATTTTTTTTGACATCAGGAAATTCATCTTTAGGACATCGAGGACTTATCTTGAAATGTAGCCACAGCAGATATATATAGTGTGTTCAAGACAGTCCGAAATCACAAGTGATTTTGCAAGAATGCAGCCAGTTTCCTTGCAGAGACTGTATGCAACAAAGCGTTGTAATGTTGCTTGCGTATTAACGGAGCGACCAGTTTGGGAAGCATCTTGCACAATGAAAGTTTCTCCCATCTTGTGGGCACTTTCAGGAATACATAATTTCATGTTCATGTCTCCGTTCAAAGATCAAACCTTATTTAAAGGCACGCAATCAAGCAGTGAACCCCACACTCTCTCTCTCTCTCACCATCCATGCTGGATGCAATGCCTTCCTCTCAGTGATCGTAAGGTGGCGTCGAGCCCTTATATATTTATCGCTGTTGTGGAGACTCTCCATGTAAATACCACGTGGCAGAACTATACTGAACGTTTGCAATGCTTCTGTTAAGTGCGGCCAAGGGATGCAGTTTAAGGACAACCTGCGGGTGCCGTGCCCTCGCTCGGTGCAGCAGTGACCGAAGCAATGTTCACATCTGCTGGAGAACCAAGCGTACGAACCCAAGGCCTCAATCGCCTCCGATGCACAAATTTTGCAAGGTGCGTTTAAGCAAGCAGCCATAGAAAATAACTTTAAGTGTATCCCCAGTGTCTCTTATATGGAGAAACCAGCTCTCATTTCCTTCGACACTTTGTCAGTTGGGCTGTAGAATGCAAACAATGCGTGCCCGAACGTGAAAGCACAAAGCAGCATAAGATAATACCACACGTTGGGACGTCACATGGTTCCTTAAAGCCAATGATGTATTGCTGAGCAGTGAAGTGGACTTACGGGCTGGCGCCCTGGGACGGAGGGGAGCTAAACATAAAATTTTTTTCCTTCCTTAAAACAAAGCACACTCCGACCAAATTGTCAAAAATAAATATTCTTTCTATGCTCTTCCAAATGAGCATAATCATGTGATTTTTCCTGGACTGTCACGCCAACCTAAATGCGCCTGCACACGGGGGATTTCGCACAATTTTTAATGTTTTGCGCACTTTCCACTTCAATACTGCTTGGTTGTTGACTTCTATACTTTTCTGATAAGCCTAATGCTAATTATACAGCTATTAGGTATTATTATATTGTGTCTTTAAGCTGTGAAGAATGTATAAAAAATTAGCAAAAATGGCACAAGATTGCTGTTTTGCTTCACCTCAAAGCACATTGTCAAAGACAGTAGGCATCCAATAAAAATAATAAGAAAGCACTACTCCTTCTCTAGCAAATATGCAATATTCAAGGCATTTTGTACAGTGTTGTATTTTGACAGCATTTTTTTTGCAACCTATGTTTCTCCCACTACGGCAACATTCAAATCACTATAAAGGGCAGAAAACATTTTTTGTCGCAATAATACTTCGCAATGGTAAATGGTGCACAAAAGTTATTGTCCACAATTTTTTAGACTAGAATCATACAGGGTCGAGTGCAATGTCTGAGACGTTTGGCGTGGAATGACCCAATATTGAACAACCTGTGCATTGGAAATCAGAGCGATGTGTAGCTGCTGTACCTAGCCCCTTACCATGTAATTACTGCCCTCCATGAATCGGTTCACTCATGATTACCTACTGCAACACAATTAAAACCTGTTGCATTCACACGGCTGCTCTTGGTGTTTACGAGGGTCAATGACAAAACCCCGCAATGATGTGCTAACCAAAGTCGTCATCAAGAGGCTCAATGGCGTCGCAAAGATACCTTTTCTGTTCATAATGTGGATTTTCAAGCTTACTGAAACTAAGTACTATGTACATGCTTAACTGCATGGCACCAAAGTAAATATCAGTCCAGTTTGAAAAAAAAAAAAGAAAATATTGCCCCAAGACCGAAAGACAGTACATGTATTTTGATAGCAATTTACATAATACATACTGAGACTGTCAATATGGCAAGAGTAGTATCGATTGGAGGCCCTGGGAGGCACACATGTCAGCACGTCTATATGCCATCTCAGAAGTTCCTTTCAGCACTGTGAATGCTACAGGGCTGCTCAGTCAAAAGAATGGAGAAAATCTTTCTAGATGTATTCACCCATGCCGCATCGCCTGCTCAGCAAATCCATGGTGTCTGCACGCAGGCATAGGAAGAATGAAGGTGAGCAGGCGGTGGCACCGGATAAAAATAAGCATGGTGGCATCCATCAAAGCAAGTGCCTTCCGAATCGGACATACGAAGTCCTTGTCGTGCATTGTGTGGCCCGTAAGTTCAGAACCGAAGCTTATATTTGCTTCAGACTGTTATGTCTTGACAGCTTTGACAGTAGAGCATCTGTGATCATTCTGCACTGTTTTTTAGAGCCACTCTCAGATTATTGGTGCTGTAAGCGTAGCAGTTGTGGCTGAACGAAGAGGTGGGCCCAGTAACAGTGAGGAAATACACCTGATGCTTTGTCCTAAGTGTAAATTGACTCAAACCTATGGCAGCTCACACCATTCATTTCCTGCTAACAGGAGAGTGGTCAAGAAGCAAGCGTGAGTTCAGATCAAAGAGGGCAGTAAGTTCTGCGTGGGGGCTGTCATGTTGATTTGTAACCAGAGTTACTGGAGGTTACTGAGGCAATTAAAGGCACACGGTGCACATGAAAAGTGGATTAAATGTGCCATGTATCGAAGTGACATAATACATGCCAAACAAGCACAGCATGTTTAAACCGTGCCAATTATGGGGCCATTACACATGGAACTACATTGTGCTGTGTAAACATGTGGCTTGCTTACATCGCATAGCTTTGATAGTGCTAGAAGGTAGTGGTGAGATGGAGTATAAGTCTCAAGTATCTCAATGCTAACCTCATTGGCTTCCAAAGTAAAGAAAAGGGAAAGCAAGATTTAACATAGAAAATGTAAGGATTGCAGGACAGGCACTAGAGAACGGAATTGAAAAAAAAAGGAGGTGATGATATCAGGTAGCAATGCAGCTGTTGTCTGAACGCCTTTATTGGGCTGAGCCATGCGCTGAACAAAGGTGATGCTCATAGTGATCATGATTATGTACAGGTGAAGATGATGAAGGATGAATATTATGCTCACACTGATTTTCTCCTCACATGGAAGCGGCCAACCTGGCTGCTTCCACGTGAGGGGGAAATAGTATGAGCACGAGTTGAGGAGAGATGTCGCTTGATGGCCATAAACATGAAAGAACAGTGAGTTGCAAGTAGTGTGCTATGTAGCAGTATTACAGGTAAAAGTAATGAATGGCAGTATGGTATCCCAGTTGGTGTGGTCAGCGCTGATGTACATAGCGATCACGTCAGAGAGAGTTCGATGATAGCACTCAATGAGGTCATTAGTCTGCGGGGACGGTAGCTGGTAGTCACCTTGCGGATGGTGTTACATGTGCAGAGGACGTCCTCAAGTACATCCGATAGAAACGCCTTGTCACGGCCACTCAAAAGGACACATGGTGCTCCATGGCGCAGAAAAATGCCTTCCAAGAAGAAAGTCGCAATGTCTCCTGTGAATCTTGAAGGTAGCGCAGCTGTTTCGGTACTTTGTCAAGTGGTCGACTGCAGTGGCTATCCATTGCTTGCCATTATCTGATGGTGGCAGTGGTCCACAAAAGGTCAATCCCAGTGACCGAGAATGGAGCATCTGAGAAGGGAGCGTTTGAGATGGGAGTGTCTGAGAAGGGAAGGAGAGTGGCGGCGTCCTGAACAGTAGTTTCGAGGCGTGTTGGGTCAAGAGGGCGGAGAGAAGGAACATGTCGAAGGGAAGCGCTGGTATGCACACTGATAGGACAACAGATCCCCCTCGTAAGCATCGTAGTCGCAGTGTTCTTCCTGCTGGCACCTCCAACAAAACTGCAAGGTGCCACAATAACAACAGGTTGGGTGGGATGAGCGCCAGCGGTCTGTGATGGAGTGTAGTGGCCGTGCGGGGCAAAGTCCAATGTGTTTGAAAGTGCGTGCCCCCGATTCCATCAAAGAAGAAGACGACGAAGCAGTGCGTCATTGCGTGTGTTGGTGTGAAGCCGTTCAACGAATGAGGAGGTGCCACGACAGAGAAGAAGAGACTGCCAAGGCTTCCGGAGAAGAGCCAGGCAGACGTGGCTGGGCCATCAAGGAACCAGGGCGCGGGAGCAGAGACCCGTCAGGTTGCGGACTCGAGGTCTCAGCAGGCTCCCACCTGGGGCCGTACCACCTCTCACTTCAGGCCTGGCGTGGGTGGAACGTCGCCAGGACGTTCCCGCCAGGCAATTCCGGCTGCCACTTCAGCGAGCGCAAGCCACCCGCCGAGTTCAGCAGCGCAGATGCCGAACGTTGTCTTCATCTTCGTCCATTCATTCTTTTATAGCGCGCACTTTTAAACACTAGCACTTCACTCATCACAGGGTCATAAAATGTAGGTGCAGGTGCACGAGGCACAAAGACTGCTAAGTCGCCGCAAGCAGGAAGTGGAAGCGCACAATGTGTGACGGTGGGCTGTGTTGCAGCAACTTCTGCGTACGTGGCTGGTGGGGTAAGTGGTTTCGGAGGGTCAGGCCTTGCAGCGTAAACCATGGTGGACAGTTTATCTTTGATTATGTCATGTAGACCTGGATATGACGAGCGAGGCTGAGAAACGGCTGGGTATGAAAGGCCTTGTGCTTGAAGCTCTTCGCAGACCAGAGCCCGAATCAGTGTGCGCAAGTTGGCATCTGCCGAAGGTCACGTGTCACAGACATCTGGCTGCAACTGGATGGATCGGAGTGCATCATGTGCTGGCAAGCAGTGATAAAATCGTCTAAGGCAGCGGGGTTTTTGACCACCTGTGTGCTGAACACGATCTTGCTCGGTCGATTCCGCGTCAACGGGACAGCAAAGGGAGAGGACGTCTTCAATCTATGAAGTGTACATCTCCCCTTGTTGCTGCGTGCGTGCGTCGAGCTTTCTTTTTGAAACTCCGCATGGATGGTTGGTGTTCCGAAAATATGCTGAATTTGTTGCTGGAAGGTGGCCCAATCAGGTAAAGTACTCTCACGGTTGAAGAACCAAGTCTTTGCTGCATCTGACAGATAGAAGTCAATGTGGCAAAGTTTTTGAGGGTCATCCCAGTGGTTGCACTTGCTCACTCATACTTCTCCAGCTGGTCCTCGACGTCACTCAGAATACCAGAGAATACAGAGGGTCATGCTGCCAGGTGGTGGTGGTACACGCGGAGGCAGCCAGCTGGAGGACAGGGACATTGACACCAGAGGGTCCATGTTGTGGGTGGACCCTCCGGCGTCATGGCTGTGGAGGGGCATGGCAGTGGACAAGCCAAGCAAACGGCAACCCAAAAGAAGTTCCAGGGGCACTTGGTGTCATGGAGGCCTTGGGGATCGGATGCACCTTCCAGCACTTTGTAAGGCAGCAGTGCAGGTGTTGTCCGAACACCTTTATTTGGCTGAGCCATGGGATGAACGATGATGATGTTCACATTGATATGATTATGTACAGGTAAAGAAGATGACGTATGAATATTACGCTCACAATATACCGTATTTGCTCGATTCTACCGAGCCCTCGATTGTAACGCGTACCCGTCTCCCGCGACGAAAAAAAAAAAAGAGAAGTGAGACATCGATTGTACGCACACCCATTTTTCGTGACACGAAAAAAAAAAAAAAAGAAAGTCCTTAGTAATCAACCTTCTAACATTCATAAAACCAAATGCCGTATTCACGTAATGAGCGCACTCGTATAATAAACACACCGCTAACTTTGAACCCCTGCAGTCCCGTTTCACTTGATCCGCAGTGTCTCAAAGACGTTCGGCACGCCGATTCATCAGTCCTGCGCCCCGATAAAACCGCCGCACATTGCCGGGCGTAGCCGCATGCAAACGGCGATAACATCATTTACTCGCAGTGCTGCATTCCTCCGTGCTATCGCAGTTCCCTCACGCCTGTTGCCGCATGCTGCCGTGCGTGCTGCGCAGGGTGGCGCAACTAAGCCTAAGCATGGTCGGAGCGTGGTCGCGTGGTCTCCGTGATTGCCGCGATGCAATCTCGGACATCAAGCTGCGCGCACGACTGAGAGGCTCGGGCTCAGCACGGATATGAGGGAGAAATACGATGATGAGCCGTTTTGCGTGCGGTGATGGGAAACATCTATTTTCCCGCTACGGCCACCCTCGAACGCTATCAAAAGCTCGTGCGGCTGGGCGTCTCGGAGATTGCATCGGCAAAGTAGCGGCTTTGGTTGGCCGCAAGACGACCAAGCCGGCGCGGCGATTATCATCGGCCTGCGCATCATGTGTGTCGTGGCGTCATTATGCGGGGGACCGGCAGCGATATAGAAACTACAAAAACTGCGTGCCAAAGAGCGCCACACCACTAGCTCGCTTTTTCGGCAGTGACCGTTCGGCAGCGCCCGAAGCGTGTTAGGAGGCGGCCATTTTGATGTCGACGGCGATATGGTAACGGTGTCGTTCGTTCGCACTCGATTCTAACATGCGCACGATTTTTAGACCCGTTTTATCGGAAAAAAGATGCGCGTTAGATTCATGCAAACACGGTAAACATGTAATGGAGAGTGGCACAGCGTATATGTCTGTTTGTGTATTACTGCTCTTACATAATGTCTCCTACGAGGCCTGCAGGGAATACTTAAATGAATAGCCTTCCAAATGACACCACAAAGGACAGCACTCGTGTTGTCCTTTTCCTTCCTCTCGTGCCTTTGTCTGCCCACCTTACATTTTTCGTCAAGTTTACTGGCATTGTTATATAAAGGGGTTTAACTGTATAGTTCTCATGAGGCTTTGCGTGGGCTGATGTCAGAAACACTGAAGTTCAGAACAGCATCCCTAGTATTGTGTCAAGATAGCAAAGTTGTGCCAAGTGCCGTGGAACACAAAGACTGCACAAGTGATCGCATCACTGAATGTGACCACCTGAGAACCACTTTTCCAGTGTTTGATCCCTCAAACAGCCTCTTTGCCTTATCAGCCCTTCTTTGATGGTTCTCTAAATACTCACCTCAGCAGCCGACGGCAGGAGCGGAAGTAGCCCCTCTGTAGTAGACTCATGGCTAAGTAGATGTGGCACCGGCACACAGTCACCGGGTCACCGATGCGGAGGGCCAGCTTCAGCTGCTTCACAGAGACCTGCCCCGCTGCCTCGGCCTGTAGCAACATTGCAGTAAGTGGAACACAGTAGTAATAATACAAGGAAGCTTTGTTATAACAAAGTGGCATATGATGTGAAAACAGTTCTATAATATCAACAAGTTTATTATACATAAATGCATATTCATCACACTGAAGTCATAAGACAATTCCTCAACTGCTTCATCATAACGAATAATTTGGTATCTGTATATGTTATGGGGAGGTTCCACTGTGAATTCTTCTGGATTGCAAAAAACATGGGAAGACCATCGTATGCATTTCTTTTCTTTTTCTGCTGTGCCACACACCAGAAAAGGCAGTGCTGCACATAGTGCACTGGATATGTTGCTCAAGTCACTCGCCATTATCAGTGAAGTTGTTGATGATTTAGAGGCATTTGCGCACATGACCCTAATTCTCCAACAGAAAACAGGACACCCTTGAGACAAATGATGCATATACTTTGTACAGTCTGTTTCACACTTAAGGGAAATCTCGGAGCGCCTTGCAACGCAATGCGGCCATGATGCGGCGAGCGCTGGAGTCTGCCAGCAGCGGCTGCTCGCGCAGGCGCAGACTGCGCGATGCGCGCAGCCTTGAACCGCGTCGTCTGCTACGACAGCGCTTGCTCGCTGTATTGTCGAGAAGCGTGCTACTGTGTGCGGCGTCGCTCTGATTTCATCGTTAACGTGAGAAGTCATCCGATATTCTTCACTCAAGGTTGTGCGGTACCATCCTTTGGGCCTGCATTGACATGAAAAGAGCTCTGAAAACCTAATTTCACAACACACTTGCTTTGCGCTGCCGGAGGGCCGGGGTACTGAGCGGGTGAACGTATGCTTCGTCACCGCACCTTGTGGCTTGCGAATATCGGCTGAATTCTGATGTTAACGATGAAATCAGCGCGATGTCGCACACAGTAGCACGCTTCCCGACAATACAGCGAGCACGCGCTGCCGTAGCAGACGACGCGGTTCAAGGCTGCACGCATCGCGTGTCTGCGCCTGCGCGAGCAGCCACTGCTGGCCGACTCCAGCGCTTACCGCATCAAGGCCGCATCGCGTTGCAAGGCGCTCCGAGATTTCCCCTAAGTGTGAAACAGACTGTACATGAGTGCGTGATTTATGCACGAGACTTGTTGGCTTGCAATGCCAACACATGGGGGGTGGGGGGGTTGCAAGTGTACATTATTTAAGGTAAGGGCACAGAGTTGCAAATGTGCCAGTCAAAGTTTTGAACTTATGGAGAACATACAAGGCATAAACATACAGAGTTTACAGAGAAGAAAGGGCTCACACTCACCCTTTTCTTTAACTGACAACTCAATATAAACATTGCTGTGAACCACATTAACACCCTGAGTCACTGCCATCTCCAGACCTTCACACTCACACTGCTGGACAAAAAAATTTCATTATGTCAAAAGCCACCGAGTCATCACTAACACCTGGGAATGGAAATCAAGGGCCCCGATGTTTGTGAAAGATACCTCTTGAAATGTCACAACACCAGGAGGAAATTAAAGAGACAGAGAAAAACTTCATGCACTTGCGTAGTTGCATGTGTGTGCAATAGATGTGCAATGTTGAAGTTCTTCCCACTGCCTCTATCACTCTACTTCCGGAGCAGCACTTGCACAACGCAAGCAGTGCACTTCTCGAACCATAAGACGTATACTTTTATGAGCCTTACGAACAACATAACATCCCACAATAAAAGTTTAGGAAATATTTTGTCAAGCAACACTAGATGCAAGCACAAAACAGATTTTTCAACTTCTTTCTGGTTGGTCGCCGAGATACGGTTCACTCTATTTTTTCTATGAATTTCAGGTGACAAGGGGGTGTGACTTGGTGTGTTATGGTGTGTTATGGTATACAAGGAGATTTAGCAAAGATGGAAAGATGGCAGGTAGGAACGCTGTTCAAGAATTTACAGGGAATGTCAGATGACAATAGTTTATGCATGCCCTACATGTCACAAAATAGTGCCTATTTCGGCTAGAAACCCGGCGTCGAACTAGAGGGAAGGTACAAAACAACAACAAGAAAGAGGCGTGCGGAGAAGGTGCCCAAGGTCACACCGTGTCTCCAAAAGGGCAGAATATTGTAGTAGAATCTTTTATCGCGGCGAACGCGCGCGCGGGACAGACGTAAGGAGAGAGGGGAGGCAGAGAGTACACACCGACGCTCCTCTCGCAGTGAGAGAGAGAAAGAGGCGCCACCCCAACGGAGAAGGACCTAGAATGGGCGAGAAGGTTCCCAACTGTGTGTGTGCTTTGAGTCACGTGGGCCACGCCGAACTTTCTAGCGTGCCTTCTTAGGGCTGTATAAGCAGTCGGACACGGGCCGCGGAGAGGGGAGTAGAAGAGTTGCAAGTAAAAGAAGAAGCAAGAAGTTGTGCGTGACTCAGACGCTGTCCACGAGCCAGCTGACAAGCCACCTGCAAGCTTCGAAGTGAGAAGACGCCCGAGTGACTTGGTGAATAGGACTCTTTTGTGTTTTGTTCTTTGTTGCAGTGCATGAGCTAGTTCGTGTTGGTTGGCTTTGTGTAACTTTGTGACCCATCTGTGTTCGAGTTTGTAAAAGCCGTGTTTGTGTACGTTTTGTGTGACTGCCTATCTGATGAGAATATATTTGTTTTGTTTGATCACCCTTGGCTCCGACTTGGTCTTTGAACCACTGCTGGCGTTTTGCTAGTGTGCTGAAGGGTACCAAAAACCTTATTGTCCAAGCTTTCATGGGATTACTTCCGGGGGATTAACACGTTAGTCCTTGGGATCTTTTCCGGCGATTGCGTCCCGTACCTCCCAGCACGGGTTTGGCGACACTACACACCCTATTTTGTCACCACGAAGTTTCACAAAGAAGGCCAAAGAAGACAAAGAAAGTATAAGGTAGGGCATTGCTAATGAAGCTGCCTCAGCTGAGCAGAATTAATAAGATCTGAGGAAGACAAGAAGCCCTGCACTATCCTCATCTCAGTCTATCTGGCTACGTAAAAATATCCTAGGGCACTGACTTACACAAATGTCAACGTGACTCGCTATAAGGGCAACGCTGCAGCACCTGCGGGCAGCTGCGACAGCTTGCCGGCAAAATTTTTGTGTGCTACTATACCAGTTGAACATTGCCATAGACCCTTCTCCCCTTTCATTCTTTCATACCCCTTTCTTCTTTTTTAGGGTCAACTGGTGATTCTGTCTTGTTAGGTTCCTTTCAGAATATATTACTAGAAAGGCTTTGTGCCAACACAAGGGCACAGTACCACAAGAGAGAAAGAAACTGATGAGTGCTCAGATCTGAGAAAAATGTAGGCGTCAAGAACACACCACGTATCGAATTTAAACTGTAATTGTTTTACAAAAGCTGGCACAATATTAACACGTGGTGCAGAAGGAACTTGGCTGATAATTTTTTTTAACATTGCAGCTAAAACATACCAGCATTTGGGCAACACTAATAGATGATAGAATGAAGTGTGTTTTCGATGGTGAATACAGTAGAACCTCGTTATAACGAACCCGGACATAACGAACTATCGGATATAGCGAAGTGATCGCAATTCCCCTTGAAATTCCTTAGATGAAATTGATATTGGTTATAACGAAGTAATGGTTATAACAAAGTAATTACTGCTCCCCCTTCAATTTCGTTATAACGAGGTTTTACTGTAGGTGGTGTCAATGTAGCAGTTTCAGCTGTGGCTCTCTCTTGAGTTTACAAGGTCCAATGTGTCAAGGTCATATGTAGTGAGTACTGGTAGGAGGCGAAAACAGATTGTTTGGCTCAGACACCCCCTATGTACAGTAAAATCTCATTGATACGATCTCGCTTAATACGTTTGTCGGGATAACGCATTTATTTTTCTTTTCTTAGCCAACACCCCACAGGCACAACGTATTTTCATATGGTTGATACATCGCATTTTCACATGAAATTGGACAATACAACCGACCAAGCCACAATTGACTACATATAGAGCCAGCCATAAAAGCACGAAAATGCATGCTGTGTGCTGGCACCAAAAACATACCCACCGCAAAAGCTTCCCCAAAGGAAAGCATTGTGTGTGGCAGGAGGGATCGGTCCGGGACTAATTAAAATGGCACTGTGCCACTGCAGCGAATGTGCACCAAGCGCGGAAGATGAATAAGAGGTGCCTCTTCCATGATGCATGCATGGGAAACTGGTGTCATGCATTATTTTCATGATCATGAAAAGAACTTTTGTTCTCCATAAAAAAAAAATGTGCAAAAAAAAGGAAAAGAAGAAGAAAAGAAGCTGTATTTACTGTTTGTCAGTTATTACTAAACTCTCCTTTTTTTCCAGCCATTTCAAAGTTGCTGATTAAAATCATGTTGGCAGTGGTTGTAATATTCAGTAAGCCATCTCCATAATTTGTGTTTTATGCAGAGCAGTACTGCACAGTGCGACAGAAAGCTTTGCTAGCAAGTTTGTGTCTAGGTAAGCTTGTTTCCTTATCTTTGTAGCTCGCTTTGGATAATACAATTTTCGGATGGTACATTTTATTTTCCAGTTCACGTGAAGCTTGTATCAACGAGATTCCACTGTGTGGCATAAGCAAGACTTCATTTTCGTATGTGAATTTCGTCCTGGTTTTTGCACTGAAACGTAGCTAACGCGAATTTCATAAACGGCTAGGAACTACATCTGAACAAATTTCACAGAATGTGATGTAGGGTTGCAAATAGTTCATACCTAAAATGAGCTACTGTTGTAAATAAAGCTACAGGAAACTATTAACCCTGATCCTTCTTCTTTTTTTCCTGCTTTTTTCCTTCCTTTTTTTGTTTAGCTCATTCCACGCCTCAACAAAACTGAGTTTGAACTAAAGATACCCGGCTTTAACTTGTGGAACTAAACAGAGCCCATTTGAATGAAACCCCCGACGATTTGCATGATATGACTTCCTAATGTAGGTCTTACTATGCATTCCCCCACACGGCCAATGCCTATGCTGTTTTGCTGTCCTTGTGCTTGCACAGACGGCCGAATGGTGCAGTCACCCCGCGGTACATTTGCCTTACATCCAGATTTATATATATTTATCCATGTAGCTAAAATGCTGAAAGGCAGACAGAAAAGCATCTGAACGAGTATGACGACTGTACTCAGGTGCTCTTCTTATGGGTCAATACACCAGCAGCAGAACAATGCACTAGCAAAGCAGAAAAAAGAAAACTCACAAATCGGGTGCAGTAATCGCCAAGTGCGGAGAAAGCTCCACCAAGGGTTGAAAGCCAAGCCATCGTGTTTTCCAGTTCGAGTTGTTCTACCACTAGGCGGCCAATCTTCGCTTCCCTGGAAGGACGGTGAATAAAATGATAGCTAGTAGATAAGGACATCGGAGACCTCGTCTCCTTCTTGCTATACAGTACAATTCCCAAATTCTAGACATCGTGGGACCAATTATTAAGGCTATGCCATCGCTTTATGCAATAATAGCAACAATGACAGTGTAGCCCTAACTTGAATCCAGTGTTTCTCTCCGCACTTCAGCTGTAGAAACAAAGTCGCCAAGGAGATCCAGACATTTGTCCACAACAACCTTGAAGATTGTCACATTAACGACAGTAATAATTTCAACAATGCTGTGCCATATGCAATACAGGAAAATATGCATGCAGCATGTATGCTGAATAAGTGGCTGGTAACAGCCATTATGCACTGAACTGATTAAGGAATCAAGGAAGGACACATGTGGTGGTGCAAAGAAATAGTCCTCCATGACAACAATGAAATGCTCACAATAAACAAACATTGATGCCTGATCTGCAATAACATGAATTTAAGAGTGGATGTAGCTCTTCTAGGATCTGGATAAAAGTCCAAGAAGAAAAAAAAAGACATACCACTCATACTGGTTAATTATACACCCTCACTACAAATGCAACATTTGTGATACAATGCTTCGTAAGCCAGAAAAGGCACAACAAGAAAAGATGGGTTGCAATGCAGTCTCACTTAAGGACCTCATAGCGGCTTCTTTTGATGTTACAGGTTTCGATGCTGTTTGGTGAGGACTATGCAATTCTTTGTATGCACAAATGAATATCAATTTAAGGGAGCCAAAGAATTGAAGATGGCATGCTTTAAGGCCAATACAACAAAATACGAAACAAGATTTACTTCCAAATTTGTGATGTCATGTGGATGTATTGGTGCTAGTGTTCAGGAACAAAGTTTTCGAAGCTCAAACCTTTAACTCTATTCCAAATTGTTATAATGAACCTTCTGTCATGAAAGTAAGGACCGATTTCTCAAAGACTAATTTATTAGTCCCAACTCACTTAATACTTTCACTTTTGTGTGCTTTTCACAATCACGACTGGCTATGAAGTTCAGCATTCCATCTGTCCTTACTTAAATGCCTGTATTTTATAGCAGGTCAAACCAAACCAGGTATTTTTCATCGGACTAGGCTTGGGTAGTTCTAGCAAACTAGACAGAGACACCTTAGTTCAGAGGACAAGCTAACGCCCTATGGATATGCGCAAGAACTAAGTAGTTTATGTTGCTTTTGTTTATATGATAATCAAAAGTTATTTTCTTTGATGCCCTGCCCATTACAGATTAGCAACCCACTATCATACCTCAGCCCTGTGGGGTAGCCCTCATGAGGTTGACATCCTGGCTACACCCTGACAGAGTACAGATACAAAAACACTAATGCAATCAAATTCAAGTGTGCCCTAGTGAACACCAACAGTTGAGATAAATGTGGATTCCGCACAGAGTTTTGGAAAATAAAGCCCCAGAATTCCTAAACAATGACCATGCATTCTTAAAGAACACAATACATTTGGAGATGTCTACTAGGTTGTCAAAACAGAGGTGATAGTACACTGTGCCATTCAAATGTTTCCCAGTTTCCTAAACATATGCTTTTTCTCAGCAACACCATGCATGCTCCGACTAAACTTAGAGCAGTTTTGCCATCAACATCCTGGCCATGACGGAATTATAAAATTGTGGCCAGTATCTGTCACGCACCATTGCTTCAATATTCTATTTATCCTGAACCACCAGCACAATGGATTATGTGAGGTTTTACAGAGAACAGCTGGCAAACAATAACCATACTACAGTGTGTCATCCCTCACTCATCTACAAATTCACAATTCATACAGATGACAGATTTATAAGCTTGAAAACTTATATAAGAAAATAATAAAATTGAAACCAACCAGGTTACCAGTTGGCTTATCAGTAATGTAAAAAAAAGGGGCGGGGGGGGGGGGGGGGCAAATTGTAATGTGAAAAATTTTTTGTTCTGAATAACCCACATCAACAGTTGGCGTTACGTACTGTAAGGTCAGTGCAGAAAGACAGCTAGGATAACCATATCCGAGATATTCTTCGATATTGTCCAATTTTAGTTTCGAATTTCTCTAATTATGTCCACCACTATCCTAGATCGTAGCTACGTTAGACACCAGCAAGCAAGAGTGGAAACTCCTGTTAACTACGTTCGTGAAACGAAAGACAGGAAAGAAAACATCCTCATAGCGCGAAGTACCCACCAAGACACGTCCATCACAGCTTTCCACGGCACAAGCCGCACAAGAACGCGCACAGTCACCGGATAAGTACTTGTACGTTTCGCACATAGGCACTTTTGAGACCGGTTCCGAAATTTGTTAAGGCACAGCCTACGATAATTTTCAGATCTCGAAAGTTCCACAATAATACTCCAGAACAGCCGCTCGTCCACTGCTGCCGACGTTCTTCGCGCTTCGACGACTGAATCGGGGCTGATCCAAGCCGCGAAATGTGTCACAGAGTCCTTGCAGGCAGTGCTTTGGTCCAGTCGAAGCGCATCGTCCAGTCTGATGGACAGTTTGTCAGCAGTGGCTACGGAACCTCGAGCGACGACAAACGTATCGCCGCTCGAAGCGAGAGACAGCGCCACAGACCTCGGCGATTCGGCTTTGCCGCTCGGCTCTTCCATGGTCGACTAGAAATGAATTTCTACGTTGACTAGAACTAGGCAGAGCATAATTTTGTAGTCTTATCGCACGGCGATGTCCGCGGCCGTGCCAGTGGGCAAGCAAGCCGGCTACATGCACGGCGCCATTACTGTTATGTCAAGGTTGCCTTACCATTCTTAGTTTCGTGCTACGCATAGCAACCAACGCTGGTAGAATCAGTGGTGTTGGCAACAAGGGACGATGGACCGCGCGCGTCAGCGTGTCCATGGATATGGTGGCTAGAACCAGAGATTTAAGAACTCTGGCTAGAACCACCATATCTATGGAGGAAGAAAAAAGAAAAGCGCGCCGGTGTTACTCCATCAGCCAATCACAGAAGCAAACAAAACGTAGTCATGCGACTTTTTCAAAATGGCGCCGCGTTTACGCCTTCGGTACCAGCGGAGCGTCTGCTGTTCTTCAGTCATTGGTATAATCCATTATGTGCCCGAGAAGTATGGACAAAAATGTTTGTAGTCTCAGCGCTTCTTCTGCAAAAGGCCGCGGTGCAGTTCATTTCGCTACCGAGCCCGTTTTACGCGTGAAAATTCACCGAACTGAGTTGAAAAACTCCGCTTGGTGGCGCGCCGGCTTTTTGCTGTGCAAGCGCTTAATTTCAGCTCAATAAAGCACTATCCTTTCCGTGTTCCATTCTAATAAACGAACGAAGACATAGTTATCCACCTATCCATTAGTGCTGCCACTCTCACTTTGTTTTGGCAACATGGAAATAATTAGTAGTTCTCGGAATAATGATGTATCCGTGCTGTGATCTACTGCGCGTTCAATATGTGGCACATAGTGTCTTATATGAAATTCCAATAGTCAGAGTATACGGCGTAACACCGCCTCCCCTCCCTTCCGCAATCAATCGACGGCTCGGACACGCAGATATCGTTCTTCTGAGTAACATAACATATTTACGAGACATACACTTCACAATTGCACGAAACCCTATTAGTACCGGCCGCTTCGTTGAGCGACCGCGCCCTATTCCAGAACAGCATTGTCAGAGTGCAGGAACGTGACACGGATGCTCGCTAGATATAGTTATGCCGTGCTTCATTGAAGCGCTGAAGCACTCCTTTGGCCACGTGGTCGCCCCCGCGCACGAGAGGCGATGCATGATGTTGATTGTGGTTAGGTTAAGGAAATGACTCTGATTTCTGCAGCCCAAGCAGGGAGCACGGCTAAGCGTCCGTGGGGGTGGGGGAGAGGGACTGGGAGAGATGGAAAGGAGAGAAATGCCGGAGTGGAGGGCTCCGCAAATTTTGACCACCCCACTTGGGGTTCTTTAACGTGCACTGACAAGGCACGGTACACGGGCCTATGGCATTTTCGCCTCCATCGAAAATGCAACCGCCCCGGCAAGGATAGAATCCGCGTTTTTGGATGGCAACCGAGTGCCACAACCACGGCACCACCGCGGCGGACCAGGAGAGGCGGCACAGAAAGCAGTATGCGACTTCCTCGAGCAGTTCGGCCTCGCCAGCCGGCTGCTGTCTGTGTCATAGCAGTGTCGGTGTGCGGGAACTGATGACAACTCGCTCGAGAAGGACGCACCGAAAGCGAACGTTGAGATTTTTGCTTACATATGTTATACATTTTCTCTGTATCATCCCGCTCTCTCCCTGTCCTTATGCCTTAATGCGTATAACAAGCGAAACAAAAGCCGAGATGAGGGGAAAAGGGCGAGTCAAGTGCGCAGAAAATTTCGAGAGGTGTCAGAACAATCCACGAAATAAACGCCCGCCTCCCCCCCCATCTTTTTTTTTTCCTTCCTGAATCCCTATCAGCTTTGGGTTCGTGTCCGATTTCAATTTCTATTCCGTGATGCTGGTTTAAAAGAGAATAACAAATGTGTTGGAAACCATTGAGCTGTATGGATGTGTAGTGCCCAAACCCTCCTGCATACGTGGTAGTTGTAGTACTATACTATTCTGTTGTCCAATACAGAGTGATTAAAATTTTTTCAATGGGAAAATATCACAAAAAGAGAAGAAACGCCTAGCACTAAACCATACATCTCCACCCCCCTAAAATAAAAGAGACGTACAGGCATTTTCTATATACAGTGCGCATCATGAACGCTGAACGCTGTAGCTAAATCAATCCTTGCAGTTACTTTTGCGATAATGCCATTCACATATAAAGACAATTGTTGTTGTTGTGGCATCTAATTCCTCTTCCTGCAGCAGCTGCTGCTGCTGCTGCTGCTGCTGCTGCTGCTGCTGCTGATGATGATGATGATGATGCTCCTTCAATTTTGGCATCTACCCACTTGGGGGTGATTAGCCAAGACTCAGGCGGATTTGAGGTTAATTTACTAAGTTATGCTATACCTGAAATGTTTAGTCGTCCTTTGATGTTGAATTTGAATATTACAAACGTAGCTGCTGCTGCTCCTTGCTCGTCTTTCTTTTATTTCTTGCGATGAGCATGCATGAGACTGAGGACCATAGAAGACGAAGAAGAAGCAAGTGTTTTCGTAACGCTTCAATGCGCTTTGGCTTCATAGGCCGAGCATTCGACCACAACACGATCGTTAATCAGTACAGACGTACTCTCATTTGGTACGTCCCGGAGGTCGAGTACTGGTACTTGCCATGGGTAAGTTGTAATATGCGCTTGCGTGAGCTCTGCTGGCCACCAAGCCTGTCGTACGCTACATACGCTCGCTGTACGTGCTCTCTTTATATACTGCCGTGGGAACTACAGTTATTTGCTTTCTGACTGGTATGTTCCATAGTGAGCTCGAAACACGTATATCCGGTAACACCTTAGAGCTACCAGGTGAACGCTACGCGCAGCAGCATCGTGTAGGAAGAACATACGACCACGACATTAAATAGACGTGAAAGCATGCGATTGCATCCAAAAGAGAGGAAAAAAAAAAAGAAAACGGAAGAGCGTAATTATATGAAAGTTCAATAGGTTTTGGTAAACGAAAAGCACATCTCCCAGAACTACAGTATCGATGCGTTTTCCGCTCTACCTATAGGTAGCGGACGAAATGAAGGGACTTTAGTTGTGCCAGTTGTAATAATAATAATAATAATAATAATAATAATAAAGACGTGGAGGTAGTCCAAAGAAAGAAAGGGATGAGGGATGGTGGACGCTACCTGCAGTCGTGTTTCATCTGTGTGGTTGCCTCCAATTCGGCTGAAATCAGTTTCCTTGGTTTCTAACAGTATGAAAAAAAATAATGCAAGGATAGTGAAGCATTTGCTTCAGTGCACAAGGAAAGTACTCCACAAAGGCGAAAAGAAATTTACAAATTTAGGAAAGAAATAACAAGATCTTGGGATATCTGGTAGGCACTGAAAAGTTCAACGAAACGTTTGTCTGTGTTTGTAGTGCTTAGTTCTGTTGCACAATGACACATATCATTTGGAAGATATACTGTTTGAACATTTGCTTCTCTCTGACGTGCCAGAATCTATGTGTCAAATTTTCAGTGCTCCATCGTGTAGTAGAGCGTCAACGAACGTATACGCGGCCTTGCCACGTGTAAATCTCGCGTAAGACTGAGCTTGTCTTCGAGTGGCTTGAATGTCACGAAAGCGTGGTGTCATGCATGATGACATTCGGTTTGCGCAGGACGTGTGCGCGGTTAACTGGTTACCGAGTATTATCAGTATTACTGCTGCAGAAATGAAACAATTCTTGTTTTTGTGCTATAATAAGGTCGCCCCATATGAGTTAAAATACTGCTTAGTATATTGGTGAAGGAGGTGGCAACACACATTCTACACGTGAAGGACATTATAGAAAAGATAATAATATAAAAATAACCCCGCCAGGTTAGCGAAAGCCGGCGTCCGCCTGTTTGCTCCTGTGCAGTCAAAACGACGATGTATCTCAACACATACAAGAGGGTTTTGCTTATATAGGGCCATGACGTACCCTAATGTTTAACAGGTTAATGAACGTGTAAATGTGTTTTTGTTATCCTACCATACGTTTATTATACTTGTTACGTGCTATAACAATGCGTCAGTCGTTCATCTGCACGCATCTGCATATTTTCTGATGGAATCTACAGTTTCGTGGATCAGTACTTGGCTTCACATCGCACTGATTCCATCATGGTTGAGACTTCATCTCATGCCTCTCAACTACGTGAATTTGTGAATATGAATTATCCCAGAAAAATCTGACATCTTTACAGATTGTACGATGAATTCAGCCAAACGTGATTTCGTATCCAATACCTTAATGGTAATAGCAAGCATTCACGCAACTTTACAGACACCGCGAGCGCCGAACCAAACACAGTGACGTCGTCAAGCACCGGTGCTGAAGGTAAGGTACTATGATCATTGCCGCCCAGTTGTGACTTATTCGAATGACATTAGCTTTAAATTTTTATAACACTGGTACTTACGGATATAGCAGCGTGTTACATGATGGTCGCTCAAACGTTCGCATTAGATTTCTATCTCCTAGTTATTAAAAAGGCGGTCTTTCTCTGGGCCAGGAATTTGCCCTGTCTTGCGTAGTTTTGGACAAAGCTGCCGTCCTCCAAAGAAGAGAAAGAGAAAGCAATCTATACTTAAAGGGAGGAAAAATAGAACACAGACACAATGGGTACCTTGTTGTTTTGTGGGGTTTAACGTCCCAAAACCAGCTCTGATTATGAGAGACGCCGTAGTGGAGGTCTCCGGAAATTTCGACCACCTGGGGTTCTTTAACGTGCACTGACATCGCACAGCACACGGGCCTCAACATTTCGCCTCCATCGAAATGCAGCAGCCGGGATTCGATCCCGCGACCCTCGGATCAGCATCCGAGTACCATAGCCACTAGACCACCGTGGCGGGGCACAGCGGGTACCTAGTTTTCAAGTCACGCGCTTTGCGGTATTCATATGTTATAGAAATGCGTCAGAATATCAAACAGATAACGAATAGTCAATGTATTCCGAATAGCTGCACCCGTAGGCAACTGTGATTAGGAAAGCTAATACCATTTCTACTGTTTCATCCGTTTTCGTGCTGATGAAGGGCTGCTGAACTTTGATCGTCGATAGCAAGGTAATAGAAATGTATGGAAAGCAAAAAAAAAAAAGATCTTTAGCACGATGCTATAGGGGTTGCTGCAACTGTGAATGTTACTTTAACGAGCCTTCCAGTTCACTCTGCGGAATTCGGAAGAACTGATCTGCAGATAATAAGACACTGACGAAAATGGTGAGCATTCTTGGTACAGTCACAGTGAGGGGCGCTTTGGCTGCCAAACGCCTATACGATGCCTGTCGCCAAGTATATCCCCCTATATTGTATCACCGTATAGGGTGATTTCCTTGGCGAGTCAGGAGGTTTAGATAGCATCCCTCGGTATAGAAAACTTCATTCATTTTTTTCGGTGCGCTTGTGTAGGTGGCGAGGGTGGCTTATGCTTATTTTGTTGTTCATTGCTTTATAGAGATCGCAGCCTCTCGAGCGGCCATCGTAACTCCTGATTCACAAAAAGGTACGGAATACATAGTGCCATTATGTGCATTAAACGGTATACATCCCGCTTGCAATATAAACATGCCTAATCGTCTGTCTGCGCATTCTTGCACCGTCGAAAACAGACGAGTGGTAAGTATGACACATTCTTTATTCCCACATTTAATGCAGGGCATCAGAATAAGAGGAACTGTGCTATCAAGGGTGCATAAGTTGCCATTATACATACCGTCTTCGGTATGAGAATGTACGTAGGAATTTTATCGGAGACTGGGCTGAAAACAATTAATGAGAAAGCCGGGCTGTGGTAGCCTTTGAAAGTAACATAATTGATAGCGAGGCGATAGCTTTAGCAGGGACTCCGGAACGTTTTTGGGAGTTGGGGTGGGGGGGAGGGGTTGCTAGTATTCTCGTCTTTTTATGCTCTGTTTATATATTTCTTAATATTTATCGGTTCTTATTTATTTGCATTACCTATTATTAATTAGTAACTTTAATGACATCAATGAATAATGTTTTAATTCATTTTAGCCGTATTACATTTTACATATTCGCATCCTCGCTTATTTTGCATTGGTATACATTTTAAAAATAGTTTGCAATTTCTGAAGTACTGAAAACCTGCGCACACCCGCGTGGTTATGTGGTCCAGGAGTGGACACAACCACCGGCTTCCGCAGAAGGCAGGGCCTCCTCTGGAAAAAATATTAAAGGGTCCCTGAAACATTTTTTTGACATTGCGTCACCGATTAGGCAACACAATTGCGAAATCATTCACACCATAAATAAAGCGAAGCACAATGCGCTAAGGCAGCTATGGGCTTATTTCTGTCGCCTTCCTCCTTACCACTGCTGTTCCTCCTCAACTCGATCTGCTGCGGAGTGCGCGCTAGCGACGACAGCGCCTCCCGCGTCAGCCGCTCTGCCGAGCCTCCCGTAGTGACATAGCGCCCCGATATCCTCACTGAGGTCGCCCGCCTCGGCAGTGCTAGCCTCTGTAATAGAGCGCCGGCGACTCGTGTGACGCCGCCAGATGCCGCGATGATACCGTTGGCTGAAACGAAGGAGTACGTTGTAGAAGCACGTTGTTCGCAGCTAGGTTTTGAAAATTACGCGCACGTCACTTGGGTCGGGGCCAATCAGCGACCTCTCATTCGATCGCTCGATGACGGGGGCGTTTGAAAACGCTTTTTGGCGAGCTGCTGCGACCTTTTGCGATACGCGTGTTCAAAACCTTATTGTAAATTACACACTTTACGCACAGCGCTAAAATCTGTCCTGTAATGGTCCTAGTGACCCGCTCTACCGGATCACCATGTTTGCACAAAATCGTCAAAACCGTTTCAGGGTCCCTTTAAGGGCCTGCGGCCGCCGCTCCCCCCCCCCCCCTCCCCGCCCTGTTCGTCCCTGAGCTTTACGCCATTTGCATAAAGATCTTCAGATGAAATGAATCCCCGACTGTGTGTAGACAGTGTTCGTGTCTTTATGAAAACAAACCGCGCAGACGACCACGAGGTGGAAATTAGCAAACAGCATATTAATTGATGCTGTGTTTGCTTGTAATTGACCTCCATTGCTTGTAATAGACCTTTGTAATTGACCTCCATATTCAGAAAAGCGCAGCAGCACGGCCCTTAATTAGCAAGCATGCCGCTGTGCACATGTGATACAGAGGCGTCCAGTTTTAAAGGGAACACATGCGCACAGGGTGAGTCTGTGTTTAGCTTCATTGCGAAGCCTCTGTCGCATATATTTGCAGCACATAACTTGAGGTTGGCAGTATTCGACGCATCTTCACCATCTACGGACATCAATTCCGCAGCCACATGCAGATAAGGCGCCAGCAACAGGAAAGACGCAAATTCGAGTGTTCCCTTTAACGGTGTACCGTACTGTACATACGCACATCAGTCTGGCTGCATATATCCCGTCAGTGGATTCCATAAGTGAGCTTCTTGGGGATGCTTGCTGTGCATGAAATTTCTCTTTCGCTGGGTGCGCTTGATGCTAGAGATATCTCACCACTGTCCCCTGTATTCCCTGTGCGGCTCTTCGAATGTCACTTCGACACAGGAACTCAAATCGCCCGGTCTCCACTTTTCTCGCATGACCTTTCGCCCACCTGCCATAGGTGCTCTCCTGTGACGTTCTTCATCACCGCTGGACTGTTCCTGCTCTTCCTCGTCGGTTACTCACTCTTCATGTTCGTAAGCGGTAAGCTCAGTTCGGTATTTCAAGACTTACGACACATAGCCTTTGTGGCGTGTGTCACTGGAGAGGTTCCTCAGGCTATGTGTAGTCAAAGCTTCACCTTCGGCGACGCACAGTAAATTGATGCATCAGCCAACGTGTTCTAGGTGAGCTCATAGTTCTTAGTTACTCGACAGCGTGCAATGTTTCCTTGTGTAATATTTTAATTTCTTCAACATAATGATAAAGGAAATGTCCTCCACAGGTGTTATTTGTGTGGAAGCGCTGCCGTCGCTTCCGAAAATGGCACGAACTGCCCTTTATTAATTATAACTTCAAGGGTGCCTAAATATTTACAACAACAACAACAACAACAACAACAACAACAACAACAACAACAACAACAACAACAACAACAAAACTTGTCCTGCTGCTGCTACTACCACGGATTTATACACCCCTCCCCAGACACCCTCAGGGTCTCCCCCCCCCCCCTTTCTTTTTTCTAAATTCTGGATAAACCGCCGACTACTACAACTACTACGAGACTCCAACTACTCCTGCTACTACTATTAGTGGGACGACTGCTGATAACAATAATTATAAAGAGGGCTAGCATTCCATGCGACCACGCTATTTCTTCTGTCAACGCGTGCCTCATTTGCTAAATGGCAGCGTGTGAACGTTTCACAATTGCGCCTGTGCTATCGATGGCTAATGGTTTTCCCATTGGTCGCAGCGAATACGGGAATCATGGCCGGACTGGAAGCAACGGGCGAGCCACAGACCGTGAACGACAGAGCGGCCAGCGAGCGTATTGCGACATACGCCGTCGATCGCGCAGAGAATAACTCCAAGTCGCACCAGGGAACGGCGCCTTACACAACTCCCGAGTGTGGGTCTCATTATCATGCCTAGACTCCTTGTGTACTATGCTGCGTCTGCGAATGACTGCAGCGTGGGATTATGGGAGCAAACTGTGTGCAAACTTGAGTGCAAACTGTTGTTGTTTCAGGTGGGAGGACCTCGTCAGGCGTCAATGCCTTTAGTCCTCTCTTTCCAAAGTGTAATTCTTTTTTTTTTTGCACTTGAATAAAATTTCAGTTTCAATTTCAATTTCACATGCAAAAGGCGCATTGAGCCTTCAGTATTTGCCAGGTGAACCTGACAGTGTAACCATGATTTCTTTAGGGAGAGAGACAGAGAGACGCAACTTTATTTTGTGTTCGGCAAGTTATTGGGGTGGACTGTTTTGCGCCTCACGTCGGCCATAAACCCTTGGGCCCCGACTCTTAAGGATTATTTTTTATTCCTGGTGCCAACATGTATGTACAAAAATACACTCTAACTGTTCACACAGTTGCAATTGCAATAATATGAACTTCCAGCGAACACAAGTCACAATTTCGAAGGTCAAATAGCAGGGCAAGCACGATTACTCGTTCCGCTTCATTATTCTTCACGTCGTTTGCCATGCACTCATTTTCTGCTCAGCGCAGAAACATTGTGTATTAGTGTCGAATATCGGGAAACGAGCGGTACGAATATGCATGCTGGGCATTCTTATTAACGTTTCTGTTATATTTTGAAGAGAAGAAGACATTATAGCGCACACTGGCATGACGCTCTTCGAACAGCATGTACAGGTACGTCTCAGACAGATTTCCAGAAGGCTTATGCATGTCGGAATGTTCTTGCAGCTACGCAGACAGGGTCGCACGACGAAATGGGCGGCGACAGCAAGATGGCCACGGGAAGCGCTCACGGAGAACAGCTGCTTCGCACAAACACGATTCACTCGAACACAGCACTGACCGCAGCGACGACATCGGGGACATCGTCGACTCGCTTCACCACCGGAAGGGGCCGCAAATTCAGTGAGAACTGGACGCCCGTAAATTTCGCGCATGCGTAACGTAAAATGTTGCTCTTACTGAGCACGTCCAAGTATTAAATATAGGATGTTTTCCATAAATGAAAAAATATGCCTAATTTTCATAAATGCTACCAGAAAATCGGCACGCCTGTGTTCCCATTTATGGGTGCCTCTTTTCCCCAGTCATTGGGAAGTAGGCACCATTTAACGATGTCGACAAAGCAAACAAGACCGCGAACAGTATGTCAGTGACGATGATAATCATGATCATGATCGTGGAGCTTGTTATTGTCTGTTTTTAAACGAGGTGGTGACCAGTAGTCGCCTAGGCCTGTCCGTTACAATCATGTATTACCCCATCTATCACGTTCGGGAATCCTGCCTCAAAAAAAAAAAAAAGAAAGGAAAATGGGAACAAGCTTCTGTTTCTGTAGTGCTTTTATCTACACCTGTAACGACTCCTGTTCATCGGTCTCATTCCTGTGTTTCCTTCCGCCAATATTCTAAACGTCTCTTGCTTATATCAACCGTTGGCCAGTTAATACTTCCGTATATGCTTTGTAATCCCAAGAACTCTAAAGCATATGCGCGTCTAATTCCGCGGGTCTTTTCAGTTGAATATCCTGGAGGCGCATCGCGTTGCGTAGTTCCTGGATTTTTCTTGCAACATACACATGCCTCACTTTTATGCGATTATTTACGTATATGTGTTTTCGGCCTCAGGCAGTGAGCTCGGTCTTCGACTATCGATGCGTTGGCGCCTGTGTGGCACTGATTATCCCTTCTCATTTTCTTTTTTTGGTTTGTACGTTTGTAAAGCTCTGTGGCCATTTTTGATTCCATTCGCTGTACCCAATTCACCACTACTCTTTCTCTTTCCTTTTTATTCCACTTAGTTTGTGTATTTACTGATATATGTGTGCCTCATACCCGCATTGGGTTTGTGAGCTCGAGCCAGCAATATGTAAGGGCCATACGTGACTGGATGTAAACCATTACCTTACACTTACCCTGTACATGATTATACTAGCGTCCCTGATGTATTCCATTCCATTCCACACTATAAAGAAATTCAGTAATTCGTACGATTCATCACCTGTTGTTGGAATACGACAGCCCGGGAAGCAGCCTCTTAAACCCCAACATATGATGCTTTAGGGATTGGATCGTACCTTAAAGGGATCGACAACTGGCCAGAAACGTGTGAACAGAACTTTGTGGATTTGTAAAGAACCTGAATTATAGTGATGGAATCTGGCACCCTTTCGCGATTTGAATAGTATTTGTATTTTTAAATTCAGCTTGAAAATCGCGGCTATTGAAAAGCGGCGTATATCTTGGTGGTGAAGCCTTGGTACTGTGCTATGGGGTCTACAAATTGCTGTACGTCGCCTGCTGCTGTTCATACGACCATAGCTCGGGCTTAAAATTGCAGTAGGTACATAAAAACGCATCCCTGCTCTATTATTTCCTTTCTGCGCCATCAAAGGAGCCGACGTTGAGAAGTGGCGCTGCCTTTGCGGCCCCCGAAAACCTGCTTTTACTCACGGCGCATGCGCGCAGCGTCTGCCAGCAGCGCGCGCATGCGCTCTGTCGCGGCAGAACCTGGCGCAAGCACACTCGACGGCTTTCGGCACTGTTTGCAGCATGTGTTGCGTTTAAGACTCCACAGCCGGAAAGCTGTGATAAAAATTTTTGCAGAGCATTTTTGCCATTGTTCTTGCATGACTGGACACTCTGACTGGTAAGCTACTCGTTAAAATAAAGAAAACAGTACCTAAAAAATTGGCTGTCGGTCCCTTACTCAACGGAGGCCCGTATATAACATTAAAACCCTTGCCGAGGCGCACTGACGGAATCGACTGCTGATGTGCAAGTATTCTTGGGCAACTTTACCAACGAATCCGCAGCGTAACGCTCTCCCTGCTGGTATATGTAGAGCCTCGGGTAACCACTTCTCAAGTGTGTCGGGACTCGAACTCTCGAACTTCGAATGATGAGTACTGAGAACAGCAATGTCCTAACGACCAGACCGCTGTCCATCATGCATCGAATCATATGAAAAGGTACTAGAGACGCGTATGAATACCTGCATTGTGGAATCGACTTCGGTGAAGTTAAAAGGTCCGACAGGTGTTGCAACGAGTTGCAACAACAACAACAACAAAAAAAAAGAAGTTTGGGTATGTTCGAAGAGTCTTGGATCCAGTCCGGTCGGAGTCGTAGTTTCCGATCGCATTCGGGCTATATAGTTTGATAAGGTTCGATGAGGGTCAGGGGCAGTTCAATTGGTCGATTACATTTCCAAGAGCGGAACTTGAGCAATCCCTGTTTTAAAAGGTTGGTATTTATTAGGGACTTAATCGCCGCAGTTGTGCGCAAGACCCACGCTTATAGTACATCATCCGGTTCGGTGCACGCGTGCGGTCGTGCACAGAACCGGATTTAAGTTTAGTCAAACTGAATTGCACATGAACTTAGTCAAACCCATGTCTTTCTGTGGGACTCGCTTCAAAAAAGCAATAAAGTAAATCGTCAGCCCGCCGTTCAAAACTAGCAGTTATCAAAGATGGGAAAAGTTCATCACTTAAAGAAATCGGGAATGCACGCAGCGAGCGCAAGGGCACTGGAGGCTGGGCTTCGCCGCAGTGGCGGAGGACCCCAGCAACTTCCCGCCCGATCGCTGGTGTGCGTGCTCGGTGGCCGGTCCCAGCAGTACGGCTCGCTGGCGCTGGACGGCCTCTGCGATGTGGCACTGGCGCCCTTCTACGCGCTTCCGGGAGGCGACACCTTCCTCAACGACGATCACGTGAACACGCAGGCGGTGCTACGAATGGCCTCCAACTCCACCAAGACCACCTACGGCATCCACATACCACTCAAGTACGGACGGTGCCCGTATGATGTTTTTACGTGCTAAGGACTATCTTGCTGGTTCAGGAACTCTTTGATCTGCCGTCGTTTAACATCTCTCACAGTGTTCGCCAAGTGATCTCCCTCCACATGTGCATGTTCACGTCCGAAGACAAATGTGAAAACACCTGCTAATTTACCGGACAAGGAGCGAAAGCATTGTGACTAAAATGAACTTGTTAGAAGTGAGATAGGATTACGTGTAATGCTACATTGCTAACAGAGCGAATTAGCAGCGCTTGGGCGCAACAGTTGCGAATGATATAGAAAACATACGACAATTATACGGAATGTGCATAGGCTTTGTATGGAAAAATTTGGAATTATTGGTATATGGAACGGAACGCCTCATTAGATGGGGGTAGGGAGGGCTACAAATTGCTCATTTCAACTTGGCTTCTCTGTCGCATTATGAAAAAAAAATAAGGAATGGTTTGAGAAATTTGAGAAAATTTTTGTTTCTAGTCTGATATTTCTTGACATTACGGCGAGATTCGGGGGTTTCTTTGGACTGGGAGTGCCATTCAAGTAATCTTCATGGACACACATCAGTGCGAACGGTACCACGTAAATATCATTTCCTTCCTTTCAGAAAAGTACTACAGGCGAGAAACGACCTCATGAGGCAGAAAGCCCAGGACCGAATGAAGAACTACTGGATCAACAACAACGTTTACCACTACGCAATTCTAGACTTGGATATTGGGCCTAACGCCACGACAGCGTCTGCTGCGGTCAGCCGAGTGTTTACCGTACTTAAAGTAAGTTCACAGATTGGAGTGTCGGGCCCGTATTCACAGAGAACGACTATACCATAGAAAAAAAGAAAGTTATTGGGCGCTTAAACTTCGCCTTTATGAGCGAACTCTATCATAGCGTCATCGGGCCCCGCTCGCATCGCCACCTATAGTAACGAATTACGCTTATTCGTACGTTCAAACATAAAATCGGAGATGCCATATGTGTAGTTGTTAGTTCAGTCGTAGTTTGCGATCTCTCTGACGAATTCCTCATTGAGAAATTTGAAACTTGTTCGATAACCCACCTGTGCCGTAGCGGAGGGCTTGCGTGGTCGGTTGATTCGGGAAATAACGGTATGGCGGCAATTCGAGACGATTATTTTCGCAGTAGACGCCGACAACGACGACACAGGACATTCTGCGACCCGAGCTCTTGACGCTATCACGTCATCATCATCATCATCATCATCATCATCATCAGCCAATTTTATGTCCACTGCAGGACGAAGGCCTCTCCCAATCCTCGCCATCCTTGCCTGTCCTGCGCGAGCTGATTCCATTTGATGCCTGCGAATTTCTTGATTTCGTCCCCCCATCTTACTCTCTGCCGCCCACGGCTGCGCTTACCCTCTCTTGGTATCCATTACGTCGTTCTAACTGTCCATCGGTTATCTGGCCTTCTCATCACGTGGCCTGCCCATGTCCATTTTTTCTTCTTAATATCGTTCATTATGTCGGCAACCCCCGTTTGTTCTCTGACCCACTCGGCTGTCTTCCTATCCCATAGTGTAACGCCTATCATTTTCCGCTCCATCGCCCGCTGCGCGGTTCTTAACTTCCTCTCTAGCTTCTTTGTAATTCTCCAGGTTTCTGATCCGTAAGTCAGTACTGGCAGGATGCAGTAGTTATATAGTTTCCGCTTGAGTGATAGTGGTAGGTTTCCGTTCATGAGTTGTGAATGTCTCCCATATGCGCGCCATCCCATCTTTATTCTACGGTGGATTTCTTTTATATGGGAGGGTTCTCCAGTAAGTAGCTGTCCTAGGTACATATATTCTTCTACGACTTCTATAATGTATGGGTTTCGACCTTGAATAGACGTTTTTTCGCCGTGCCACTTAGCATTATCTTTGTTTTCTGCATGTTCATCCTTAATCCTACCTTAGCGCTTTCTCGGCTTAAGTCTTCAATCATCTTTTGCAATTCGTCGCCATCATTGCTAAAGAGTACTATGTCATCTGCAAATCGCAGGTTACTCAGATATTCGCCGTTAATCCTGAGCCCCGTCTCTTCCCAGTCTAATCTTTTGAAGATTTCTTCCAAACATGCAGTAAATAGCATGGGAGAAATTGTATCTCCCTGTCTGACACCTTTCTGTATTGGGATTTTTCTGCTTTTCTTATGAAGGAGCAGGGTGGCTGTAGAATCTTTATAGATGTTGGCTATTGCGTTTATATAGCTATCACATATTCCTTGACGGCGTAGTGCTTCCAGAACTGCTGGTATCTCTACCGAGTCGAAAGCCTTTTCGTAATCTATGAAAGCCATATAGAGGGGTTTGTTGTATTCAGCGGATTTCTCGATTACTTGATTGACCGCATGCAGGTGGTCCATGGTAGAGTATCCGTTTCTGAACCCTGCTTGCTCTCTGGGTTGATTAAATTCAAGTGTGGCCCTTATAATATTGGTTGCGGGTGCGGTTGCGGGTGAAATAATATTTCACCCGCAACCGTCCGGCCATTGACAAGAGAGTGAGAGAGCGAGAGAGAAAGCGAATTAACGAATTAATAAATAATAAATAAATACATAAATAAAACTTACGCAGGAGAAGCTGTGGGAATTTGTCCCCGAATGTATATCGGTACATAAATGTATCTGGCCAAACATGAGCAAGTATCGCGGGATATCGCTGAGCTACGCCAGAGTCCGTCGATGCTCTCTGGATAAAGATATTTTCAACGCGTGGTTGTATTATTAAACGGAGATTTTCATAAACGTGCCTGCTTACTAACTCTTCCGACTAGATACATCAAATATTTTTCCGAACTCGCGCATGTTTCAGAATGTAATGAAACCATCGTGTGAACAAATACGTTATTGCAAATCATTATATAACAAGGTCTACTCGCAAGGTGCTTCTTGTTGCTTTGCGCATCGACCGAAATAAATATCTGGCCGAGTGTTCCTATCGGCATTTTTTCCCCTTAATTCTCCCGGACGTAAATGACCTTTTGCATTGACCCCCCTCAGTGGCTTTCTTTTTTTTTTTTTCACTGCAGCTCTTTGCGAAGATCCAAGATGTGATCCGCCAGGAGGCGCCTAAACACACGCCGAAAGCTCAGCCCGATGCCTACGTCATTCTAGGCGTCCAGCTTTGGATGTCCACGAACGACATACTTTTCAAGGCGCTCCGCAAAAGCGTCCGGTAGGATGAGCTTCTCTCAACTCGGTTCCGTAAAATCAATCAATCAATCAATCAATCAATCAATCAATCAATCAATCAATCAATCAATCAATCAATCAATCAATCAATCAATCAAAAAATTATAGGGCAGCGGTTTTCAAACAAGGATCTGCCGGTACAAGCTGCTCCACGAAGCCATTTTGAAGGGTCCTCAAAACGCATACTCGGGGAAAAAAATGAAAGGCTTTTTAGGCCACTTAGTGGGTTTAGTCTTGCCTCATTTACGTCTTCCGGAACTGCGGCAGCAATCCGCACTAGATATCACTTCAGCAAGTCATTTTCCCCTTTTTCCTATTCGTTCGCTGAAAGGCGTCGCCCATCCCTTCCACTGGACCACATGAGGTCCCTGACACATCCATGACTTAAAGCCACTGTTCTGGGATTTTACCGTCCGAGACCACGACCATCACGATGCATATTGTAGTTGGGGTTTTTGAATTAACTGCGACCAACTGGTGTTTGTTAGCTTGCACCTAAGTTTAACATATACCAACGCTTCTGCACGTCACCCACACGTCTTTCGTATAGAAGCGCGGCCACCGCAAGCATGATCAGTTTGATATTTAGCCAGGAGTACACTGCGGAAGAATCCTCGCGAGCAATGCATTGATGAAACGTTTTCCTCCTGAACCGTTTCATTCTTGTCGAACATAATGTGTGGCAAATGATCTCTTTTACGTAGACAAACTCTTTGCATAAATAGTCTGTGTGAGATACTTTTAGAGCGCTTGATTAACTCTAGCGACGAGCTTCAAATCCGTTAACCTGACGACTGCATTTTACAGTCGTTAACCGCAATCAGGTGCGATGAGAAAGAAGTGACTGATTATTTCATCTGTTCTTTCTTTAAGACGAGGTTTACAGACCGCTTCTACTCACATTCTGTATGACGAACATATGCAGCAATAAAAGCTAAAGCACAAAACGAAGAAAAAAAAAAGGCAATGCAAATGTTGCACGATCCCGGTTTCTATTCCCGCTCTCCGAGCGAAGTTCCGTGATCGACTTTCCGTCTCTGAACTGACATTCGGGTCTTCCTTCCGGCCTCTTAATTCCATTTTGACATGTACTAAGTTCCTGTACATGTCATGCTTAGTTCCTAGTACATGTACGGGTTTCTTAGTTCCGAATATGATGCCGCAACGTTAAAAGCGCTAAATAAATGCAAAACTATCCTCCTTTCAACCAAGAGCAATTTGCAAGTTGTCTGACAATTTGTTTTCTCCTCTCCGGCTGAATAGGTCCTTCGCGATCAGCGCCCTGATAGCCAGGACTCACGTGGTCGAGCGTGGTTATGACCATTGCAAGACCAATGGCCCGGCACCGTACGAGATCGAAAACGACGACCACGTAATGGGAATGGTGAGGTGGAATCGTTTTGGAACATGCTGCGCCTAGTGGCGAGCGTAGGGATTGATGGAAACGTTTTGCACGAGGAAAAAAAAGGTGACGTGTGCGTTAGTGACAATGCCATAGCACTGTATAAATTTGTGGAAGAGTTTTTTATTGAGCGTGCGTCATACCGACGTGGTTATACCACATCACAATTGACGCAAACGCGAGTTCTTTGCGCGGACGCTGGTGGCAGATGAATGTGAATGCGCTTTTATGCAAACTAAAAAAGTTGTCAGCGGCGCTTTGCCCTCTAGTGGATTGCGCTTTCTGGTGCCTTAAAGAAAAATAAAAAGCAGTGCCAAAAGAAGAAAAAAAGGAAAAAGAGACAAAGCGGCAGTAATAAAGAAAAAAAAATGGTACTGTGTAGTCCAAATCGCACGCCTAATGCCGCTCCACTAACTTGAAACCTGGAGCAGTGTGAGGCAGTAATGCTAGGGTGCTTCCCGCAGGAAGACATCAATCTCTGCACTGATCCGGTTTGATAAATTGTCTGTCGACAGAAAATATGGGCCTATCCTGGAAGCATTGCAATCAGAGAGTGTGTGTGCATGTGTGGGCCGATCCTGGAGGCTGGGCAGTCCGCGCATGCGTATGGTTGTCGTGTCGCAAGTAATTTGTCAGAATTCTGTTAATAATGCAATTAAATCATTATTCCTGTTGTATAATTCACTCTGAATCATGTTAGTTTAGTATGAACCGGTTTTGATCTATTATGCACTTGTTTTGGCCCTGTTTTGAGAAATTGTTTGTGAGCGTGACCACGAGGACGACGTTAGACGCCGGCAGACCGGGCTCGTAAGGTGCTTCGCGCCTAGCATAATGAAAGCATACCACCTAGCCCAACATAAAATTCTCTTAAGCGAGCAGTGATGTAAAATTTTCAAAAACTTTCGGGTGCCCCCTCGGGTATAACAGACACGCGATGACCGAATTGGGATTTTTGTTGCACCGCAGGCCAACACCGTGGCCTACGTGAGGACGTTCGCCTGGGTGCAGCGAACGTCCCTGGCCGTCTCGTTCACGCTCTGTGCGCTCCGGTACCGTCCCAAGAAGGAGTTCGTCGTCGGCGTCGAATGCGTCAAGGGCGTCGTGGCTACTTCGTCTTCCGGGGCCGTGAGTTTAAAGATCTCACTCTTGTCAGAAGCATTTGTGTTGCGTGAGAATACTCTTGTAAAGCACTTTGTGTGCGCACACAGCTTACTACTAACTCATCCGTTGTGATCTGAGGTTCGAACGGTCTCAAGAAAGTCTATAGGTGACAGAAGAGGAAAGCAGCACAACGACAAATAAAATTAAAGAAAAAAAAAAAGGTGTTTTCGTTTCCATACGGAAGCATTTTTCACAAGGCATTCGTATCGAGCAAGAGAACAAACAACAAGGCTTCCTCAGGAAAGCCGAAACGTCTGTTTTTATTCTTTTTTAAAATTTTATTTGATCGGTGTGCCTGTAGCTGTTTCATCTTCTGCCATAAGTGTGCCGACCAGACGGGCTTCAGTCGAACCCTTGATTCCAACGTCTACAGGTCTACCTATAGTTCTTATAAGGGTCATGTTTATTATTTCATATGGAATTCACGGTCTTTGCCGACGACGGTTCTAGGCATCTTTAGAAAGCATCTGTTTGGAATGCCTGCTGGACAAGGAAACATGTTAGCGATGGTGCCTTCTCGTATCGTTTAGAAGAATTTGCGCTCAGACGGTTGTTCCAAAGCTAATGCAGAACAAGTAATTTTGCTGGAATTTTCCGTCCCCCGAGTCTCTTTCATGCCCACCAAAATTTAGGCATTCGGGTTTCTGCATCGAGACCCCATGAAAACGGGGCCGCGCTGGCTGGGAACCGAACGCGCACCGTTGCACATTGCAGCTCAGCACCTCACCTGCTAAGCAACCATGGCGAGGGCATAATGATTCCTGACAACGCTATCTTTATCGTTGAAAAATGTGTCATTGTGTACTGCGGATGGACATTGTGCGGCCATGAAGACTCGGTGTCCTTTTCTATTAATATCTATAGCCGAAAAGTTACGCAGAAAGATTTACGCTGGTTCCTTGCAACGCTTCCTTACAGAGATGCCCCGCCACGGTGGTCTAGTGATTATGGCAATCGGCTGCTGATTCGAAGGTCGCGGGGTCGAATCCCGTGTACTATGCTATACAATGCACGTTAAAGGACCACATGTGGCCCAAGTTACCGTAGCCCTCCGCTATGGCGCTTCGCGTAATCATATCGTGGTTTTGGGACGTGAAACCTTGTTTAAACCAATCAGTGTGTTATAGACATCCAAATAGTTCACGCAAGTAAACTTTCGTCCTCTTCGCCGACAAAAAGGTACTACTGGATAGATACTGATGAGCTATTTGAGCAGGTCAGAATATACGCAACAATATTATTTTGCCCTCTCCACGTGCGTGTGTTGATTCTCTTGAGTGCGCTGCCGTCAAAGTCGTCAAAGCGAAAAAAAAAAGTAAACGTTCCCATGCACTGCACTCGCTAGTAGCACAAACATATATATTAGCTATATAAATTTCACAAATGAATTACATAGCGTCCTGATTCGCACCTGGGACCGACCGACATTTTTCCGAGGAAATCGCTCCACCCTCTCAGCTAACGAAATGATAGCATGTCCTAAGTCGAAGGCGAATGGTTCGACAAGTGGGAGAACACTGATGCTGACTACGGCAAACCAGTTCCGCACATGCCAGTTCATCAGTCCGCCTGAAGCCAATCAGTTCTCCGATAGGCCGGACGACACGAGATTTCAATTGTAACTAGATAGTTGCTAACGATAAACACCCTACCAATTCCTTCTGGAGAGCCAAGAAATAAATGTCTCTGTTTTTCTCTTTTTTAAGGAATCTCTATGCTTCTGTCAGGATTCTACTCGATGTTGGAAATAAGCGACATTGGTACACGCTGAGTACCTCAATGACGCTCGCGGTCACGCTTTAGTTCCTGCTTCCGGGTGCATTTATTCAAGTGATGATAATAATAACTGCTATGGATTTACGTGGCATAGGCACGATATGATTATGAGACACGCATTTCGATCGCCCCGTCGAAAATCACTAGGCAATAATCCTCCAGCCGCTAAACTATACCACGGCGGGTTCCGTCTTGTAATTAGAAACGCAGTCTTAACATTAGGGAGTCATACATGCGAAGATGAGCCCTTGCGCTCGTGTATGCGCGCATTCCTTTCATCTATCATGAGTGCTGCCATACGGATGAGCATTCTGTCGCTATATACACTGCTCACAATGGCTATATTTTATATTGCATAAACACGGTGCTTTTATGCCCAGCAGTTTTACACCCAGGTGTTTCTGCACAGTCATGAGTATTACATGAGCTGCTTATTTGCAGTTGTGCGCCGAAAAGCCGGACTTCTTCGCGAACCAAGCCGTCGACAAGACGCAGCACACGGCGTTCTCGTGGCAGATTCCGGATCTGATGGCCACGTACGATACCGCGGACACTATGCAGTGGAAGGCGAGTGGGCCACACTTAGCTTTTCTCGTGACGTCCATTCAGGGGCCGTACTCTGAAATGCGTCGCCAAACACCGTAGTACCGCTGGTGACGTCATTGTGTCGCCTTTTGTGGCTCCTGCGGTTGTGATTGGCTGGTTCACAAGACCGGAAAAGCAAAGGCGGGCCTTCGATTTGTTCAGCCAATCACGCCGCAGGAGACTGCAAAGGCGACGCAATTACGTCACCAGCGATGCGACACATTTCAGAATACGGGCCCAGATAAATACGCGACAGAGGTAAGGGGGCAAGGAAATTTTCTTTCAGAGTAGGCATTCTTGCTGCTTAGATTAAAAGGTTTTTAAAAGAATAAAAAGAAAGCGTCCGAACGTACACACTGAAAAACGCCATGTTAATTGCCCTTCAGGGACCTTGACATGATTTTCGTTGCATGGATAAAAAACTAACAAAGTGTCCTTTCTATTGCAGCTCTAAAACTTGTGACTGAAACACGTAGTTGGTAAAATATGCATACGCGTGCTAGGAAATTATCAATAGAGTTTTAGCAGCGCCGTCATACCGTACGGTAAGCATACGGCAATGCCG
This sequence comes from Hyalomma asiaticum, assembly GCA_013339685.2. NCBI lineage: Eukaryota > Metazoa > Arthropoda > Arachnida > Ixodida > Ixodidae > Hyalomma > Hyalomma asiaticum. The sequence goes on from CM023484.1 coordinate 76,727,937, forward strand.
TACCGTCGTGGTCAGCGTGTAGAAAATTTAGACTCTGAGGGCTTTACCAGCAAGTTTGATCATCTGATGACATTACCGTGCTCATCGAGCAACTGTTGGAGATTTTTCCGACTAAAATAGCCACGTGCCAACTATGACGCTATACGGCATTACCGTGATTACCATACGGTAAGCGTGCGCTGCTAAAACTCCCTAGTATCTTCGTTTGCGTTTTTAGGACTTCCATAATGTTCTTTTCTTTTTAGGCTGATAGACGGCAACGGCGACGGCAAGAACCCGTTGAGACTGTCCACATAATTGCTATAGCAATAAATGTTCCAATAAATTACACTCATAACCCAGAGCACTGATGTTAGTCTGGTAATGACCAGAAGGACTTGAGCTGTCGGCGCAATGCAGTCGTGCTGAGGCACGAGCTGTCGTCCCTCGTTGGACATCACGCATGCCAAAACGAAAGTTTATGCAAGGCATATACCGAGGAACAATAAACTAAATGGATTCTGATTAAGAATGGTCACAATAAACCAGATTAGTATAATAAGATTAAATGTGCACATTAAGGTTTCACTAGAAAAAAAAACAGAAAATGATAGGTGTAAACTTAAGAGACAAGGAGAGAGCGGAGTGGGTCAGCGAGAAAACGTTTGCTAAGGACATCTTAGTTTAAATTAAGAAGAAGAAATGGGCGTGGGCAGGGCATATAGAGCAAGGTCAAGATAACCGTTCGTCATTAAGGGTAACAGAGTAGATCCCTAGAGAAGGCAAGCGTTGCAGGGGCGACAGAAAGGTGAACAGATGAGATCAAGGCGTTCGAGGGGGTTAAAATCATCACCATCATCGGCCCATCTTATGTCCACCGCAGGACGAAGGCCTCTCCCAATGCTCTCCATCCTTTCCTGTCTTGTGCCAGCTGATTCCATTTGATGCCTGCGAATTTCTTAATTTCGTCACTCCATCTTACTCTCTGTCGTCCACGGCTGCGCTCTTGGTATCTATTCCGTCGTTCTAACTGTCCATCGGTTATCTAGCCTTCTGATCACGTGACCTGCCCATGTCCATAATTTCTTAACGTCGACTATTATGTCGGCTACGCCTGTCTGTTCCCTAACCCACTCGGCTGTCTTCCTATCTCTTAGAGTAACGCCTATCATTTTTTTCGTTCCATCGCCCGCTGTGCGATTCTTAAAGGGGTCGTGAAAAGAATTTGGAGATGCCGGTTTGTAATTTTCACTGCTTCAATACGCACTCGACAAGCCGATTCCGAAATATTTCGGCGAAATATTCAGTGCACATTTAACAACGCCCGTTTTAAATCACAGCTTTCTTGCGCTCCCGAAACGACTATGCGACACTACCGGCCGGCGTGGTACTATTTGGTGACGCTGAGTTAAGATACTTTTAAGTTCAAAGGCACAGGTAACTCGCGTTTGCTCTAAAGGAATCGATTTACTTGAAAGCTAGAAAGGAAGAAAATATTTGGAAACCGTGCGGTGCCACCATTCGGAAGAAAAGCGGCAGCACCGTTTGTTTTCCCATGGCCTCCGAGGGCGCGCCAATCTCGGAGGTATGACAGCTACTAAGATGACGTCATCTGCAGAGTCGAGGGGAACGCGCGCAGTTAAACCGAAACCGCGTTTTTTATCGCTCTAAATCAACGCACACGGTGCAACGGAACAATGCATATTGTTGATCGGAGGGTCACGACGCCCAATACGCACTTAGTACAATATGTTCAGAAAACGTTTCACGACCCCTTTAACTTCTTTTCTAGCTTCTTTGTAGTTCTCCATGTTTCTGCCCCGTATGTCAGTATCGGCAAAATACAGTAATTATATAACTTCCGCTTGAGTGATAATGGCATGTTTCCGTTCATGAGTTGGAAATGTAATAAGCATGGAATCCATGCTTATTATTCGGTGTATTTCTTTTACATGAGTAGGTTCTCCTGTCAGTTACTGTCCTATATATGTGGGATAAAGTGGTCGCATACAATTAGCACAGGATCGGGATCATTAGCACAGGATCGGGATCATGTATGGGAGGGGCCTTCGCCTTGCACCGGACGTAGGCATTAATAATGACGTTAAGAGTGATTAACCGCATAATGAGATCAAATTAATGAAAGATGATTAAAAACGCCGAAGAGAAACAAAAGAAACGCAACGGAAGCATAGGCGATACACTGCTCCGCAGTTCGTGCAGCTTTCACTGTGGCGGAACTGACTTGGTGTTTCTTTTTTTGTTGTACGGCTAGCGAGAAGGACGCTCACATTGAGTCAATTAAGCCTTCCTCCTTAAAATAGGGTGTGTTCCAATACTCACGGTAGATGGCTAAATAGACAGCGGCCATCTTAAGTCCCATTCCATTTCTCACGTAGACGGCAAAATAAACAAACAGATTCGCGAAGACGGCATACGAAGACAAAAAGGATGCAGGCTACTTTGTTGTCCGAACAAGACGGCGGCTGCGAGGATTGCTTGAATATCCACGGACCTCACCGGAGCGGTAGTCTTCTCGCAAATAGGCGCTTTCTTACGCGATTTATGTGAGCTGCATTGAATTTTTCGTAGATTGGAACACTAAATAAGCAAAATAAACGAAAATTGTGAGCGTCTTTTCAGCTTTCTTTTGTCCACGCGAGATGGCATCTCGTCGCGCAAACGTCATCCGGGCGCGTTCCATTACTAGAATGACAAGGACGTGAAGCTGTCTTTGAAGCTGTCAAGGTAGACTGTCTACGATGCTGTCCAGAATTGGAACACATCCATATTTGGAAGTTCGAATATCTACACACTAGCGCGTCCTGCAATGGATTTTATGAGAGCCCGTAGACAGTCAGATTTGCTTCTTACTCCTCACAGATGTGTTCGCTCGCATTCGAGTACCAGCGCTTGAACTTGGCCGTCGCCCTGTTCGACGTGGAATGCGACGATTGGCAATTCGAGTGCACGCACCCGAGTGCGTCGCACATGCGGGGCTACGAGAGGACGCGCAGATTGCGAGCGTACCTGCGAGGAATGCAGTCTTCCAGCAACAAGAGCGGCAACGTCGGCACTGTGTGCGAAGGAACACGGAAAAGAACACTAATATGAAAACGTTGTATCGTTCTTCCGCGCTGACGCACTAATAGTCGATGCGTCTGTATACTGTGGTCATAGGGCTTCTACAAACTGAGTGAAAATCCTTGGGAACAGTATTTATGAAATATAGTTACGAAATATAGTCAACGCGTTACTTTTCTGTCTGTACAGTATATTGCAGTGTTGTGTATAGCAGTTACAGCATCTGACAATATTTTAGTTGCTTATTTATCACTTCTTTATTATAGTTTTTGTCGATCTTATAGACGCGCATGCATGTCTAAAGGTAAATGCTGGAGTTATAGTCGCTAAAACCCCGATATGATTATGAGGCAAATAGTGGGCGGGGGGCTGGGACGGCGAGTGGGCTCAGGACCTATTTGGCTCACGTGGGGTTCTTAAACGTGCGTCTATGTCTAAGTACACGGGTGTTTTAGATGCGAAGCAGCTCTTTGACTAGCCTGTGTAACGCTGTCCCTCCGTGCGTCCGTACGAACGCGCCGCAACGCGCTCCCCTTGCCGCAGGTGTTGGAGGGGTGCCAAGTAGGTCACGCCGCAGCTGCGCGTTGACGTCACGCTCCCCTCGCAGTGCGCGCTGACGTCACTCTCTCCCTCGCCTGCCGCGCGCTCGCCGCAGCTCCCGCAGCTGCCGCCTCGTCCGTTCGCCCGCAACACCTGCCGCTACCGCCGCTCGCTCCGCTACCGCGACCGCCGCTCGCTACACCGCCGACACCTCGGTTCACGCGCAAAATTAACACCATCTTCCCAAAGGGAACCCTGATGGGATGCGAAGCACCCGCTTTAGCGCCGTTCAACCCGTGACGCCACACGTGCGCAACGCTGCTGCTTCGCATCCCATCAGGGTTCCCTTTGGGAAGATGGTGTTAATTTTTTTTGCACGTCCTTCCATGTAAATGCCGCTCCGTGTTAACGCCTTAATCGCTAAGCTACCACAGCGGATGTATTTATGCAGAGTGGGTATCATCACGTTAATCATCCTTTTCATTTGCCTTTATGGAGCCGCCAGGTGGGTTCCGTTGCGGGACTGCAAGGAATGCCGTCTGCAGGACAAACTGTGCCTTGATCGGAGAAGTGACGGTCAACGAAGTACTTCTAAGGCGGAAGCCTTAGATTGTATAGGTTTCAAGGTGATGATGATTTCTAGGGTTTTACGTCAGAAAACCGCGATCTGATTATGAGAGACTCCGCAGTGGAAGGCTCCGGAAATTTTTGACCACATGGGGTTCGCACAGTACACGGGCGTGAACATTTCGCCTCCATCGAAATGCAGCCGACGCGGCCGAGATTCGATCCTGCGATCTTAGGATCAGCAGTCGAGTGCCATAGCCACTAGACCACTGTGGAGGGGGGGGGGGGGGGAGGGCTCAAGTTCCAAGGTTGCATTGTGAAGCACAAAAAAATGGGAGGACGCGCGAGCATTGGACTCGTGGAACGTATCTCTCGCTTTCACAGCGAGTCACTCAAGAAAACTGTGGTAGTGTGCCAAGCGACTACTAGATTCTACTTTCTGCTAGCATTAGTAGGTCTGTTTTTAAAACTGCGCGAGAAGACGTGGACAGTAGAAAGAAACACACTGCTCAGTGTATCCTGTGTGTTTCTTTCTACTGTCCCTGTCTTCTCGCGCAGTTTTAAAGACTTCTAAAAAGTTATGAACCAACTAGCCCGCTAGAACCTTCTACTTAGTAGGTCTGCCAGTAGCAGGCCCTTCTCTAGGCAATGCGTAATTATAGGTCTGTGCTCTAATTTCAAGGGCATCTTTCTAGAATTCAATCGCGCGTTGCTGGTACCCTCATATACCTGGCTTGTACCTGGGTATCCAGTGCGGGTGTGAAGCACACGTGATGTTATTACCGTCAATCGGCACGTACCTAACGAATGTGTCATGGTATCGGTGTCCCTACGTGTCGGTCATGTCACTCATGCCCTTCTACTCTTATCACCCTGCTTTACCCGACCCAGTACAGCATATAATGCTGTATTCCAGCTTCTCGTCTCTGTCCCTCTATGCCAATATTTAGTATATAAGGAGAAAAAAAAACACGCTTTTTTATTAGGGGCGAAGCTCCTCTTAGTCTAACCTTGTCCTGCGTCAGGCGTCGGGCGTAACCGGCGTGCCGGGAGGCACGCGCTCGCCCTCGGCGCGTGCCTCCCGGCGCGTGCCTCTCTCTTTCTCACTCTTCCATCTGCTGTCTTGTGTGAGAGACAGAGAGAGAGCGAAAGGCGCGCGTTGACTATGGAAACGCTCTTTCTTAGATGAACGCTCTACCAGCTCGCAAAGAAGGAGAACGCGCCCTCAACCGCGAGAGATAACGTTGACGCAGGCAGCGTCTCCTAGCGAGTTTCTTGATTGAGGAATACCGACTGCTCGCGTTGGAGAACCGTTCACCGGCCACCCATATATATATATATATATATATATATATATATATATATATATATATATATATATATATATATATATATATATATATATATAGGCACTGGATCTTGACTTGCAATGAAGTGCCGGTGGGAGATTTCACTTGTGCATAGTTGAACCATAAGGATTCGTAGCGTGCGCGTTAACTAAATTAATCCGGAACTCGGCACGATCTACGATGAACCTCCCGAGCTTCGCCCACTCATCATCATTCACTCCGTGGATATGCTGTAATTTTTTCTTTTTGCCTGAATTTGTGAAGTTTTTCGCCAGGTCTTCTAAGGCGATGTCGGGTCATGAGCGCCTAACGCTCCGCTGTAGACATGACAGCAGTAGCTAACGCAGGTAGTCTATATGATTGTCGTGTAATATACTGTACGAACGAATAAAACAGCGAGAGCAAAGCTGAGAATTTTGGAGTGTGGTATGTTGAATCTAATTTGGCTAGTAGTGTTGACAGAGCAGAACGTGTTGCAATAGCGCAACCTTTGAAGGACGGACCGCGTCTGTACAAGCCTGCGGAATATGCGGAAATGTAAGTGAAGTCTTCTATCAGGTGCTTTTAGATAAGCCGCACTCGGAAATGCATCCGCATTCGAAAGATTCTTTAAGTTTCAGCCATGTTTCGTCCACATAACAACTGCCACTAACACTTTGGTACACGTAATACCTGTATTTGCAGGAGGTGTAAACAAGCGCTACGTATGTCCAACCACTTAAGTACCTTATTTCTGCGAGACAATGCATCAGTAAGCAGGGCGACATTAAGGTCCTAAACGCAGCGTCCCAAACATAAAAGCGCCGACAGCACTTAGACTTAGGGGAACCGCGTTTACGTGGGAGGCACACCATGAACAAGACACCGGCGAGGCCTCGCCATCGGAGACTCTCTTGAACAGCTGTATGCCTTCGCGAAGTCCTCAATGTACATCAGCGGCGCGTTGATCCTAGCACGCGCTCCGGCCGACACAATCCTCGGACAACGGTGGCGACTGCTGAACACATAAAAGAACTGTGCGTCGGAGAGTCTCCAAAGACTCCACGCTATCTTGACTTTATGCCACTCTGTCGAGTTCAGTGTCCCCAGAACAGTGGACAAACCGAGCGCGCTGTAAAGCGCGTACTCAGCATCCACGTCCGCTACGTTGCCTTCAAGATACGTCCTCACGAAACAGTCTTTGAATTTGGCGATGTTTGCCGCAGTAGTTGGTCTCCAGCTTATGGTGTTCAAAGCCATGAGCCATAGGCTTTCGGCCAGTAACTGTCCCATTAAGGCCATGTTCGGCAGCTTTGATCGGGTCAATCCGGCGCGTATGAAGTTGTATGTATTAGAAGGCAGTAAAATATATCTGTCATCCACGACATGTGCGTGCCGGTGGGTGAAGGTTCTCTTCGCAGACAAGATAGACATGCGCGCCTTCCTCAAATCTAGGTTATAAGCGCGGCCGGCGAGCACGTTTTCGGCGAAATCTGGAGTAGCGTTTGGAGTCGTGAGAGAGAGTTTGTTGGCAAACACAGGTAGTATTAGGCTGACGTTATCGAATGCCTTCTTCAATTCTTCAGCGTCCTCCGGTTCGATAAGAGGGCTACTCCTTAACTGTTCCTGGGCGACTTGTCTTACGGCGGCGAATACGTTCCTTGCTTGCACGTCTTTTTCGTGGCTGGTTTGAAGTTCCGCCTGAAACAAGCCCCACAGTCCATTGAGCTTGCGTATGCTGTCCGTGCAGACCCCAAAGACGCGTGTGGAGACGGCGCCTGTCTTAATGTGAAATTCTCTCATTCCGCTCGCGACGACGTGCCACACAAGGTAAGCGGCCTTCGAAAGAGGATCCGCCTCGCCACTGAACAATTCGTAAAGGTATCGAATAATCTTGGTCCCTCGAACGCCGACCACTCGCAGCACGTCCAACGCGATACCGTATGCGTCTGCTGCGGCCTTAATGTCCTCGAAGTTCCAGACCTCTCGGCTGAAGGCGCTGCTGCCGTTTCGGATGTCATACGTTTTCGACAAGACTCTACCGCGCATCTTGGCGCACAGTGCTGCAGCCATTGCAGTCGTACGCTCCGATACAGCTACCGTGCTGACATTGCTGCTCAGGGCCCCTATCGTTGTGGTGAGATCCTCCAGAGCCTGACTGTTTAGGCGGCAGGTCACTGACTCCGCTAAGTACAATCTGGTCGCGCCGTAGTAGGTAACGCGAATAACTGACGTAAGAGAGTACCTCAGCGAGGCGGCCAAGATAAACATCATGGCGTCTCGGGAGCCCGCGTTCGTTAAAATACCCTTTGTGTGTCGTAGCAAAGCATTCGCCAAAGATGAAGCGAGCGAGTGGTGGTGAAGAACGGCCTGTACGCACGTCTGGTAGTAGGCGTTGAGGAAGCGTCCAGCCTCGGGCATTGAGATGCCGGCCGGTACGACGCCCGTGATCACTGCTTGTCGCAGCTGGTCACCCACGCCGTCTTTCTCCGAAGGTGAATGGCTGGTGGTGCTTGAGCAGACGTAACCGAAGAAATCTTCGCACGGTATTACACTCTTGTTGACGTACGCGTCGATTTCACGAACCTCGTCCGGACAGCAAAACCATGTTCCGGAAGGCTGCCTGCTGTTTCTTTGGCGTTGCTGCACGTAGACGACGAAGGTGATCGCCGCGGCTACGATTAGAGATACCGATATGCCACCCGCCGCGAAGATCGCTAGTCGAGATGCGGCCGACAGTGGGTAGGAAGGCACGTTCGCATTTTCAGGGGCTTCAGGAACGGCGGGACCGGTCGATGCCATTGTCACAGGGCGTGCACTGGCACCTTGGTTCGCACCTTCCGCCATGGCTTCTTCTTCGTCTTCTTCTACAGAGCCTTACACGCGCCCTTCGAAGGCGCCGATGCTGGAGCGGTAATAGGTTACTTGGCGACGATGCCTTTTTGGAATGTGTACATGATCTAGTTCATTATATATTTCTTCTCTGATAACTCGTGTCGAGGTAAATGGGGGAACAGAAGGTCAGAGGCCTCAGTCCCGACATTCCAAGTTCCTTGTTGACAGCAGAACAACAATTTCTTTGCTGTAGAAGGTAAATTCCTTTGTGTACTTTGAGCTCCTTGATGAAAATATTTTTTCATGGTATCAGGCATACGTCCTGTAAACTGACCCTAGAATCATGCGTAACCTCGTTCTTCCTGTACAATAAAAATTACTGTTCCCCGTCTCATTCTTGGCGACATTAAGAAACTCCTGCCAACAGGAGTTGACAGCAGGGCAGTAATCCAGGATTACTTGATGGGAAATCTTCATACGTGTGGTTGGGATCTATTGATCGCAGATCCAGGGCCTACGATATTCGCATTTCTAAAAAAATCGTTGTATCCGCCGTGGTATAGCTTAGCGACTTGCGAAGCTTGAGGTCGCCGGTTCGAATGCTTTCCCTGGCGCCCGCAATTCAATGAAGGCGAAACGCTTAAAAAGAAAAGCACTAGTGCGTTAGATTTAGGTGCACGATAAAGAACCCCAGGTGGTTAAAATTACACTCAGTAGCCTTACGGAGGGCCCCGGGAATTTCGACCACCTGGGGTTCTTTAACGTGCACTGGCATCGTACATTACACGGGCCTCAACATTTCGTCTCCATCGAAATGGAGCCGTCGCGGCCAAGATTCGATCCCGCGACCTCCGGGTCAGCAGCCGAGTGCCATTGCCTCTAACCACCGTCACGGGGAAATCGGCATGTAAAGCCTTATCATTTATTATTATTAGCGAAACATTCTCACCCTGACTAAGTTCTTTTAGATGCGAAGCAGCTTATGGTCGGGGCTATGTCACTTCCTCCCTCCATCCATCTACCCGCCGTGTGGCGTCCACACCCGCGCTGCGCATGCGCATCCTCCTCCTCTCCCCTCCTTGTCTCATCTCCTCTCCTCTCGGCATTCCTCTCCTCTCCGAACAGCGCGCGTTGACTATGGAAACGCTCTTTCTTCGATGAACGCTTTACCAGCTCGCAAGGAACGAGAACGCGCCCTCGCCCGCAAGAGACAACGCTGACGCAGGCAGCGTCTGTTAGCGTCAAACCGATGCAAACGCAACACCTAGTCAAAACTGCAAACGCGGTGTGCACCCCCCGTGCTGCTTCGCATCGCCTCATGGTCCCCTTTAGCGGGATATGGTGTAATTTTTTTTATTACGCACCTGGAGGGACATATGCAACATGGCGCTGGCAATGAGAAAAAGATGCTCCGCAATAAGCGAACGTTGCGTCGAAAAATAAGTAATTTCGACTTTCCGCGTCGCGTAAGCGAGATGTATGTGATAGCGTGATGCGATCAACCAGTAAACAATTCTTGGTGCCACTTGCTTTGGTGCGAAGTGTCGTGGTTACCTTACGGATGCACAGGACACCAGTATAGTTCATCGTCTGTGCGGATGAGTCGGTTGTGAGGTCACCGTTCTGCGGTCAGCGTTTTGTGGTGTTTTCCGCTCGTGGATGCCTTCTGATCACGTAGTATACACAAACATACGCTACCTGGAATATGAAGATGAAGCTTGGAAAAAAATAACAGTGATGAGAGACTGGAGTGCTACACCAGAGAAATGTTACATTATGTTCACAGTTTCGGTGTGTACGAGGGCTTTTGCGTGATATCTGACTGGATGAGAGACAACCCTCAAGTCATCCGTTCTTGCGGTACACTTAGAGCCGTTGGTTCACACATGGCTATGCTCTTGCAAAGCTTTAGAAAAAGTGCAAGTCCCCTAGAGGTACACCTGTCACCATCATTCACGATTCAGTGCCGCATTATAAACTGCATCGTCGCGAAAGCATGTGTCCGTGTCCGTGCTACCAACCTCAACTGGTTATGAGTTCGTCATGGCAAAATTGCGTAAACTGCTTGACAGTGAAAAAAAAAAAGAAAGCAGAAGATTGCCCAGTTTTTTACGCTGTTTTGCCGTAGTGTACGTGAACGAACTAGCCCACCTAAGGAATTTGCCTTTAGCGCTGTGTAGCGCGGAAAACGGACGACGACGACAGGAGACAAGGAGGAGCGCTAACTTTCATCAAAAAATAAACTTTTGTTGTGAATGGAAGCAATAACAAATAGAACTAAAGCAAAATAAGTGGAACAGTTCAGGAGAGGAGGGCGGTGGGGGGCTCCGGCGTGAGCCAACCTTCCATGTCTCTTGATGGTACAGGGTTGGCTTTATTGGAAAGTTCGCGCATGCGGTGACCACTTCGAGCTGTGATATCTCTGTTTTTAGTTCTCTTTGTTCTGTTTCCTCGCGTGCCATTTTTATGCAGTTCCTCAGTCATCGTGCACCACTCTCTGTTTATACTTCTTGCTTGGAACTGCATATAGTCTTGTTGAAAGTTAGCGCTTGTACTTGTCTCTTCTTTTCATATTTGTGGTCTTTTTGGTGTCACTTTCCCCTATGACGAAAAAAAAAAGATTCAATTTTATTATGCCTCTTTACGTACTCTTCGTCACTCTGGGTCAAACAGCAGCGCAACAAGGACGATGTCTAGAAACGGGCACACACATCCCAAGCGCACCGTCTCGTTTCTGTATTTTTATTCTTTATTTATTTAAATGTGGGAACATGGGAATCTGTACCTTGTCAGCCATCTGCGTTGCACTGCTGTTTTAACTATGACCCAACTCGCACAAAGCAAAGCTTTACTCTATCAGTGATCGTTTTAACGTGCTCGCTAATTCTGGAAGATTGCCGGGACCTCACAAATGATTTTATGCCTCTTTTTTCGAACTTGCATTCCCTTGAAGAACTATCCCGGAGTAGCGCCCGCCGAAAAGCACGCCCGCCTGCGAGCGCTGGCGACATCTACCGGAGCATAGAAAAGTGCTTGACATGACTCGCGCCTTTCACTACACCAGGAAAACCTTCAGGCCTCTATAATTAGGTGACACGGAGTCCAACAAGGCGACGACTGGGAGCAAACCTTTAAAGGCGACGACCCCTCGGTTCAACTTCAGGCTACCGGAGGGCCTACGAGAGGCTGGAGGGCCACAGTCTTCCGGTCCCTGCGTTCCTAAGGGGGAGTCCCTACCACTTTCTTGGACCTGAATGAAGTTTGTCTTGTGTGGACACACACACACACACACGCACACACGCACACACACACGCGCGCACACACACACACATACAACACACACACACAAATACGGCAGATCCCACGTGCAGCTGGAATCAAGGAAATGCGAAGCACGCATCAGGAACGTAAAGCGGATCTGTATGCACTGTTCTCTCGCTATACCGATTTTGGTACATACGAACTTTACTAAACGGCCGCAAGAGCACAAAGACTGTGGCATGTAAATCATGCCGCTCATGACATGCATGTCATGATATTCAAGTCATGACCTACCATTTATGATCGTCATGTTGTGCCATACCAATTTTTGCATCCATGCCGTTAACGGAACGCCCAGCAGAGCACCAAGACCGCCGCATGTAAATCATGTCGCTAATGACATGAGTGTCATGATTTTCATGTTATGACCAGTCATTTATGTTCGTCACGCAGCCATGTTGTGGCATACCAATTTTCGAAGACGAGACACAGCTCGTGCAGACGGTGTTCTCGACAGAGACTAGGCAGAGGCTGGCTGAACCGTTTTTTCTTCCTGGACACAAGTTCGTCCAATTTAACTTAATTTATTAAAGAGTTTTCTTAAACTGTGTGTTACATTTCTGGTGGAGGTGCGGGGTACTATGTCAAGCCCTTCTCGCGTGACTGAACGCAGTCTAGAAGAACGGTCCGCGCCCATCGATCTCACTCCTGTTCACCAGCGTTGCAGTCGTCGCTTACGTGGTGAGGCTCCAGAGTTCTCAGCTCTATCGGATCCGGCCAGAACCTCCTCATCCATGAACGGGAACGCTACCGACATGACATCCCAGATCGCGCCAGCTCACATCGTGGTAAATCCGCCAATGCAACCAGAGCCTTTTCACGGCGACTCCTTCGAAGACGCGGAGGATTGGCTGGAACGCTTCGAGCGCGTCGCGAAAGTCAACGGCTGGGATGACGATCGCAAGCTCCGAAGAGTGTACTTCGCTTTGGAGGACAGCGCGCGAACGTGGTTCGAAAACCACGAAGCTGCGATCCTGTCCTGGAGCGATTTCCGACGGGAGCTACTCGTCGCTTACCCAAATACGGACCGCAGAGAGAGAGCTGAAGTTGTCCTGCAAACAAGAAACCAGCGGAACAACGAAAGCGTGGCGATGTACGTGGAAGACATGACTCGCCTATTCCGACGGGCGGATGTAAACATGAGCGAGGACAAAAAGGTGCGCCATTTAATGCGGGGCGTAAAACAGGAACTTTTTGCCGGGTTGGCTTGGAGCCCGCCGCGCACAGTCGCCGAGTTTCGCTCCGAGGCAACTACGATGGAGATGATGCTACAACAACGAGCGAGAACCTACAACAGAGACATGAACGTCGCCTCTATGGAAGCACTGCCAACAGCTTTCGGGAGCAACATGGAAGTGCTACGGGAGCTTGTGCGCTCCGTGGTGCGAGAGGAGATGCAGAGGATGCGGCTTGACCAGACTACTCCGATGGTTTCGTCACTCGCCGACGTGGTTCGCGAGGAGGTTAGGCAAGTGGTCCGCGAACCTCAGCACCCTGTACTTCCAGAAGTTCCACTGCTGCGACAGCCGACGACTACGTCCTATGCCGAAGCGCTGCAGCGGGGAACTCCTGTACGTGCGGATGTCGCAGCGGCTGCCGCTATGCAGCCTCCGATGTACCCTATCACACGCCAGCCACCGCCAGAGAGGAGACTGAGGAAGAGCGACATCTGGCGCACACCTGACAGAGTACCACTTTGCTACCACTGTGGAGAGGCTGGCCACCTGTACCGGATGTGCCCGTATCGCCAGGTGGGACTTCGGGGTTTTCCCATAAACGCACCCCGGCCGCGCAGTGGTGAGCGTCCTTTCGAGATCGAGGAGTACCTTTCTACTCGTCAGGGTTCCCGTGATTTTCAGCATCAGCCTCGGTCGACAACGTCAGTGAGGTATAGGTCGCCGAGTCCTCGTCCGTCGGCAAGTTCTCCCAGGCGTCGTTCGCCAAGCCCGCGTCGGGAAAACTAGAGTCAGCGACCTGTGGAGGCAAGGCCGCTGTCGACGCTGAAGCAGAAGAACCTCCATCGCTGAACCCGAAAAACGACGAAGGACGCGGTGATCGGTGCTGTGATAATGTCACTTCCGATTTACGTGTATTTGTGGACGGTTTCCAAGTGCTGGCGCTGGTGGATACTGGTGCGGATTATTCAGTAATGAGCAACGAGCTTTCGAAAACGCTGAAGAAAGTGCTGACTCCGTGGAGAGGACCACAAGTTCGCACCGCAGGTGGACACCTCATCGACCCGAGGGGCATCTGCACCGCTAGAATTGGCATACGGGGCTTCACGTACGTTGCAAGTTTTATTGTACTGCCTGAATGTTCACGAGAATTAATTATTGGTATGGACTTCTTGCATTCCAACGGTGCTGTAATCAACCTGCGAGACTCATGTGTTTCGTTCTCAACGAGGCAGGCTATTTCGACATTCGACACCGAGGAAGATTTCAATAAGCTCTGCATTGCAGACGACGACGTCACAATACCCCCGAGATCAAGCATGTGTGTTGCGGTAACAAACAGGGCATTCAGTGATTTAGAAGGAATTGCAGACAGCAACACCAGGCTGATACTGGAAAAAGGGATCTGCATGGCAAGAGGCCTTGTACAGCTGCGTGATGGATGTGCGAACGTGCTGATCACCAATTTTGGAAACGAGGTCCAGCACCTTGCGAAGGGGACTGTCATCGCCAGCCTGAATGATTTCGTCCACGTTTCTGAGCTGAGCATCCCTGAGGCCCCGACACCTGACTTGCAAGATGTGGATTCGGTCCTAGCATCCATCAACATTGAAACAGGACTGCTGCCCAGCCAAAAGGAGGAAATAGAAAGCCTGGTAAGAGAATTCGCTGCATGTTTTTCGATGTCCTCTAAAGTACGGCGCACACCTATCGCCAAGCATCGGATAATTGTGGATGAGTCAGTGAGGCCTATACACCAGCGTCCTTACCGAGTGTCACCAAAAGAGAGAGAAGCTATCGGTAGTCAAGTTGAAGAAATGCTTAGGGATGATGTAATTCAGCCGTCAGTTTAAGAACAGTAACACACAGTTTAAGAAAACTCTTTAATAAATTAAGTTAAATTGGACGAACTTGTGTCCAGGAAGAAAAAACGGTACAGCCAGCCTCTGCCTAGTCTCTGTCGAGAACACCGTCTGCACGAGCTATGTCTCGTCTTCTTTCTCCTTTTGCCTCTCCGAGGGCGCGCGGCTCCTCAGCACGCACGTGCTATGAGCAACGCTGTTGCTCTGCTTTGCACGTAGACCGCAGATGAGTGGCAGGGCTTCAGAAACAGCCAGGGCGCGTAGTTTGAAGGCGGGTCGTGTCAATATATATATATATATATATATATATATATATATATATATATATATATATATATATATATATATATATATATATATGGGTTTTGCCGGTGAACGCTTCTCCAACGCGAGCAGTCGGTATTTCTCAATCAAGAAACTCGCTAGGAGACGCTGCCTGCGCCAACGTTCTCTCGCGTTTGCCGGGGCAGTGTCGAGTTTGCCGGGGAGCACGTGGCTCCCGGCACTCGCGGCGAGGGCGAGCGCCGGGAGCCACGCGCTCGCCCTCGGCGCGTGCGTGCCCTCCGGCAGGCACGCGCCGTTGGCTACCTACTACGACTACTACTACATACATCGGGGACGCACGACCCACGCCTTAAGGAGCTTCGCCCCTAAAAAGAAACAAAATCGTAAGAGAAAATAAACTTTAATGACACAGAGCAGTAGGTCGCCACAGGCCGAGTGCCGAGTCGAGTCAATAATAGCCGAATGCAAAGCGTCGAGCTCTGGGTGATTTTTCACAGGCCATCAACAAATTGGACAGCCTAGATCCATATAATAATATCGTTCACCGGACGTCAACAAATTACAGACAGTTTATATCCGTAAAATATAATTATCGGGATCATAATTACAATATCGTCACTTTTTCTGACGTGTGCAATCAAGGCAGGTGATCGGGGCTCAAGGCAGGATTCAGCACAAATGTACGCGTTCATCCGAACTCCGCAGGAAATTGAATGTTTGCGATTAATGATGCCTCACTTTTAACGTGACGCAACCTCGTCATGTGCACGTTACAGGAGAGAAGGCATCGCAGGGAAGGAACACGTCAGATCACAAATTTTACAGAACATCTGCACGCACCGAGAAGAACTGGGCGTAAGGTCAACCGATCAAGTTAAAGCAACATCCACCACACGTCTGATTTTCTTTATACGGCCAAACAGAACAATTTATCAGCTGAGCACTTCCCTTGCTTGTCCTGGACAGAATTTTCCGCAACAGGATGCGCACAGATCAGATGAAAGTACGGGCGATCATAAACATACTGTAGCGCGGTATTACTCGGGAACTGCTGCCACTTTTTTATGCGAAGGCATACGCGGTAGCAAACTAGCGAAAGGACAAGGCGCAGTAGGAGAGAAGACATACCAATAGTCGGAATCCTGCGCCCACTTGAACGGTTTAGTGTCTCGTTTATGAAAACAAGATGAACTACAGCGAAATGCACATTTATCACGCTACTGATATTAATTGCACTACGTCATGCCTCCGTGAATATAAACTAGTGAGGCGTTCTTCTTCGGTCCCAGCAAGAAAGCTTGAATTTTATCGGCGCGTACAACCACCTACATTACGTGAATAAACCATATCCCTTTCATAAGAAAGCCAGAGGTGTTTGTAAACCAAAATCTTAATAACTTGCCAGAGCTATAAGTGACACCTGTAGCAAATGATCCAAACCATGCATACTGCAAGCAACAGTTCTGTCCTCGAAACACCGCAGGTTGAGTCACGTCACTTAGGAGCCAAAATCATCGTTGAGATCAAAACGAAGTCTCGTAGACAGCAAAAGGCGTTCACTGGTCCAAACAGGTCGCGCATCGCTTTGAAAATAAGCCACTGTTTGTTTAAAAGGACAAAGATTGAATTAGTAAAACAATGTAGACGAAAAAAGAACCTTTGAACAGACTTAACTTTTTCCAAGTGAAATCGCTAGACAGAGAAAATAGTCGCGTGTCTAACAGTACCAACGCCGCAAGGGAATTCGGCCTCCCATGAAAGTCTATCGCAAATAAATATGAAGAAAAAAAAAAACAACGTAATCGCAAAAGAGCACACAAAGTCTTCCAGTGCTGTGCAGGAAAACGTGTCATTCTGCAGGTGTCTGGACGCCGAGGAAGCCCGCCCTCTCCACCACGTTGACAGTCACAATAACCATGCTCATTACCACGATCTTGGCGAACAGACCGAGGAGGAGCTGAGGAGAGAAAGATAACCAACATATGATGATTCAAGTTACGCTGGAATACAAAGACTTTACAGTTACCATGAACAGCACTTGTATACTAAAAGAATTCCCGAGTGTGAGCGTCACGTAACAATAGTTACCGTGAGGTGCGTATGATGACGAGTTTTACTAAACAAAACTAAAGAAAAAGAAAAAAAGGATGTTCCTTAAACAGAGAATTGAAGCTTTTTGTTGATAGGGGCCTCGGACGGTTACTATGCGAGTGTCCTACGCCAGAAATGTTAGTAAAAAAAAAAAACACTGGCTGCTTTGAACGACGTACAATTTCAGAAAACGGCAGACATATTACGGTCGTTCCTTAAAGACCCGGTGAATCTGAGCTCTGCTATGCTTTACTTCATCTTGAAGTTTTAAGGACGTTCCACTTGGCTGTAGTCGAGAATTTCGGGAAGTTTCTCTCTGTACAGCAACTCCAATGAGCGGAATTGAGAAATAGCTTACTCTGTTGTCATACATCGTGAAACGCGGTCCACTTCTGTCATTCGTACGTACCATCCTCCAGAAGGACACCCTGGAGAGGTCGTGCAAGATGGCGAGTGGCACCGACGCAGGCATGATGAAGTTGCTGGAGGCGCCCACAATGACCGGGATCGCGTAGTATGCAGGGTACATTTGCTTCAGCTCGGCCTGCAAAGGCGGGGAACCACCATATCAGTAAAAGGCGCATACCTGACTGCATCGCAAAAGCGACATTTAATGCATTTTCAGCGCTATAACAAAAGAAAAGAAAACGGAGGAACACAGACGAGAGGACAGCAGATAGGTAGAACGCTGCCGTCCTCTTGTCTGTCTTACGCCCTTTTGGAAATTCTTTACGAGTCTACATTCCAAATAGCCGATAACCGCTTTGAGTGTCGCTAAAGGAAGCCCTTACGCACGCACGCACGCACGCAGTGAAGCACTGCGTAGGCCTGACTTTGACGTGTCCGAAGCTTGTAATGACATTACAACACATCAAAGGGACACTAAAATGAAAACGTGCTTTAGAATGATAACTGATATCTCGAGAACTCGGTTATATTTAATTTCGCAGGTTTAAGTTCAATATTAAAGGTGCAAATGAATGTCAGTCTTAGTTTTGCGATTCGCGCGAAAACTGCGGCCTTGTGACGTCAGAAGGCCAATTTCATTTCTTAACACGAAAGTGTTTTATGCCGGGGTCCACCACGACCCCACTACGTCACTATCCGCAACGGATATGATGCAGTAGAGTAAACATGCAAGAACAATAAAGACAAACACTCAGAAAAACTTCTGTTGATGCTCTGGGAATCGAACTTCACCCGAGATTGGTATTTTTTTCTTATTTTGAAAAGCTAATCTACTAACGCGAGAAAAATTATTTTTCACTTTAGTGTCCCTGTAAGCGAAGTACATTCGCACTTCTATGAAGTTTTACAACTGCTTGAAAAAACACGATCGAGGGGAAAGAACACACGATCTGCACTCGTGGTGTTCTGTGTACTTCTTCCACCTGGTCCTTGCCTTTTCGTGCAGTGTGCAACTTCTTGGCGGCACGAACCAACTAGCCCGCCAGAACGTCCTGCTCAAGTGCATCCGTACTGATTTGTACAAAACGCTTTGTGAGACTGACGGTGCCGATATGTGCTGAACAACAAAGATTCGTAGCGTGCGCGCTAACTAAAGGTAATCCGGAACTCGGCACGATTTACGGTGTGGGAGCGCAGGAACCTCGTAAAGACCAGTAGCATGAATGATAACGCGTGTGTAAATATACACGCGCGTTGTCACTAATTTACATGTGGGAGTGGGCAATGTCAGGGGTGATTTACAGTAACACCGAACGACCCCCAGTGCTTCGCCCACTCGTCATTATTCATTTCGCGGATATGCGTGGATTTTTTCACCTTTCGAGATCAAACAGTGCGACAGATATCGTTACCGCAAAACACAGGAATTTCATGCAAAACCATGATCATCGGCGATATTTCTCCGAAACAGTGGATGTCGTCACATTCAGCTTTCGCTTAGTTTAGTCGAATGAGTCACATTTGTCCGGGTTACCGTTTTGCGTATTCTCTTATTCGTGCCATTTAACGCTGTGTAGCTATCTCTGTAATCTCTGTAATCTCTACAGCTATCTCTGTAATCTTTAACCAGAAGTCTGAATGAATAACCGAAATACTTTTTCGAATATTTAAGGTTTTATCTGGGACACGCATTACTCTTAAGTAAGCAAAACTCTTTTTTTTTTTTGCACTAATGTTGAGCTAACACCTGGAAGAGATTGATTGATTTATGGTGTTTTACGTCCCAAGACCATGACATGATTATGAAAGAAGCCGTAGTGGAGGGCTCCGGAAATTTCGACTACCTGGGGTTCTTTATCATGCACTGACATCGCGCTGTGCACGGGTTTTAACACTTGGCCTCCATCAAAATGGAGCCGCCGCGGCAGGGAGACCAGCTGGGACAGCGTAGGTCTGGTCTTGGTGTTCTCCGGAAGCAGATAATGTGAACACGCGCATGCGTTCCTCAGTTCGCGGGATCTCCGTCCCTCAGAAGTTGACGCATCACAACGGAATCAAGCAGCCCGTTCCCGTCTAAGCGGTAAACGATGTCGGCACCCGCTGACCGCATTAGAGTGAAGCCAGCCTTACGATTTCCATCACCATGGGTGCCATGATGTCCACGATCGCCTGCTTGTCGGCGGTCTCGGCCATTACAGACGCGGCGAGTCCCAGCATAGCCTGCACCTCCAGCACGCTGCGCTCCTCCCAGAACGTGGCGGAGAACAACTTGAACACCTCGGTTAGGAGGCCGTGCTTCTGCGAAGGCGCATACGGGCATAAAAGAAAAACAAACGCAGATATAGCTTCAATTCTGCACGACTGCAGCGATGCATTTCCTGGACGCTTTAAAACGGTTTGTACTTGAGCTTGTTGGCAAGGCTTCATAACTGAGAACAGCGCGGACACACGGGACAAGAAAGACTGGCAGTACTTTGCGCTGGCTTATCTGGCAAGGAAGCAATCTGGCAATTCATTGTGCCTGGTGTGGCTGCCCCGCAAACTTCGAACGGACACGCATCTTGCGCCGATACCGTGATAGCCGCGCCAGAGAAATTGACGAAGCTTTTACAATTCATTCCATTGGGTCATTTTGTGTAAGCGCACCTTCAATCGCATTTCATGGACTAGTCTGGATGCATGCGTGGGCTTTGACCTCGCCTTTTGTCGTGTATTGCGCCTTTCCAAGGAGGCGCATATATTTGTGCACACTAGATAAACGCTCATGTTGATAGCCAGGCGCGAAGTCCTGTCAGGCTTTCTTGTTCCGTGTGTCCGCGCTGTTCTCAGTTATGGTTCCTGGACGCGTTTATTCCTACCACGGTGTCTTTGCAGGATTTGTCAGAACGTTGACCGCTGCATTTACCGTTGAAACGGCAAGGTGTCACAAGTAGCACATGATCTTAAAGATTATATTAAATAAGAAAAAAGACTTATTCGTCACATGCAGTGCTTCAAGGAGGGTTCTAAGGCCGAATAACCTGATTATCTCTCTTCAGGATAAGCATCAGTGAGATGTGTGAACGATAAGATGAAGTCTTCCATCGTGACACTCCGCGCACTCATGATCTGCCAGTTTACTCAGGAGAGGAAGGAACCAGAATATTATAGAAGTTTTCGTCTCTTTCCTGTAACGTCAGGATATCTTGCCTTGATGATATTGGTCACGAGTGTTTCAAGGGCCAAAAAAAAAAAAGAAGGAAAAATACAGTTTCTCAATTCCATCTCGTGCAAAATGCTCCATAGCTCGAAAATACGCACGAACAGACAAGGGAGGAACGCTGCGTCTTACGTTGTCGTGAGCCATAAACACGTCACATTTCCTCAATGATGCAATCGGCGCCTCTAATTCTATTTCTCGGTGAGTGCCTTGGACCAAAACCTTCGGTTGTTCCGCGCAGGCCTGGCTCTCTTTTTTTTCCTCAAAAGGGACAACTGTGCTAGCGAAAGTAATAACCATCAAAGCCATCAACGAATACAATGAGAAACACCGACAGTAAGAGACAGGATCATGTAACACGAACGGGCATCTGCCGTATACCTGTAGCAGCTTCGAGGCCACTTGAGTCGCTCCGAGCAAGAGCATGATTCCCCAGGGCAGCATCTGCCACACGTGGCGCAGGAACTCGAAGGCTGCTCGAATGCAGGACGTCAGCACACTCGTTGCCAGCATCATGGAAGTTAGAGCGCCCACCACGGCTATCCTGTGTTGTGGGATACCGCCATTGTCACGAGAACCCGAAGAGATTTCGATTCAGGCGCTGTGTCTCGGCCACTGACGAAGAAAGAGGCACTTATTCCTAGAAGTGGCATCATGAATACTTGGGTTGATGAATAAGGAGGTGCAGTGGCTAACGTGAGCCCGCTAATCTGCAGCTCGCGAAGGCTTAGTTAAATCAGTTATCGTTCTGCATTCATGTGAATAATGGCACAAAAAAAAAGGAGGTTTGGACCGCTTACAACTTGGCATGTTGATGCAGTCAAAGGAAATAACGTTAATCAAGTTAGAAATGCTGTAATGAAATTACGCAGCATACCATTCATGAGAGAAGTGTTTAGGTGCTTATTAGATGTACCGGTGGCTTCCTCGTTCTCGGGGTATCTTCGTTTCAAGGGCGAACGTGAGAGGTTGGCAAAAGTTTCCTGAATAGACTGAACTGAAACATGATGGCAAGCCACGGATGGTATGCGTACAACTTTTATGACCCCACTACGCATTCATCAGAAACAAATCGTGGGAGAATGAAACAACACTTTGCACTTTTCAAGTAGATGTTTGGTTTTTCCGCAGTAGTGTGGTACGGCCTAAAACAGGAGGAATCTACTATAGGCCAGTAATTCAGACATCTAATGGTGCCCTTTCATCCCTGGATGGGGGATAAACGTACCGTATTTACACTGTAAGTCGACTCGATTTTAGGTCGACCCTCCCGAAGAAGCGCAAGTCGAGAGGGAAAAACTGACTGGTGGTGTAGGAAGTCAACCCCCCCCCCCCCCCCCCCTTTCATTCTGATTCGCGCACACACACAACTTGGCTTTGAAATTTCAACAAAATGGGCCGACTAACGAACGTGTAAACTGATATTGCCATTTGAGCCAGCATGACTTTTATGCCTATTTCAGATTATGGAGTCATGCTAAGAACGTTACAATTGCTAAATGCGGCGCCGACGTTTTCCGTCACTGTGGACGGCGCGGTGTTTTATAGTGTTCCTTCTTCCAGTAGAGATATGACACTGTCGAATGCGTGCGTTAAATAGTGCTCAGCATTCTTGTGACGCATTACGTCTCGCTGGACAACATCTCCGCCTATACTGAGCAAAGGAGAACGTTCAAGAGCTTTCGTACGCGGCATCAACACGTTTTCTTTGGCTAGTGATCAGCTGGTAACACTGAAAAAATCGTTGACAAGAAGCAACGGTCGGTGGAAAACATTCCAGACATTCTAAGCGCGACAGTATCAATGCCAAGCAGCGTTCCGGACAGGATCGAAGTAAAACCATTAGTCTTGGTTGATTATAAAAAATTGGACGCCAACATGCACTGCGAATGTGCATGTCCTGTATCAAACACCACACATGCTGACTATACGATTTCCGCTTTACACGAGGGTTTCGAATGACTTCAGTCGGCCCTTTCAAAAGAAGCTGATAGTCCACTATTTACCGCGAACGCGCTGGGAAGGTGTTCCTATTGTTCATCATTATGCGTCATGCGGTTTTAATGCTTGTTTCATGGTTTTCTTTGTGGTTCTCAGGTTGTTTCTTTTCGGGCACAGAAGTGGCACGAGGTTTCATAGCAAGGTCTTCTTGTTCTAGTCATGTAAGCTTCAAATAGATTTACTCTTTCAAGCCTCTATACTAACTTCCACAACTAATTCACATGAGCCTTTAGCGAAAAGCTCTCGTTTGCGCAGAGTTATTATTCGTGTATACCGAGTTCAATCCTGTATGCCTGGTTGCAAAGAAAGATACGGCGTTTGCCTCCACTCGTTAACGTCTAGCTGTTTGCGCCACGGAATTTTCCGGCCACGTGATCCACACACTTTCACTGTAAAAATGCCATATATGGCCGTACCAGAAATTGGGCATATCGGGGCTGTATATGACGCGTGTCCGTAAATGGTCTTATTTGCCCAATTCGCGATTGAACCATGTATGAAAATTCTTGTATAAGGCTTGTAGTGCCCCATCACGATTCGGGAAAAGAACGGCCATTTGCGGACGCATGCTATATATTCCTACATACCGATGTGGCCATATATGCATATCGAGCTGTCTATGGGAGATGTCCATATATGTCCTCATCTGCCCTATTCATTGCGGAGCCACATAGAACATTCTTGTACAGGTCCTCTATCGCCATGTAAGGCTCTATGGCGCATTTCGTTATGGGTGTATGCCACCCCGTGCCTTATATAGCCCGATGCGCCTACGACAGCATTGGCCATATATGACATTTTTGCAAGGGCTGGCCCGTTGGTAAGGTAGAAGGGTACGTGCTCAATACCTAATAGCCCTTTCAATAGTCCTTTGATCATCTTTCGAATCACGAGCGGTGGTTAGCAAATTATGGAAGAATCTCAGCTTACCTCTGTTCCAGGCCGAGTACGAGTGAAGGGGCGTACGACAAAGTGAGTATAGCCAGGTACGTGGCGCAAGCAAAATCCACACCCCTGGAAACACAACGATGGTATAGTTAGAACGTGAGAAAAAGAATATTTCGGCGTAGACGGCGTTCAAACTACGGAGTATGTAGTGAAGCTATTGCTTCATGGGTTTCACCCTAACCTAACCTGACCTTACCTAACCAAACCTAACCTAGTAGCTACACTGGCAAAATCTCCGGAGTACAGCACATACGTCACCTATAGCAGATATCTTTGATCCCTGGGTACCTTGCGAATTTGTGACACATCGGATGGGAGATAAAAATGATATGGCTATGACAACTACCTAGATATTGACCTGGTTCCTCCTATACCAGAGGGCGACACTTATCGAATGGTGGATCTTCGTTCGATGAAAACAGATGCGGAGTAATACAATAACTGAAAGCTCCATTCGATAAGCGCATTTCTGCCAATAACGCTCACTAACAATTCATTCTCCTGTACGCACGTGACGGTAAGTTAACAGCTCGCTCTGCTTCACGCTTATACATGGCCGAATGTTCGGGCCATACGCCTACCGGCCTACCTTAGAGGCCTTCTATGTGGTACACTCACGAAGCGAATCGATGAACAAATCGCAAAATACGATTTAGAACAGGGAATGTCGCAGGAGCCTGCGACATTCCCTGTTCTAAATCGTATTTTGCGATTTGTTCATCGATTCAAGCATCCATCTTCCCCTGAGCTTCTCTTCCAGTTTGGAACTCACGAAGCTAGGAAGGCGAGACGGGGAGAGGTCTCGCACGTTTTTATTTGTGGTCCCTTAGGGCCTCATCAAAGTCACAAACAGCTATGAATGACTGGCTCTCCTAGCAAAGGCATTCGTAATTATGTCGCACACGCGCTCGCGTCTAATATGCAATTGGTCACGCGAAACGGAGCGCCTCTTTCCCACTCTTAATGCCGTTCACAGCATGACAATGATGCACCAAGGAAGGAACATAATGATCTTGTCAGATATTGGAGCCACATTTTTGTCAATTGAAACATCTTTCACGCTAAAAAAAGATCAATAGAAACGTGTGAATTCTTAAACGGGTTTAGATTTGAACGCACCAGAGAAAATTCGGAAGCAGTGGTTTAATAGATAGCTATTATTGCACATTGGAACGACCTCCCAGACCACATTTCAGCCATGTATAACCGCGAAACATCACGTTATAGCTTGAATGCAGTCTTTGTCCACTTTGTACAACGATATTTCGTGTCACCATTTAAAAATACTTATTGCGCTTATGTTTTTCTGTGCTCTGGTAATTGTCTACATTCTTACTCAGTGCCCTTAGATGGGAGAGGAAGGTATATTTCAAACAAACAAACAAACAAACAAACAAACAAACAAACAAACAAACAAACAAACAAACAAACAAACAAACAAACAAACAAACAAACAAACAAACAAACAAAAACAATCAAATAAATAAATAAATAAATAAATAAATAAATAAATAAATAAATAAATGACGAGCCACTTTGCGCCTGTAAAGGGAGGCCATGCAGGCTTTCTGCGCAAAACAGACGAAGGCAAGCAACCAGGAGAAACGCGCCTGTGCGTCAAGTGTGCCTTGTTCCCCTGAGCTTCTCTTCTAGTTTGGAACTCACGAAGCGAGTTTTCCTGTTCTCGATCACCTTCACTTAATTTACGAAGGAGCTGCCAAAGGGAATCCTCGCGACGCATGTCATAGCAGTTTAGCGAGGAAGTGAATGCGGACGCAGAGACTCAGCATGAGGTTACGCCTTTAGGCACTTCAGCGCTGAGCCGCGTCCTTTGTTGGACATTCAAAAGCAGCTATAAATATAGGACTACAAGTA
The DNA here is from genome assembly GCA_013339685.2 of Hyalomma asiaticum. NCBI lineage: Eukaryota > Metazoa > Arthropoda > Arachnida > Ixodida > Ixodidae > Hyalomma > Hyalomma asiaticum. The sequence continues at coordinate 76,753,435 of CM023484.1, forward strand.
ATATTCCAGTACCCTACCGGCTTGAGTATAATTGTATTTGGCAGCAAGTGAGGCTAGCAGTGCGTAGGTGTGCGAGCGATGCATTGATATATATGTTGCACGTAAATCAGAGGATGCTGTGCACTTTAATGTTGCTCAAGACAGCGGCCAGGCATGCTGAAACCAGATTACGAGCAGCACACAAAAGGTTGTTGTAGTTAATTGAACATAAGATGATGTGACATTACGAAACCCACAGGTGCGGGGATCCCTTGCCTAAACAGCTGTAAAAACACAACGCGTATTGACAGATTTATTGCTAAGAAATGCCGTTGCAAAAGAGAGTTACTGTTCGCTATTGGAGAACCGTGGACTTTCTTACTTTTGCTTTCCCCTGACCGCATTCCTCTCTTGCGCTGCTCTGATGACCGCCAAGTTCTCGGGCGACAGAGGGGATGGTTCACTGGAAACAGTGGACAATAAAAAATTTGCAACGTTGATCTCATTTATATAAATTGCGCCCCCCCTCCTTCCTTTGTATACACACACACGCACGCACGCACAGAAACGCGCGCTTGCCTTGTGTAGTTTTTTATTTGTCCGTCAGCCTCATATTAGCCAATTCCAGCTAAAATCGGCACGTACTAGCAAGCAGCACGCGAACATTAGGTAGCATTTGGTCACCACGAGCTAACATTAAGAAGCGCTAGCATTAATTAACTGACAGTTAAGCAATAGCAGCAAAGGTAAGCGAAGGCTAGCCAGTACTAAGCAACAACATGCGGTAGCTGGTGTTTTCGATGGGCCACAAATCACCCAAAACTGCACCCAGCATAGGATCCAATCGTACGCGTCATGGGGGCGGGTGTATGTAGGAAGCAGCACTTGAAGGGCACCGACATTGTTGCAGCATGGTCGTGTGGGTGTCTTGAGGTGCACAGTACGGAAACTTCATATTGTTTCGGCCGCTGTTTGCATTTTATTATGAGAACTGGAGCATCCGTAGAAGCTGCACTTACTGAGGCCTCACGTAGAGCAACCAGATGACGGTGGTGCACGTGACGAGAGCCAAAATTGCTCCAGGTAGAGTGACGATCGCCCACGTGATTGTGTTCACCGGATGCTGGGCGGTCACTCCTTCCCTGCACGACGCGCTTGTACCATCAGTCGATGCTCCATTTGGAGTGCAGCTTCACCGTGATGACCTCATTATATACAGGTTGTTTCAGGGAACACCTTCAAGAATTCTTAGATAGGCAGTTCGGCGAAAAAACAGAAAAAGCTCTTCAGAAGGAAACTCATATCCGTAGCGGGCGTCACAAATTGCCAGAAACGTGGTAATGGTTGGCAGGATTAATTAAAATTAACCAACGAGCTTGAATTAGAAAAATTTCGGGGTTACTCTTAATGGCGTGTTTGTATCCAGGGAGACGACAAAGTCATGTTAGTTTTTAAATCGAAGCAAACGTAATTGTCGTCAGTGCGAGAAAGCCTGAGCTTTCTTTGTTGCTTTTTTTTTTTTCGTTTTTGCCGACGAGAAGCGAACCTGAGGGCGCGAAGAGCGTCAGGAGCCACTTGCAAGGGTAACCACCGCTGTTGACTCATTGCAAAGATTGACGCCGTCAATTCTAAACGTACGACACGCTATTTTCTTCATAGATACGAAACCTCGACGCTCACGCAGCATAAGCAGCAGCTGGAGTTATCGTTTGATGATTTAGTTGGGTGAAACAAACAGGCTACGTATTATCACAAATTACGCGGCAGCATGCTCCTAGAACCGGTACATTTCGAATTGGCCGCTGCAGTCATTGTGACATCGTTACCAGCGACCTTCCGGGGCACATTTCGCGGCGAATTCCAGTTCCATGCGGTACGAACAAACACCAGATTTTCGTGGGCACCCAAGACATCAGAGGATGACCTCGTCGCTTGAAAAATTGATGCAGCAAAGTCGTCTTCGTGGCTCTAAACTCGCTATTGGCAATAACAGCAAACGCTGTTAATTAAAAGTTTATTACACAATGTTAACGAAAGCGGAGGGGTCAAGGGCTTGTTTTTATGTTAGAAACAACTTCATGAGCCAACAGACAATGAAGCCTAGGAAAGCATAGGGAAGTGAATTGTGGTATTGAAATTGTGAAGTAAGTAGAAAGGAATTAAGGTGGACGAAAAGACAAACCTGAATTCGGTGGGAGCTGAACCCACGACCTTTGGATAACGCGTCCGATGCGCTACCACTGAGCTACGAAGACGGTGACCAAACAAACAACGTCGCCTCTTCAGTTTCCCGCCGCGTACTACTGCCTTCATTTCGTATCCTACAAATGGTACGACGGAAGACATTTATGTGGGTAGTTTCGACCCATAGCATTGCGAAATTCTTCATACACTATGATTTAGAATTCGAATCAGAATGAGCCAAATAAAACATTTGCCCCTTCATATCAGCTATGCAGGTTACCAATTTCTTTAACTACAATTCAAGTTTGAAGTGCTTTGACGACATGGAATGACTGACAAGATAACGTTTCGGATTAGACTCCATCATAGCGTCATGAGCAGTCACTTGTGTTCTCTGTCGATTCCGTTTGATCTGGCTCTTAAAAAACTGCAATCGGTGAGTCACGTGGTTAGTAACGTAAACACAGCTGGCGAGGAGGCGGTCAGTTCAGTGGTGTCGAATCACGTGGTATCGTTCTTTCACTTCAAACTCTCATAACGAAACTCGCGTGGCTGGGCCAGTAAGCCTTTCGCTTAGAAAGGAAACTCCTCAGATGGTTCCCGACAGAATATGAACCAACAGTAATACAGGTGACCACAGTGGTCCTTTAAAGAGGTTATATGAGGTCGAGCTGTCTGGCCTCAGACTCACACGTGACAGGCGACTCTCAGCGCTCTCTTGTTGCCGCCCTCGTGAAAGCTGCAGATGTTACCCAGCACAGTCATCAGTGACGGGCCCAGCAGGAAGGCGTTGTGGACATCCATGCGCACACTGTGAATGTAAGTGTGCATTCCTTTAACGTTTTCACATGGAAAAGAGAAATACATTGATTTTTCACTTCACAGTGGCGTAGAACAGCGATAACGAGCGTATGACTCGGTAGAACATGTCTTTGGGATAGTGAATAGAACAGGCGTGCAAAACATAGACACAAAGGGAAGAACTGGACAACACGAACGCCGACTAGCAAGCAGTGCCTTGTATTAATCAAATATAAATTGAATATAGAAGGTCGCTATCCTGTGGAAATCTATATTTGCGCTGCTAGGTCTGTAACTGCACGCCCATGTTAGACGAAAGCGAGATCTTGTACAGACATAATAATGAAGAAACGTGTTTAATGGTGGAGCCCTGGCATATGAGTATTGGTGGAAGCGCGTACGTGAGTCAGCCGCCGATTATCTTAAACAGAGAAGGGATAGAATGCCTTAACAGTTGTGTATCTCGTAGACCGGCGCGTGTAACCGTTTGACAGGTGGCGCTACCGTTCGTGAGCATGCGCAGATAAGCTGTGTGTCTTCTTTCGCCTCTGTGCTCTGCTTCGGTTGATAGTCGAAGTTCGTGTTGTCCACTTCTTCCCCTTGTGTCCGTGTTTTGCACGCCTGTTCTTTTCACTATGGACCCTTGCCAACTCGCTCAACTTTATGTCCTTTTCATGTTTGGGGCAACTGGGTCGTATTCGAAACGGAGGAAGGGAGGACTAAAACGCCGGCGAAAGAAACGACAAGCACACAGCACATGAGCGCCCGTCCCGTCAATACATAAAAATGCGATAATAATTGTTGGGATTTTACGTCATAAGGCCACGGTGTGACTATGAGGGAAGTCGCAAAAAGTTTCGAAGCAAGGACACAACAAAAACTTGGTATTCATTTTTCCTCAAGTTTGAATCCCGAATTTTCGTCAAAGGGGGCACACGATTTTGAGAAGCAGCAGGTCATCAAGTGTACTCGCCGATAAGCGAGGCAGCTGCTCTGACAAAACGAAAGTGAGCGCCGAAAATGCCCTCTCAACGCTGACTTGTGTGGCTGGCACACCAAGGGCCACTTGCACTAACATGTACAGCTCCGGTTGCCGCTCTTTGCGCTCGTCTCAAAATTTCAACACATAAGCGACGACAACGCCCTCTCCACGACGGCCTGTGTGAGAGGCACGCGAAACTCCGCTTGAATTTAATACAAACAGCTATGGTTGCCCCTTTCTTGGTTTCCTGCATTATTTCAACGCATCTTTCCTTTGAAACACCTGCCCGAGATGAGGCGCCCGTCCCGTGTGCCTCTCGTTTCGGTCTCCGCGTTATTCGGCGCTCCTTTTTTTCTTCCGTTTCAAGTAAAGAACTATCTCATTATGGACCACTTAAGGAGATAAACCTGATCACTGCCGTTAAATGTTCTTCACATTGGTTTCCCGATGGTCACGGAAGAAAGAAGGAAAAAAAACATACACGGGCGTTTGTCAAATAGTAGATTTTGCCAGAAGAACCTTTTCGGAAGACCCATTTCTATATTTACGCACGTTAAACACAAGTTAACTGCTTTATTTCATATCTCTTACTATTGAAAGACTTTTCGTAGTTAGCGTGCAATGTGAAATGTATATACACACGTGCAATGCGACGTTCGCTTTCTATCGCACACGTCTATATGCTCGTATATGTAAAAAAAACGGTACTCACCTCCTGGTCTTCGTTTTTTTCAGCGTCGTAAACTGGCTTGCAGTCTGGCTTCCTGCGCGGTGTAAGCAAAAATTACGCAAGTAAGCAGGTATCTCGGACGAAAGGCGTCTGTTGCAAGCCATTTCATTGAGCGTTGGCACACAATCCCTCACTTACCAAAAAAGAAAAAAAAAAAGGAAAATTGGCCATTCCACTGTGTCGTTGTGAATGGTTGCTAACGCTGTGGCAAGGCGCTCTGGCCGATGTGACATAGCCTTGAATTATTGAGAAGTGCCCACTACATGATATCTTTGACAGCATTACAACTAGATTCATTACGGCTTTGGTTCACGCAGGGCACTTTTCCATCACTTAATGAGCATGTGATTCGCCCACTTAAATTGATTCAACTTTACTCCGCTTAAAGCAGTTTTGTTTCACTATAATTGATTGATTTATGGGGTTTAACGTCCCAAAACCAGTTCTGATTATGAGAGACGCCGTAGTGGAGGTCTCCGGAAATTTCGACCACCTGGGGTTCTTTAACATGCACTGACATCGCACAGCACACGGGCCTCAACATTTCGCCAGTTTCACTATAATTGTGACTGGATTCGCTTTATTACAATTTTATTTTATGTATGAGACACTGCTCCACGCGCTGTACAGCCCCGGGATTAGCCCGCGTATACACGCGAATCATACGCATAGCTATATTCATAACATATTCATGGCCATATAGTTACAACGGCCGTACTAGTGGGAGGTGTTACTTGTGCGGCCGTAATCTTTACCGGGGCCCGCTATACGGTGGCCTAGTGGCTATGACACTCCGCTACTGATCCGAAGGTTGCGGGATCGAATCCCGGCCAAGGAGGCATCATTTCGATGAAGGTGAAATGCTGAGGCCCGTGTACTGTGACATATCAGTGCGTGTTAATAACGCCAGGTGGTCTTAATTTCCGAAGGCCTCCACTAAGGCGTCTTTCAATACCGTATGCTAGTTTTGGGGCGCAAAACCTCAGAATTTAACCATTCAAGGGCCTACCTAATCAAGAAATTATTTAGTTAAATGCCACAAAAGGAAACTCCCGTGAGAGGCTGTATGCCGTATAGAAGCAATAGGGAGTTTTAGCGTGTCCGGTAAAACATATACGCAAAGGCGTACCGGATAACGTATAACTTCCTTTTTTTTTACCGTCAATTGGCGTCACCAATGGGTGATAAACAGGACAAGCAAGACCGTGTGATCTATGTCCTCCGAAATTCCGGTGGCCCCTCGCTAGGCCTACGGCCTCGACAATTTGTGTGTGGCGCTCCGAAACGGTAACGAATTTTCAGGGATGCTTTATTGTCGAAGTTTGATGATACAAAGCTAAAGCAAATACAACCGTCAGTTAGCAAATCGTGGGCTACACAGCACGCGACGACCACTCGAAAGAGTCGAAGCGGAAGGCGTATGCTCTGGGTGGTCGGCCATGTTTGCTCATGCGCTGTTTACAACCGGTATAGCGCTCTACGGAAAGGGCTTTGCGTATTGCGTGTTACCGGACAAACTAAAACTCCCTATAGGGAGTTTTAGTTTGTCCGGTAATGTCGAGGTGTAAACCTTGAATTTGAACGTAATCTAAGAGCGCGCTCTCCACACAAGAAAACAGAAAAAAAGGGAAGCACGGCTATACCGAACACGGACGGTCGATAGTCTGCGCTGCGCGACATGGTCTCCTCGGCCCCGAAGCTGCGAAGGCGGCTCGTACGTCTGATCGTGAAAGTCTGTCGACTCTGCTCACGTAGGTCACTGTCACGTATAGTTGACAGGCTGCCCGCCGAGCGTCGAGAGACGCGGCTGCAAGCGAAGCATGTGTTACGCATCACTGAGCTCTAATTACGAATGTCGCCCTATTTTCGGCTATAAATACGTTGTCTGCGTTGACACTGTTCCGGACGTTGTTGCAGTCCGGGTAACCACGTGAGAAACTGTGTTGTCCCCCCATCACAAAGTAGCTGGACTCTCCTTATTTAAGCAAATATAAGAAGGCGTCCATCGGGAAAGTGCTCATGTGTAAGACTATCGCGAATTCGGCCTCAGAACTTTTCCTGATCCGACTGCTTACATTTAAAAAATGCGCTGTAACTCCCCACCCAAAACCTATTTCTTCCACCCAGTCGAGTCCTGTTAGATCCTTTATGCTGATTGAGAAGGTGGAGTTCCGCGATATGCTTGCAATCGGATTCTTTAGCGATGGTTATGTTTTAGCAGTTCCGGTGCTCTGTATTGTAAAATTCAGGCACTCTAAGAGTTCTCAAGAGTGAATTTGTGCCATTCCTGCTGTCTAACAATTCTGTGAACGTGGGTGGCCAACGGGAAAGACAACTTACGAATGAGGCACCGTTTTCCAAGAACGTTCTTGCACTTAACAGTTAAAAACAGCAGATGACGTCTATTTGTGACGAGGTCATATTAGCCAAACGCGGGTGCTTAATGGACCAAAGCACATCCGAAATAAACTTTTTGCAATGTTCAGCTCACCGACTAAAGCTGGGCATTCCAGCAGGCCCGATAAGTGATGGCAAGGCAAGGCCTTGACTCCCCGACACGGGAGATCTGAGCCCAGGTCATTAATCCACAGGGCAATCAATACAGTTTTTTCCATCCGTTCAGCCTGAGAACCCATGGGCATAGATCTTGCACAGCTGTGCTTTTATTTTATTTGAAATACATGCGCAATATGGTAATATCAACCGTGTCACGAATTACTTGGTAACACATTTGCGCGGAATACGCAATAAGATTTCCCACACGGTGCAAAGGCGGGCCTAGTCCAGCTTCAAAATGACAGGAAGCTGAGCTAGTTGGTAAGGTACAAATTTGGGCTAGTTGGATTCTTGAAATAATTTACTACGTCATAGCTCTAAAAAGAGGAACCAAAGAACGTAGCGCATTTTACCGTCACCTCCCTTGTCCCTGTCTTTTCAGCGCAATGTTTTCTATGGGAAACATCCGTTACAAAATTAGAGAGGACGGGCAAACACGGACACAAAATGTAAGACAACAGGACAACACGTTTGTATTGTTGAGTTCTCTTCTCTTGTGTCCATGTTTGCCTCCTCACGTTCTCTTAAAACCAATCTAGAAGGAAGCGACAGATATTGTAGCAAGAGGAGGTCCATCTCCTTGACAAATCTGAAAGTAGCCCTGAAATACTAATGTATAGATTACCTTTTATTAGAGCGCACTAACAACTAACCTGACAAGAGTGTATCGTTGGTCGCCGATGTCAAGTGAAGAAACCCGCCGTGGCACAACGATTGAACTAGATGTCCTCAGGATGGTTGAACGGCGCCTCTTGAACGAGCCTTTACCGGTCATCTCCTCGAGGTGTGCCAGGGCCATAGGCTGCAAAATAAAAATAGTCGGCACTTAGTTTTTACTGCGCTATTTTTGTAGCCGAACTCAGACGACTACCGCTTTCGGAAGCAGCTGTGGCAGCTCCTCAGTTTCCAGTGTCGGTTTCTTCACGTCGACACCGAAAGACACGACGGACTGCTTACGCCTGGCTGCTTGCGCTCTCGTTTCCGACTTGCGGCGTAAGCCAAGCTTCGGCGCACCGCTGACGCTAGGCAAGGGAGGCTGCTCCGTACCGACGGGTACTTCACTCTTCCTTGGGGTTGAATCCCTACCGAGAGGAATATCATCTGTAGAAACTCGCTTCCTTGGTTCAGCCGTTTTGGAGTCTTCCGAAGCTGGTTGCTGCGATGGTTCTTCCAGCTGCGCTTCGGTCCCCTTCGTAAGCGCGTCTAGAGTGGACAGTTGTCTTACGACTAGATTTTCTTTTGCTTCACTGTCAGTCGAAGCGGCCTTCTGCTTATTTTTCTTGGTACGTTCCTTGGCTGGTAGGCTGTTTGGTCCATTTCCGACGGCAGCCTTTGACCTTCGTCGTTCGCTGCGGGCTTTCGATCGGGAGGAAGACTCGTGCTTAGTCTTTGTTTTCGACTTTGGTGCCTTTTGCGTCTTTCCGGAGTCGTTCTGCGCTGCTGCCTCCTCCTCCGCCTCGTTGGTGTCAGCTACACGAAGATGGGCGTCAGTAGTTTCCTTGTCAACAGAGCGTTGTATGGTTTCGCCTACCGCAGCACCGGTAGCGTGATCGAAGTCATCAGCACAGACGGGCTGACTTCGTTTCTCGCTCGGCATCGTTTGGGGATCTTGAATACCATGACTTGCCTGGGCCTCGGTTGAAGGGTCGACACCTGAACCCTTGTCCTGAGGCTCAGACCAAGGAACAATAAGTCCTTGCGATTGCTGAGGGAGTTCACGGATGTCCGCTGTGCCCTTAGGACGCAAACTAGAGCGACGAAACGCACTTGCCGTGGAATTCTTGTTTTTTCTCCGGGACAATTTGCGTTTCTTGCTGGCTGTGGAGGTGTCCATCGCAGAGCGCTCTCTGAAGTCGGCTCTTCTGTCGACCGATTCGATACCAAGGGTCTTCCTCTTGTGGCGCTTTGTGTCATCTTCTTGAGTGAGAGTGGCGGTACCATAAGCACCTGTATCACTCTCCTTGCGACTATCCGCACTCGTTCCCTCGTACATTAGCTTCTCGCGTGGTTCGGCTGCCGTCTCTTCAGTTTTCTTTTCTGAGTCCATTTCTACGTCACGATCGACTTGAACAACGGCAGCGCCGGATTTTCGCTTTCGGCGCTCTCGCGTGTGCCGACCCGAAGAGCTTTCATGGTCAACGCGTTCTGATCGATGGACAGAACTGGAATTGTGAGAAGCCCACGTGCTGTTCTTGCCGCGGTACAAAGACGTGACGCTGGCAGAATTACTCTCAGGAAGGTCGGTAAGGTTAGTACTTGTGGCATTGGTGGCCGGTACGTTCGCAGTGGAACCTATGGATTCTGCATTATTACGGTCAACATGAAGCTGTGAGACAGCAGGGCGATTCTGCGCGGAAGGCACAACCCGTGAGAGGCTAAGCGATGTAGCCGTGTCCGCGAGAGTTACAGCGCTTCTGTCGAGTGGTTGATCAGCTCCGGATGCCACGGGGATGCTACTGCCGACAGGCTGATGTTTGGGTCCTGCTTCGGAACGCTCTGTCCTACTTGAGGGCGAGCTTGACATGCGCATTCGGCTCTCAAGGCCACTGTCATCGGCGTCGTGCTTCAGATGTGCCTCGGGGCTCAGGCTGTGGCTTATGCTCAGCCTACTTGCCATTAGCCCTAGCTGGCGAAAGACCCTGTAGGAGATGTCCTTCGGTGAAAGTGCACCGCTGGCTTCGCCACCCTTGCTGGTTCGACGTGAGGAGGAACCACACCTCCCGAATAGAAAGCTGAGGGTGCCCCGCCGTTCCGGTGGTATTTGTTGCCTACTGGGAATAGCGGGACTGTGTGGCTGTGATAGTGACGGGCTTTGCTTGTCGACCGAGCGTGGAGCCATTGAAACTGAACGACGAAGGTATTGAGGGCTGTGAGGATCTCGCTCGGTCGGGTACCTAGCTGGCCTTGCACTGCTGGCTTCAGCGAATGGTTTCGTCGGATTGATGATCTCTGGAAATAAAACATGAACGGATTGGTATAGAGCTCTGGTCCGTTTATTCAGGAAAGGTATCCTGACATGTTTAACAGACGCACGTAGGTCGTGGGCTTGAGGAAATAACTCCGCTGTGTAGTTATTTGGAAGACTAGGAACGATCAAAGCACTGATAGCAATGTATCGTAGCTATTGCTTTGCCCCTACGCAGGGCGTTTGACGGCGAACGTTTGGAATAGTAAATTATGAAGTATAATTTAATGGTGTCGTACATATAAGGCGGCGGTTTCCACATGGGATATGCACCGTGGGGCAAGGTTGTCCGCGACAGCTGTCAGACTCGGGTTGATATCTATTATCTGCCCACGAAATAGCGGGAGAAAATTAGCCAGTGTTACATCTTAATGACACTGTAGGCTGGCTGACGTCATACGCTACTTAACACCAGGTAGGTGCTGAATAAACGTTAAGCAACATTAAATAGTGCCCTGCATTGTTGTTTAGGCGAGGAACATGCTCCCCAGCTGTGGGGTCTTCAGCTATATTCAGCACCAAACGACCGAATTGTACCAAATTTGCGATAGTTCACTGGCCTCGTTGAGTCGCAGCCAAATTCGAAAATAAAAAGAATGTCCGACTTTATTTCACAACATAAATGTTGAAATAACTGGAAACAAGCACGCGAACTTTTATTTGCGTGAAATGTCAGGAGCACTTGCGAATGGCGAATGGGGTACAGTAATACGTGAATCTTTCGTGAACGAATTTTTGCTGTAAGGAGTGTGAAATTAAGCGTAGCGTGACAAACATACCTTAAAAGTCAGCACTCAAGATTTTCGTCACCATCCTATTGGAGTATTCTCGTTTTATTATTTTTTGTTTTCTCTATATTACTTGTGCAAAACAAAATGCACTGAACATAAAAGACAACTGGCACATGAGACAACCTTACTGAAGGCGGTTGATGCGAGCCTCTCCTTGCAGCACCTTTCATGCATACCTGAATAAACCTGTGGCTACATATTAGATGCATAATTTGTAAATGTGGTTGCAAACCAGCCATAAGGCATTGCCCGCTAACCTGCATGAGGGCTTGTAGGGGCCGATAGAAATGTGAAGAGATGACGGCTATGTAACGCCCCCTTTCATATTGACCCGATGGTCTCTTCATGAGAACATATGTATAAAACATGCACAAGGATGTAACGTGGAAGGAATATATGCGCTTGTGCGTATGTGTACCTTCTTCATTCGCAATGTCCACCCGGACAAAGCCAGCATCGCGAGGCTGCTGAACGGCTCGGGCGGTGGAAGCCAGAATGTCAGGGATTGCAGGAGACGACTTAGATTTTGCTGTAGACGCGTCACTTGGCTTCGCAGAATCATCCGACGCACTGCGCTTTCCGCCACCTGGCTCAGCTCGAGTAGCCCCGCTCAGAGTAGCCGTTCCCGCTCGTATGTGTTCCTGCGTTGAAAACATTGGCTTCACCGTCGGGCCTATACTGATGGGGACACTTGGATAGTTGGGAATAAATGTACCCTATTGGAAATTTTCGCAGGCTGCGTTATTACACTCGTAATAAAACAGGCTGTGAAATAATGGGATAAGTGAGCCGTAATTACGGGCTACTTCTTATGAGTTGATGAAGACATCGTTCAAAACGACTAAGTTCAGGGAATGTCGCCAGAGCCAACGTTTCGACGAGTGAACTTGGCTTCGTCAAAGCGGCTCGTCCATTCAATTAAGCCTCGATCATCCCCTGAACTTCTGTTCTAGTCTGTGTTTTCTATGAGTTGCACTTTATGAAGACCCTTACCACCTACCCGTTGTGACCAACATGCATCAACGGACGGTGTTAACCACTTGTCGCTTGCCCAAAAGACTGTCTTCTAAGTCTGTACCTTGCATCACTATCTTAAAAAAATATTATTATGCCCTTGCATAACGGCATGCACATTTTCAGTGATGCTCTTCCTTTGGAGCAAATTTGGTTGAATTTAAGTTAACTTGAAATTAACGAAAACAATTTCGAGCGTATCTCACATGTGACTCGGTTACCAACTGTAACACTACCCGCAGATAACGCTTTGAGAAAATATTTTTCCAGATATGATTTAGCGAAGGTGTCGTATTTAAACAGAACATGGTGTTTTGCTGAATTTCCTGAAATGAGGTAATCATGCCGATTTGTGCAACATTCGGAAGAAATACAGCCGCACGAATGACGGAAACATAATAATACACAGTCCATTACCCGGCTTATGCTTCGCGCTGTTGGATTCCATGCAAGGTCAACACCATCATTATTCTTTGCCAATTGCGACGGAGACGACATAGGCCCCAGCCGAGCTTACACAACGCCAGTTCATTTGGTCTCCTCGCGCTACACGCTAATGCCATCTACTATCATTTACATGGCGCGTTATGTTCTTACAATAATTAATGTTTAAAACGTATCGACACGATGTGGATGGGCGAAGACGACTGGTCAGGTAGGAAAACACGGGCAATAAGTGAATGGGCAATATCGGCAAGGAACGATGAAGCAAACACTTCATCGTTCCTTGCCCATATTAGATGCAGAGCATCTCTTGCTCGCGGGTATGTCACGCGTCCGGCGTCCGCACTCACACTACGCATGCGCGACCCTCCTCTCCCTTCCCTCTCTCCAACAGCTGCTGCAATAAATAAAGCGGGTAGAGAGCGCGCTTCGCTTCGCTTCAGTAGTATCTCCTCCTTCTCCGATGAAAGAAGTTGGTGGTGTTGTGTGATGGAAGCAACAGTTCCGTCAGCGAGTGGGTTGACGCAAGTACGCATCAGCATCAACCTACACTCTGACAACGGTCACGCGATGCGTGCTAACGAACCAAGTTAACAACTTTACAACACGCATGGTTCACCGCAGAGGTAACACCGCAAACACTGCAAACCTGTAAACACCGCCGTTAAGTGCCCCGTTGAAACTCCCAGCGATGCTCCGCATCGCCCCATGGTCCCCTTCGGGGAGATGGTGTAATTTTTGTGGGTGCTGGACAATCAGGGTGCGCAGGAACTGGACCGACTATGCACTGACGAATGTAACATAACATTATGCAAAAGGACAGAAAGCTGAGCGAGTTGGTAACAATTCGTAATGCAAAGAACAGGCGTGCAATACACGGACACAAGTGAAGAGGAATGGACAACACAAACGCCACATCTGTAATATTCCTCTTGTGTCCGTGTTTTGCAAGCCTGTTCTTTGCATTGCGAAATGTTACCAACTCGCTCAGCTTTCTGTCCTTTTGTAAAAGGCTGATTCATCGTTTGTATATGTGTGTGGAAATGTAGAACGCTCCGTTATACACGCTGCACTCATGTGTTGTGTAGATGTGGCGGAACTCTGTCTTGTGATACTCGTAATTTGATGTCTTATGTTTTGCATGACAACGTAGTGTTGTAATGTTATCGGTGTTAATCGTGTGCGACATAATCAATTTTTCTGAACACATAATACTATGTTACATTCGTCATTGCATAGTCGGTCCAGTTCCTGCGAACCCTGATTGTCCAGTACCCACAATATGGGCAAGGAACAACGAAGTGTTTGCTTCCTCGCTAGATAATAGACGCGCCATATGAGACGCTGACATTTCGGAAAGCGCCGTATTAGACGTTACTTCTATAAAAGCTCTAATTTCTTTTCATGGCACTTCTCCATTACGACGCGACCTATGGCTCCTACGCAAGGTGCAGTGCGCGTACTTACCTAGTTTCTGTATACGGAATCACGCGACTTTCACTAAAATGTAGTTGTGTTAGTTCTTCTCCTCTATCTAATTTCTTCGTCCAAGCAAATGATCTTACTGCTTAATCCACTGAGCAGTACTGCGGGCAACGTTACCCTATCTTGAATCACTGAACGCTCAACATCAGACAATGAAAATTCGAGTGAAATGGCACGCCTGTTGCTTATCCTACGAGAGGTTCGAAACGGTGCACACTTACGTCCGAGGCACTGCTCGACTTCCTGGACCACATTTGGCGCCACAGGCTGAAACGGCGCTTCGCCGATGCTTCTTCCTGGACCTCGGTCGCATCGCCCACCGCTGGTGCGGCAGTGCTCCCTTGTCCTGTCTGAAGAACGGCCCCAATGGGACGAGGTGATCAAGTGGCCAGATGGGCTGGCTTATTCGATAGCAGACGCATTCATGTCGTAAGTAGTACAGACAAAAAGAGGAAGCTAGAAAAAAAAAAGAGTTCTATGGCCTTGACGTTTCGGAATCAACTCGCTTCCTGCTTCAGGAGAGGTAATGACGACGTACACCTCCATGTGAAACTTATAAGCGCCGATTTTTGGTAGGAGACACTTTTGAATCACAGCAAAAAGGTGAACTACGGCATGCACTTCGTGTCACGACTTCTTTTTGTAACCGGCAATGTACTCCGCGTCTTTCTTCGGAAAGAAAACCCCCCCCCCCCCCCAAAAAAAAAAAAAAAAAGAAAGCTGCGCGTCACTGCAGCGAGGCTGCCTATCTGTTACTTTCCTCCGCAGCATGATCACAATATTGACGCATCCAATCTTCCGCGCGCAAACGAAGAAGGTCATGGGCACTTAGAAGAAGACGACGAGATACCTGTCTGATCGCTCAGTGGTTTTCCATTAAAGTGACCAGCTCTGTGCTCCTGATTCCTGCTACTGATTCCTGCTGTTCCTGCATCGCGACAATATGTCGACCGAAATCGTTTTATACTCAGCGAGAAAATGGCCTCGTTGCGCCAGCGAACCTGTCTGAGGAGCAACGATTACTACTACCACATTCATTCATTCACATATGCCGCGCTATCATTGGCTGTGACAAGTGACGGTTCTCTTCAGGGCTACGAAAATCGGTCTCGGAGCGATCAGCACGACAAGCACCTTTTTCTGCCATGTTACGCAACGCGATGTGTCCGGGAACTCGTGGTCAAAAGGATATCTTTCAGTGAAAATGAGCTTTTATGTAGACCGCTTTAAAGAGGCGTTTCGGTGCCGCCATCTCAGACTGATAAGGGGCTGTTTTGTCTGCGTAATAGCCAAATTAATAGTAGACTCATACGCTTGAATGTGGACGTACAGACGCATTCGTCATTTGAAGGTGTTGTTGAATTGATGGCACGGCATCAAAAATAAAGAAATCTGCTCTGTAAAGGCTCAAGATGGCAGAGCCCACCAATCGAAAATAAGGAACTTCTATAGTCCAAACCTCTTGGCCAGATGCGGTGGTCGCTGCCGTCTCCACTTTGTCGCTGGTGGTACCAGCCGCTCCCTGTTTTCTAGCGAGGCGGCCTTTCCTGCCTTCTGGCTTCTTCATGGCATGCACGACCTGCGATAGTCTGTCGAAAAGCACCTGGTCGGATGCCGCCACGGACCGCGCGGAGCTCGTATCCTGCTGCGAGCCCTGTTGCGAGCCGCCTCGGAAGAGCTCCGGAGGCCGGTCCATGTTTTCCTTGAAGATTGTGGACAGTACGCGGTCTAGGAGGTAGAGCAACGTGGTCGACGCCACGATGCCGGAAATGAGCGACGCACACACGAAACAAAACAGGCAGGCTGCCACGAACAGGTTGCTGCGGCGCAGCCCGAATCGTTCGCAGATTCCATGAGCAAGGTACTGCGCCAGCTCGCTCCAGCGGTCGACTGTCACCACCAGGAAGAGCACCAGAGCCAGGAGGAGGACGTCGAGCTGCAATGGAACGGCGATAAGGTAGTGCTTATGCGAACGCCGTTACACTGAGAATATTGCATCGTACGTCAAGGGACTCATGGCCTTTAAAAATGAGGTGTATGAGAAAGAGATGTTTGGCAAAATAAGAAAAAAATGTCCCGCCTTCGTTCGTCATAGTACTTAACTCATTCATTCTCTTTCAGTTGTTGTCAACAATTCTTACACGTTCCATATTTAAAAACTTATGCGCAACACTGTACGATATACAAGGCGCAGTGTACGTCTGCGATGGTATTCATGGCAGAAGGAACCTTTATGACGCCTCATTCATCCTCTACTCTTAATTAAAAGACATTTTAATGTATTACGGCAGCGTATGTCCTTCCAGTGCATTTTCGAAAGCACGGCGAGTATCCACTTGACATTCCATTGTTCACAGTCGAGATAACCACGTCTATAACATCACATGTTTCTCATTTGCAGTAACGAGGGCTGCCCACCTCAATTTTCAGCACAGTGTACATGAAGAGCAGTGCGGAAGTGATTACGAGGAAAGGATATAACTATCTGGTGTATACACGTGCTAGTTACAACTAGCTTGCGAATATATATATTTTTAGACTAGTTACACCAGAGCACCGGCAAGTGGAAAACGGTTACTCTCTCTTCGTTTCGCTTTGTCGGATGTGCATGTGCAGAGGGTTTTTTTCCGCTGCAGCAACTGGGTTCACAGGTTTCACCCAGTCGCGACGGTCTCCTACTTCGTCGGCCCTGAACAGGCACTTCGGCCTCGCCTTGCCATCTTGCCTTGTCACGCAGACGCGAGCGATACAACTTCAGAAAATGGAGACTCCATAGCGCCTACGCTGCCTTTCCTATGCAATGCGCTATTTAGAAAAGCGCCCGGCATGCAGAAGCGAAACGCGTGCACTGTCCTGAGGATATTCACCGCTGTCACCTATTTCAATGATGGCGTGGTTCAACGGTGGCGCACCAGTTATCGCTGTCGACTGCAGGCCCATTACCTGTGGCAGGAGTGCAGAGGTTCAAATGCGTACTATGACTACCCTATATATATTTACATAGGATGGCGTTACCTTTGCGCTGTTTTTCCGCTGCGACTTTTTGGTGGCGGTGCATGAGGTCGTACATCGAACCAAGTAATTCTCTCTGGTTTGCAGTATTCATACATTCGAACTACGGCCGAGGGTGGTGAAAGACTTAGCACTCACAGACATGTATTGCTGGGCGACCTGGTCAGCTTCCATGAGTCCCATTAGCGGCACAGTCACCAAGTGCACCAGTGCCGCACCTGGTTTGGGCAGCGAGTTGAATGCCCACAGCAGCAGCGGGAGAAGGAGGCAGTACAGGCAGCCACCTAACTGCATTATGCACATGCATCAAAGTGAGAAATATATTGCAAGTCGGTGGCTCTGTTTGACGAAATCGCACTTCTGAAATTATTATCTTCTTTGCAGAGGTAAAAGTAGTCCGATATTTCTGTTCGAACTTTGCGTTTGAGCTTTGTGTATAACACACAGCTGCACTCAATCAAGATTTCTCCTAATATTCGTGAAGACATTGGAAATGGGAAGAGTGCTCGTGTATAGTTGCGGTTATATCATTGTGTGAAAGTTATCCAAGATTTGTTGATGATCTTGCACTGGGTGCACTATTTTTAATACTTAGAACACAATTAAATGCACTTCAATCAATCAATCAATCAATCAATCAATCAATCAATCAATCAATAAGCAATCAATGTACGAAATTCTACATCAGCTCTCTGCATAACATATTTTAGGCCGTGTGCAGTCATGATGTCGTGGATTTATCCACTAATATCTGTCTTGCTTGGTTTGCTCTTTTTGCCTTACTCGTTTATAAGAGGCGTACGCTCTAGACTTGCAGGTTATTCATCGTGCGTAATACTTAAAACTCAGTTGCGAGTATAACATCTTGTCGTGCCTGTACCTTTTGCCAAGTGCGCCAGTGTGGTTGATCATCGGCAATTATTTGCCATTCTTGAAAGTATGCAGACGGGCCACAAGAACTTTCACGTGCCACTCCTAAAGGGCGAAACATAAGCGTGCTCTAAGTATTTACAGCGATCACCATCAATCGAGATAAAGTTCTTCGGTAGCCATTGGAAGCCGTGCGAACGAGCCAGCGGAGGCCGAAGAAACTTGATCCAGATGGGGTTCGACCGCGCTGAAAAGTGCACCGCGTGACAACGGCAACAGCTGACATGTCGACGTGGAGGATTCGAGGGCTTTTCATACAACGCAGTATATGCCTGTTACCAGAGGCGTAGCGAGGTAGAAGGAGCTTGTTTCGATGTCAAAGCACCCCCCGAAATTTTCTTAGCGGCATATAACCGCCGTCTACACAACCTTCGATCTTTTCCCGTCCCATCCTTACTGAAATGTTCCGTATGGTCTTTCCAATAATTCCGTGCTTCCGTAAGACACATATAAAAATATGGCAAATATACGAGAGATATACGGAATATGTATGAACCTGGTATGGAAATTAAGATACGAACGTTTGAATAGTAATGATATTTACACACCGCACCGTATAACAGGCCCCGGAGCATATTGTACAACACATCCCGCAAAATACTTCTGGCTACGCCAGTGCCTGTTAGTAATCGCGCCGCGCTATATGGTACCTTGAGTCCAAAGAAAAGCAGCGGGATCAGGTAGACCGGCATCAGGACGCCAAGGTGAGACAGGCTACGACACTCTTGGTAGTCGTCGAGCGCGGTGCTAAAGGAACGAAGGGAGTACACCGAGGAATGCCGATGTGGGGATTCGGTGGCAGGGGCCGCTTCCACTCCTGCAATATGTTGGCAAAGACTGCGTGCGTGTTACGATAGTATATCAGCGGAAGTCATCCACAAGGCTAAGATGTGTCGCGTGCTATCACGCACTCACTAATCATACTATTGGTGAGTCACTCACTTAGAGGATCCACGGACGAGTGGTACTGTTCTTTCTTCGCATCCCACAAGCCCTGGTTCCATTCCAAGCCCAAGCGCGAAATTTTCATTTAGAAACCTAGAATTAACTTTGTCTGCCAGAACCTCGCCGTTCAATTTGAGTTCAGTCGGAGCTTTTTCTCGCGTGAAAATAATATCTCACGGCGTTACCCTTGACGTCATGCGATGAAGTCGTTAAGAAACCTTACGTTCTAATGTCGCCACGACACCACCCCTTGTTCACGCCAGTCGCGGCACGGAGAACATTTGTTGGGCTCATGAGCCAAATAAAACTTTTGTGTTCATCACAAGGTGTAGGAGTGAAGGCCTAGGGAGATATTCTATAACTGTCAATTAACCTAGTAGACATGCCTACTTGTCTTCGACATCTTGAGAGAGCCAGACCAATGCACAGCCTCCAAGATCAGGGTGACGATTAGCGATTTCTAGGAGGCTGTCACAGCTTTGAATGGCATACTCCGTCCCTCACAGTTGTCTGGAGCCCAGAGACATCAAATGACGTGTTTGGATAAACCTGAAGCCTTTCGTCACCGCATGTTATCTAGCTCTGCCCACTCAGCGTCAGCGGAAATGGAAGGTCCACTAGGTTGTCCATTACAGTTACAGGAATAGCTCCCAGGTCAGCCTTCCTTGAACGCTTAGCAAGTTGAGTGCTGGGATGTCTGTGTGAAGGTGCTCAGGTGCAGAGAAACAAGTCCAGGTGGCGGACACAGCTCTCGTTTCTTCTGAGGTCTCGTAGTATCCATTTTTTTTTGCGTTCTTTAAAGATATGTAGGTACTCAGACGGGTATTAAGGATGCGCACTTACCTTCCTGGACACCTTCCTCCTGGCTCTGATTGGCCTTCAAGTCGATGCTGGGCATTTCTTCTCTTTTAATTGTAGTCGAGAAATCGACTCAGCGTAACGAAATACGAGAAAAGAGAGCAGCGCTGGAGAAAAACCTAAGCAAGGCTATGCACCATAGCACGAGAACGCGAGCTATGGTATTCCTTGTCTTCTTCGAACGTGACACCTTCGATTACAATCTTCCTTTCTTTGTCAATGTTGTTTCCTTTTTGAATCAGTCTACCGGTTTCATCAGAACTCTGTCCTTCATATTTATTTTCCCTTAAACTGAGCTTTTGACTCCTTAACATTTTTATTCGCATATCCCACTAACTGCAATGTGGCGAATCTCCAATTATAGAAGCCACTAACAAGAACAACAGCAAGCAAAAACCCAGTACGAGAGTATGAACGGAACAAGCGAGGAATCAGTGCCGCTGTCCTACTACTAACAGTGTTGATCAGTACTGTTAGTCGTGCAAAGCAAATATCCCTATAATGCATTGAGGGTTCTTTTAGGCAATGCCGAGGTCTGCAGCATGTCAAAGATGAATGGCAATGCCTGAGCGACGTGGATTTTAACTTACTATAAAGGATTATTGGGTTACCGAATATTTTGTACTATATCGTGATTAATATAGAAGAGCTACACGTGCCTACTGGCATGTACCGCCAGGTAGTGTTGGCTCAGTGCAACCTTTAGAGCGCGGGAGTAAGCGAACGGTAAGTCTAACAGAGCGACTCCTCGACCAGGGCCTTCCGAGATTGCGCGCGCGCGGTGGTGCGCGGCAGGACATAGAGTTTCATACTATTAAGTGTAAGTAAGAAACTCTATGGCGGCAGGGTTCGCGGGATCACGGAGGACATATCTCGCTACGCGAGTTCCCCTCATCCGCCGCGGCGGTCGCATTTTTGATGAAGGTGAAAATTCTAGACGCCGTTGTACTGTGACGATGTCTCTCCACGTTAAAGAACCCAAAGCGGGTCAAATCTCTGGAGCCCTCCATTACGGCTGCCTCTCCTTTCTACTCTTTCCCTCCCGTTCCCCTACTTCCATGGGTGCTGAAGCGTGGTGCTAACCTGGACACTGTCAAATTCCTGCCATTGTTGTCAAATTCGGCTATGGCGAAATTTCTTTTTCAGCCCATCAGAGAACCAGTAGCTGCCCTGTAGACCACTCAGAGCTGGAAAGATGGCGAAATTTGACAATATCTAGGATAGCACTCTCGTGCTCCCGGTAAGGCCTGCAGGAAATAACTTCCCTTCTTTACCTGAACCACGACGGTTCTTCTCCTTCTTCTTCCTGTTATTATTATTATTATTACTGTTATTATTATTGGGACGGGCGTGCCTTTGCGTACTCGTCCTTGTTTATCCGTGAATTTCACGGCCGTCCAAAAAGAAAAAAATCCCCGCATCTCCCCGAAGTGAATCATGACGATTGGGCGAATCACCCGTGACATTGCCCACTCGCGCATGTCATTCTTGCTCCTGGTCTTTATGAGGTTCCTGTGCTCTCACGTCGTAGATCGTGCCGAGTTTCGGATTACTTAACGCGCACGCCGCGAATCTTTATTGTTCAACTATGCACAAGAGAAATCTCCCACCACCACTATATTGCAGGTCAAATCCAGTGCATATATATACGGGGTGGCCGGTGAACGGTTGTGCAGCGCGAGCAGCCAGTAGCTTCAATCAAGAAACTCGCTAGCAGACGCTGCCTTCATCGGCGTTGTCTCTCGCGGGCGAGGGTGCGTTCCCGTCCTTGCGAGCTGGTACAGCGTACGTTGCAGAAGGAGCGTTTCCATAGTAAACGCGTGCCGTTCTCTCTCTCTCAAGGCAGTAGACGACTGTGCGGCCGCACTGTCGCCAGGATCGGCCCACACGCACACACGCCGACGACGAGGGACGGCGGACAAGGCTCGGCGCTATAAGGTGCTTACCCCCTAAAAAAGGCGGGTTCATTTTCGATGGAGGCGGAAATGCCAGAGGCCCGCGTACTGTGCGTTGTCAATGCACGTTAAGGAGGTCAAAATCTCCGAATTATGATGATCGTGGTTCGGTTAAGGAAAGGACGCTAATTTCTGCAGCCCATGTGGGGAGCACGGCTAAGCGTTCGTATGGGAAGGGGAAAGGGACTGAACGAGATAGAAAAGGAACGCCGTAGTGGAGGGCTACAGGAATTTTTGACCACCTGGTGTTCTTTAACGTGCACTGACCACACAGAGTACACGGGCCTCTGCCATTTACGCCGCCATCGAAAATGAAATGCAACGATGAAATGCGACCTCCGTGGCCGGGATAGAAGCGCGTGTTTTTTAGGGGCGAAGCTCCTTAGGGTGCGGGTCGTTCCCTCCTCTGTAGTAGTAGTATGTAGCCAGCTCTAGTTTTATGAAGTGCTCACTAGATGGCGTGATGGCGCCGCGGTGCTCGCTGCATTCAGATGTATGGGAACGCGTAGCATGGGAGTCTGTCTGCCTGTCTGTCTGTCCGTCTGTCCGCCCGAGCGCTGCGGTGCTGCTTAGCTAGTACGTGAATTGATCAATATATGGCGCGGAGGCGCTCGCTGCGTGCTCTAGTGTGATAGGAGAGCGCTAGATGGCGACACGGTGTTTGTCACGTCTTTGATGATGTACTGGGCAAGATTCACGGAAGATTCACGGTTTTTACCGATGAACCTCCGGAGCTTCGCCCACTCATCATCATTCACTCCGTGGATATGCGTGTTTCCGGAGCCCTCCACTACGGCTTTCACGCCTTTCTATCACTTTATTTCGCTTTCCCATACCCCCACGGACGCTTAGCCGTGCTCCGACATGGGCTGCGTCCTTTCCTTAAACGAACCACAATCATCGGTTTAGAGAAAGACCGCGGCTGCGCGCGATTTGCGTCTCCCTTTAGCCAGGCCGTAGCTTATGTATGGCCTTCTCTGGCCGATCTGACCGCCGCGCCATCTACGCTTATGCCTGAAAAGGCGTGCTGCTTATGAACACAGGCAAGAGGGGCAGCGCTGTGTGTGTGGATAGTTCCGTCCACGTTGGCGCTACTCGTCATATCACGGCAGACTCCGCACGCTTTGAAAGAACAAAACGGAGCCTTGCAGCGTGCGCGAACTTGCTAAAGAAGTTAGGAGGAGGACTAGGAAAACCTGTATTAACTAGACAAGTTAACACTGGTTCTGGGTGGGGCCCTCAGTTCAGGACTCCACTGAATCTTGCGGCTCGCCGAGTTTGGTAGAGAAGGGCCAAGTGGCTTTCCCGGTCCTCGCTTGCGAGCAGTGTGTTCCACTGCTAAACGAAGTCCGCTACCCTTTTAAAGGGTGAGTTCATGTTCCCTGGCCGAGCTGCACATTCGCACGTTATAACGGACGCGGAATGTCACGAGAGGTGAGCATGCCGAGGTACTGCCGCGAAAGGACTGAGCGGGACTGAACTATAGGCGACTCGCACCTTAAGGGGCCAAGCAACGTGCCGCAGTATTTTTTCAAGCGGCTGTGGTACTGGTCAATAATAATAATAATAATAATAATAATAATAATAATAATAATAATAATAATAATAATAATAATAATAATAATAACGGTTGGAGCACGTGTCGCAACAAAGGCTAAACGCCGTGCCGCTGGGGGCGTATTCCGAGATGTGTCGAAATCGGGTGTCTTGTTAAGTATATGTGTCTCCTTTGGCGTCTCCTGCGGTGGTTATTGGCCGGTTGAACAAACAGCAAAAGCGAGGGCAGGTTTCCATTTGTTCAACCAGCCAATCACTGCCGAAAGCGAACCAAAGAGACGTCACTACTGCAATGCTACCGCCTTTAGTGACATATCTCAAAATGCGGTCTCAGATGCTGTATTCTGATAACCACAGGAGCCACGTCACCACAGCGATACCGTTGTCTTTATTTATTTTACTTATTTATAAATACTGCGGCCTAACTTAGGGCATAGCAGGGTGGTACCTAAACATAAACACGCACAACGTACGTTTGGGCAAAAAGAACAACGAACAATGGCAAAGCAATCAGAACAGGTTACAGAACACTGCAGATCAAATGCGCTTCAAACGATACCAAAGATTTTTGGATTACAGCCTCGTTAGACAGGTTATTCCAATCGTGACACATCTCAGAATACGGCCGCTAGGGTTCGTGCACTGCCCACAGACATTAGACGTTCCTCTATCAGGAGGAAAAAATTGACGGCAGATCCACGAGGTGAATGATGATGAGATTGGGCGAAGCTCCTGGAAGTAATCATCGGTTAAACCGTGAAATTTCTTCCGTTAATTCGCCCGATAAAAATGACGTGAAACGATTGATTAAATGTTTTATCAAACTTTTATTGCTGGTTTCCGTTGTCCTTTCATTATGACTGCTTTGTGGTCGGTGAAATGTAAGCTAAGTGGTTCTTGCACTGGTTGCAGATGAAAACCATTGCTTTACCTGGCGTCTTTCGTTAAGCAGCTGGCGTCTTTTCGTTTTGCTTTAGAAACATCTGGCGTATTTCGTTAAGCAGCTGGCGTCTTTTCGTTTTGCTTTAGAAACATCTGGCGTCTTTTCGTTTTGCTTTTAGAAAACATCTGGCGTCTTTCGATGGTTTATTTCATCAATCAACGGCGTTTTGAACAAAATTTTTATTGTTTAATCACGCACAGGAGAAATCTCACCAGGCACTACCTTGGAGGTAAACAATGGCTGCTACTGGGAATGAGAGACAGCAGAAGTCGGCTTTTAAAACTTCTACTTCTACTAACGTTTCCTACTGGAACATGCCAATGGCTGCTAATGGGGAATGAGAGACAGAAGAATTCGGCTTTTAGTTAACGCGTACGCTGCGAATTTTTTTTATTGTTCAACAACGCACAGGAGAAATCTCCCACCGGCACCACCTTGGAGGTCAAAGCGTAAGACTGGTTACGCACTACGACTACGACTACGACGAGGGACGAACGGGTGCCGCTTTAAGGAGCTTCGCCCCTAAAGCTATAGGAGGTGGCGTCCTGTTAGCACGCTCGCTTCAGCCAGCCAAGGAGGTTTGCAGCCAGCCAGCCTCCTCTGACGAAAGTGCACGTTGCCTCTCGGGTAGGATTAGGTCCCACATAGTTGCCTGACCGCTCGATGTTGTTTGGAAGCGGCAACCTGCTAGTGACACCATTACTATTACCGCGCATTATTATTCCGGTTGCATACTACCGACCGGGGCCCACTTCCAATAGATATCTCCTTGAAGTTTTAGGGGCGAAGCTCCTTAAAGCGGCACCCGTTCGTCCCTCGTCGTAGTCGTAGTCGTAGTGCGCAACCAGTCTTACGCTTTGACCTCCAAGGTGGTGCCGGTGGGAGATTTCTCCTGTGCGTTATTGAACAATAAAAAATTCGCAGCGTGCGCGTTAACTAAAAGCCGAATTCTTCTGTCTCTCATTCCCCATTAGCAGCCATTGGCATGTTCCAGTAGGAAATGTTAGTAGAAGTAGAAGTGTAAGTGTTAGCTAAAAGCCGACTTCTTCTGTCTCTCATTCCCATTAGCAGCCATTGTTTACCTCCGAGTTGCCTTCAGGAACGTCAGGTGGCGCACGAGCTCTCTCACTCTTCCATCTGCTGTCTTGTGTGAGACAGAAAGAGAGAGAGAGAGAGAGAGAGAGAGAGAGAGAGAGCGAAAGACTGTCCGTTTCTAACGATGATGATGGGTTTGTGCTAGCGCGTTACGGCGCGTGTAAGAAGCTGGTGTAAGACGCTGTGGCCTCTCCGCCTTATACTCTTTCAGCAGTCATGTGATGGCGTCGGCAAACGCGGTGCACGTTCCGGCCTGTGTAAGGGGCTGCGTAAGACGCTGTGGCCTCTCCCCCCTTACTAGAGTGTACTGCATGTTTGTAACGCGTTTGTGCTAGCGTCACCTTAAACGCCAGATCCCAGCGTTCGAATAGAGTGTTTCTCACGTCTTTACATGATGATCGACTGGGCGAATTACACGGAAGATTAACGGTTTATCGGTGGTTCACTCCGGAGCTTCGCCCACTCATCATCATTCACCCCGTGGATATGCTGTGAATTTTTTATGACTAAGCTTCTAGTTTGTCGCGTGACGCCTTACACTAGCATTTTTCCTTCCTCCGTGGGTTTCTAGGATTTTCGCCGCCATCGGATGGATGAATGAATGAATCAATGAAAAAACTTTATTTTGCAAGGTAAGTTTCCAGAGCTCCTGTGGCCTTTGCCATCTTGCCAGCTCTATCGATCATCTTGAGCTGTTCTTCAGGCTTCGAGCAGGATAGTGCAGCCTCCCACTGCTCCGGTGTTGGTCGCTTGTTTACTGGCACTACCTTAGATTGCTTTAGTGTTGGGTGTTCCCCGCATAGCGGACATCTATCGTTATATGTTGTGGGATAGATTTTACTGAGTAGGCTCAAATTGGGGAATTTATTAGTCTGCAGTTGTCTCCAGGTAACCGACTGCTCTCTACTAAGGTCTTTATGGGGTGGGGGATAGGCCCCCCTTAAGGCTCATTGGTGTTCTAAAATTGATCTATAACAATGCGGCCACGGCGGCCGATTTTGAACACACGTCTTGAAGCCCGCAATAAAGTGGCTTGCTTCGGCGATTGCCCGAAGCGCTTATGAAAGAGGCAGAGACCTCCTGCGTCTTAACTGTTTGCTTTACCAGTCAATGAAACTAGGTTAAAAACTGCATTCGTTAGAAAAAGATTACCTTATTCAACCGAGAAGTTCTTGGAGTAGGAAAACTAGCAAACAATTATCTTAGTCCGGATGATCGCTGAAATTCGAGCGTCTGCGATGCCTATGCTAGTTCGGATGAAATCTGCATCGCACTGCGTACGTAGTTTACACTTTCCATTTGATATGGTCACAAGCGTGGACGTTAGGGACAATTCTCCCGTAGCTGATCACTGCGCTGAGTGTGCCACTGGTTCTTGTAGCAAACGAACACGTCATACCTTCTTATTGAGTGTCTCTGCTGGCTCGTCGAAGCTCCCAAGTGTTTCAAAGAGTTGAGTGAGACAACAAGTCTTTTAATATAAATTACTCAGCGAGCGTGTGGGAGTGAGACCTCCCAATCGCTCAGGAGTCAGGACTCGAAAAATCGCCGCATTTGCGCTACTATTGGCACAAATATTGGTACAAATATGAATATGAAATATTGGTAACACTACGAAGAACAGACAGAGCAGGACAAGACCGTCACATTGGTGCTGATTTTGGGCAGAACAAGGTGGCATGAGCCTTTAGTTTGCCATCATTGGAAAACACCAGACCCCAGTAGCCGTCGTTTATTAGCAACGAAAATCGTCATCAGAGATCATTTTGCAATGCTATAGCCGTCATTGATCACAGTTTAGCTAGCGCCAGTCGACATTAGCCAGGGCTAACCAATGGTCACAGCATGATAACGAATTCGGTAGGTGTGAAAAAATCACAGCATATTCACGGGGTGAATGATGATGAGTGGGGCGAATCTCCGGAAGGAATCATCGGTAAACCGTGAAACTCTTCCGTGCAATTCGCCCCACATTTAAAAGTGAAACACTTGAGTAAATGTCATCAAACTATTATAACATCTCGCATCGTTCATCATCAACTACAAGTACCGCCATCTAGTTTTATAACATCTCGCGCATGCTACGAATACTCACGGTTCAACTATGCACAATGCACAAGTGAAATCTCTCACCGGCACTTCATTGCAAGTCAAGATGCAGTGCCTATATATATATATATATATATATATATATATATATATATATATATATATATATATATATATATATATATATATAGGTTGCCGGTGAACGCTTCTCCAACGCGAGCAGTCGGTATTTCTCAATCAAGAAACTCGCTAGGAGACGCTGCCTGCGCCAACGTTGTCTCTCGCGGGCGAGCGCGTGCCGGGAGCCACGCGCTCGCCCTCGGCGCGTGCGGGCCTCCCGGCAGGCACGCGCCGGTGGCTACCTACTACTACTACTAC
The DNA here is from genome assembly GCA_013339685.2 of Hyalomma asiaticum. NCBI lineage: Eukaryota > Metazoa > Arthropoda > Arachnida > Ixodida > Ixodidae > Hyalomma > Hyalomma asiaticum. The sequence goes on from CM023484.1 coordinate 76,781,088, forward strand.
TACGACGACGACTACATACATCGGGGACGCACGACCCACGCCTTAAGGAGCTTCGCCCCTAAAATGCCTCTTATTGTTCACCGTTCATCACGTGGGGCTCACGCGAAGGCATGCTGTCATACACCCAAACTACACTGATTCTTTTGCAGCCGTTGCTAGCGTGTTGCTTTGTTGCCGCCGGTGTTCCTGCTGATATTGCGAAACGTGCTTGTCAGTCTAAGCACTGGCAACAACGCGCGATGGGTGATGACTACTGCAAAGTATTGGGCATAAATATACCGCTGCTAATGAATGCGTGAACGCGTCTGGCATTAATGTCAAGATTGAAGAGACGAACTATTCTTTTCTTGTGTGCAACCACCAAAGGACAGTTTTCGCACTGACCGCCCTCGAATGGCGCGGACACGCTACACATAAGCGTCGCTCAGTTTGGATGCACCCGACAAACGGCTCCACGCCAGCAAGCGTGCGTATTCACAAGTGATAAAGATCAAACGCTCATAACCAGCTGTTACATCGAAGCTGTCTTTGCCGACCCTGCGCCGTCGTAGTAATCACTCAGGCTAGAATGAAGAAATTCTGTTGGCTACGCGGGTTTTGAACGCGGGTCCTAATGGCTCGTAGGCAAGTGTTATAACAACTAGGCTACAAGTCCAAGCCGGCACAACGTGAATTTGTGGTAAGCAAATGAACGCGTTGTACCGGTAATTGTAACACAGCAGGAAAGCATAACGCTCGCTAGGGGCGTCTCACTTAAATATTTTCCAGAAATTAAGATAAAGCCATAACTGTAGTGATGCTTTCGCTACGAAGTACCAGGAAGGCGATTCGCACTTTTCTTAGACACTCAAATTAACTGTAATAAACCGAGGCAAGGCACCTGTGTTCGTAAAGAGGGAAATGTGTAGCTATAGGTAGCTGCACATTTCTCGCGTTTGCCTGAATGATCGTTAAAGTACTGCGTCTTGTGCTTTTCCCCACCAGGATACGTTTTGATATCGACAACGATTAGTGCCAAAGCATAGGGAAAAGTTTCTCTCCAGCCGACCTCAGCCACCAAAACCTCTGTGATGTTTACAAGAGCTTATGGCCATCACATACACGATGTTTGTTATCGAAATATTGAAAGCGATATAGTGACGTCGGAGAACGCGGCTGTTGGCAGAGCTTCAGAGAAGGTTTCGGAAAGGCTTTATTATCTTGGGAGCTTCTCGGTGTCCGGTAGGGTCGAGAAGTATCAACGTTCAGCTTGGGACGTGATGGGCCATCCTTGTTCAGAACAGAAAGCATTCGTTCGCTGAAACTTCACGAAGTGGAGACGCGGTTCTCGTTGTGCGTGCAGCAGATTTGACGAAGCTAAGTGCGACGCTGGCTTCCAGGTTTGATTGTTCTCCTTTGTTTGACGATAATAATAATATAATAATAATAATAATAATAATAATAATAATAATAATAATAATAATAATAATAATAATAATAAGGGTACTTCGTTGAAGGAAAGGACGCTAATTTCTGCAGCCGTTGTCAGGAGCACGGCGAAGCGTCCCTGGGAGCAGTGGAAAGGCACTGAAAGAGATAGAAAGCAGAGAAAAGCCGTGGTGGAGGACTCCGAAAATTTAGACCACCTGGGGTTCTTTAACGTGCGCTGACGACGCACAGTACACGGGCCTCTGGTATTTCCGGCTCCGTCGAAAATGCGACCGTCATGGCCGGGGTCGAACCCGCGTTTTGGTGACGTGGTGTGATATGACATGATGGCCTACCATATATGTGAGAAGGGAAAGAGGGGGGGGGGGGGGGAGGGAGAGGAGCAGATGAGCAGATGGGTAAGCGGTCAACAATCCACAAGTTGACGAGCAACCTTTGGCTTCTTCTTGTGGACAATGCACTACAAAGCTGAATGTTTTTCGCCTACTGACGAATGACAGCGTTTTATAAAAAGAAGAACTTTTTTTTGTGCTTCTCAAGCTTAAACTGTTTCTGAAAGGGACACCAAAGTCAAAATATATAGAGTTTAGACTGATAACTTACGTTGAGAGAACTTAGTTCTCAAAATATCACTGTTTTTGTTCGATATTAAAAGAGAAAATGAATGTAAGAGCTTTGATTTTGAAATTCGCACCGGAAGATGGGCCTCATGACATCAGAACGCCAATTCTTACTTCTTTTTCTTGTTCTAGCAAAATACGATCCATCAAGTGTTCTGAAACCCGTGTGTTGAATCACTAGGCCCCTTAGAACAAAATGTTTGCCTTTCTTGCTGGTAAATAATTATGTACGCCTTAGAAAACCCCGTCAAAGTCCTGCGACATTACGCGTATGAGTGCTGGTATTAGGTGTAACCACCTGTATTTCCTTTTCACGCGTCTCTAGCGCAGTGATTGTCTTCTCTTCCCAAGAATGGTGCTTTTGGTATTGCTGGAGGTAACCTACTAATACAAGAAAAATTGTTTTTCGCGTTAGTGTCGCCGGAAATAACATTCGAGCTTGTATAGAAGAACACGACACACGCGCTGACTCACAACAACAGATTTATTCGAAAACACCTGGAAAAACATATATAGCCGTCGGCTTGGTCACACCACAAAACCCTGCACTCTGCATCTGCGCTGCAGAGTAATCAGGGTCACAAAGTTACCCGATCATGGCGACGAGACATGTGTGTAAAAAAAAGAGAAATACAAAATCGAATGCCAACAAAAAAGCAAAAGCATACAACGCCGTTCACAAATGTCAAGGCGGTAATGTGGGCTAGTTGGTTGCCGGATCTCGCAATCATTTTTCTTTTTGCAGCGCAGAAGAACAAACACGGAGACCAGGAAGACACAAATAGACGGTACGGGCGCATGTCCGGTCTATTTGTGTCTTTCCTGTGTCTCTGTTTGTTCTTCCGCGCTAAAAAAAAAAAAACGATTGCGAGAAACAGTTCAGAAAAATTATACATACAATGCGACAGGCTGAAATTCAAGTGGCTAACCTCCTTGTCGCCAAAGGCCAGAGGCGGATTGCTCACGCAGTCGTCCTCCTCCCTTCCGATGTAAAGATCCTCCATCCTCCATCACTTCTGTAGTGCACTTGTGCGGATGCCTAAACAAACACGAGGATTCCTCTGCCACCGGCCGATATCTACGTTCCTTACAGTGAGCGGGTGACTGCAAACTGCCAGAAGTCGTTAATGATGACAACTGCATGGTCTCTTAGTCTAATATTGCCACAATGCCCTCCTTACATTTTAATGACACTTTATAGGCGAGAGATGATATGCAACAAGCATATCTTTCTTTTTCTTTTTCTGGAAATAGAGTACATGTCTTAAGTAAACCAGATAGTTTTTACGCAACGGGAGCAGATTGGCGAACGTTTGTTTGGAGTGGATAGGACAACTCGCACCCCAAACCGAACAACGGTCTCCGATCTTGTCCCCGCTCTCTGCATTTCAATATGCACCTATAGGCTTGAAATATATTCTGTACGAAAACATGTCAGAAAGGTGCGCAACTTAAAAGTAGAGGCATGGCACCATACTTATAGCGGCATTTGGCCAGAAAAGTCAATGCTAACAGACCACGCAAGAAACTGTCTTTGGGCTTTTGATTTGTGCCTGGCAGTGCTATATGTAGCCTAATGTTCACCAAAAACTGATAGCGCCCGTAGTCTGCATAAAATTAAACGAGCTCCCGGACGAGATAGAAAGCTCGACTGCTCTTTTTTTGTTTCAACCTCTGTGAGTGGTCCTTCTACTTGAACATCTGCTGTCTTGTGTGAGACAGAAGAGAGAGAGAGAGAGAGAGAGAGAGAGAGAGAGAGCGAAAGACTGTCCGTTTCTAACGATGATGATGGGTTTGTGCTAGCGCGTTACGGCGCGTGTGTAAGCTGGTGTAAGACGCTGTGGCCTCTCCGCCTTATACTCTTTCAGCAGTCATGTGATGGCGTCGGCAAACGCGGTGCACGTTCCGGCCTGTGTAAGGGGCTGCGTAAGACGCTGTGGCCTCTCCCCCCTTACTAGAGTGTACTGCATGTTTGTAACGCGTTTGTGCTAGCGTCACCTTAAACGCCAGATCCCAGCGTTCGAATAGAGTGTTTCTCACGACTTTACATGATGATCGACTGGGCGAATTACACGGAAGATTAACGGTTTATCGGTGGTTCACTCCGGAGCTTCGCCCACTCATCATCATTCACCCCGTGGATATGCTGTGAATTTTTTATGACTAAGCTTCTAGTTTGTCGCGTGACGCCTTACACTAGCATTTTTCCTTCCTCCGTGGGTTTCTAGGATTTTCGCCGCCATCGGATGGATGAATGAATGAATCAATGAAAAAACTTTATTTTGCAAGGTAAGTTTCCAGAGCTCCTGTGGCCTTTGCCATCTTGCCAGCTCTATCGATCATCTTGAGCTGTTTTTCAGGCTTCGAGCAGGATAGCGCAGCCTCCCACTGCTCCGGTGTTGGTCGCTTGTTTACTGGCACTACCTTAGATTGCTTTAGTGTTGGGTGTTCCCCGCATAGCGGACATCTATCGTTATATGTTGTGGGATAGATTTTACTGAGTAGGCTCAAAGTGGGGAATGTATTAGTCTGCAGTTGTCTCCAGGTAACCGACTGCTCTCTACTAAGGTCTTTATGGGGTGGGGGATAGGCCCTCCTTAAGGCTCATTGGTGTTCTAAAATTGATCTATAACAATGCGGCCACGGCGGCCGATTTTGAACACACGTCTTGAAGCCTGCAATAAAGTGGCTTGCTTCGGCGATTGCCCGAAGTGTTTATGAAAGAGGCAGAGACCTCCTGCGTCTTAACTGTTTGCTTTACCAGTCAATGAAACTAGGTTAAAAACTGCATTCGTTAGAAAAAGATTACCTTATTCAACCGAGAAGTTCTTGGAGCAGGAAAACTAGCAAACAATTATCTTAGTCCGGATGATCGCTGAAATTCGAGCGTCTGCGATGCCTATGCTAGTTCGGATGAAATCTGCATCGCACTGCGTACGTAGTTTACACTTTCCATTTGATATGGTCACAAGCGTGGACGTTAGGGACAACTCTCCCGTAGCTGATCACTGCGCTGAGTATGCCACTGGTTCTTGTAGCAAACGAACACGTCATGCCTTCTTATTGAGCGTCTCTGCTGGCTCGTCGAAGCTCCCAAGTGTTTCAAAGAGTTGAGTGAGACAACAAGTCTTTTATTATAAATTACTCAGCGAGCGTGTGGGAGTGAGACCTCCCAATCGCTCAGGAGTCAGGACTCAAAAAATCGCCGCATTTGCGCAACTATTGGCACAAATATTGGTACAAATATGAATATGAAATATTGGTAACACTACGAAGAACAGACAGAGCAGGACAAGACCGTCACATTGGTGCTGATTTTGGGCAGAACAAGGTGGCATGAGCCTTTAGTTCGCCATCATTGGAAAACACCAGCCCCCAGTAGCCGTCGTTTATTAGCAACGAAAATCGTCATCAGAGATCATTTTGCAATGCTATAGCCGTCATTGATCACAGTTCAGCTAGCGCCAGTCGATATTAGCCAGGGCTAACCATTGGTCGCAGCATGATAACGAATTCGGTAGGTGTGCAAAATGCCTCTTATTGTTCACCGTTCATCACGTGGGGCTCACGCGAAGGCATGCTGTCATACACCCAAACTACAATGATTCTTTTGCAGCCGTTGCTAGCGTGTTGCTTTGTTGCCGCCGGTGTTCCTGCTGATATTGCGAAACGTGCTTGTCAATCTAAGCACTGGCAACAACGCGCGATGGGTGATGACTACTGCAAAGTATTGGGCATAAATATACCGCTGCTAATGAATGCGTGAACGCGTCTAGCATTAATGTCAACATTGAAGAGACGAACTACTCTCTGCTTGTGTGCAACCACCAAAGGACAGTTTTCGCACTGACCGCCCTTGACTGGCGCGGACACACTACGCATAAGCGTCGCTCAGTTTGGATGCACCCGACAAACGGCTCCACGCCAGCAAGCGTGCGTATTCACAAGTGATAAAGATCAAACGCTCAGAACCAGCTGTTACATCGAAGCTGTCTTTGTCGACCCTGCGCCGTCGTAGTAATCACTCAGGCTAGAATGAAGAAATTCTGTTGGCTACGCGGGTTTTGAACGCGGGTCCTAATGGCTCGTAGGCAAGTGTTATAACAACTAGGCTACAAGTCCAAGCCGGCACAACGTGAATTTGTGGTAAGCAAATGAACGCGTTGTACCGGTAATTGTAACACGGCAGGAAAGCATAACGCTCGCTAGGAGCGTCTCACTTAAATATTTTCCAGAAATTAAGATAAAGCCATAACTGTAGTGATGCTTTCGCTACGAAGTACCAGGAAGGCGATTCGCACTTTTCTTAGACACTCAAATTAACTGTAATAAACCGAGGCAAGGCACCTGTGTTCGTAAAGAGGGAAATGTGTAGCTATAGGTAGCTGCACATTTCTCGCGTTTGCCTGAATGATCGTTAAAGTACTGCGTCTTGTGCTTTTCCCCACCAGGATACGTTTTGATATCGACAACGATTAGTGCCAAAGCATAGGGAAAAGTTTCTCTGCAGCCGACCTCAACCACCAAAACCTCTGTGATGTTTACAAGAGCTTATGGCCATCATATACACGATGTTTGTTATCGAAATATTGAAAGCGATATAGTGACGTCGGAGAACGCGGCTGTTGGCAGAGCTTCAGAGAAGGTTTCGGAAAGGCTTTATTATCTTGGGAGCTTCTCGGTGTCCGGTAGGGTCGAGAAGTATCAACGTTCAGCTTGGGACGTGATGGGCGATCCTTGTTCAGAACAGAAAGCATTCGTTCGCTGCAACTTCACGAAGTGGAGACGCGGTTCTCGTTGGCGTGCAGCAGGTTTGACGAAGATAAGTGCGACACTGGCTTCCAGGTTTGATTGTTATCCTTTGTTTGACGATAATAATAATAATAATAATAATAATAATAATAATAATAATAATAATAATAATAATAATAATAATAATAATAATAATGGTACTTCGTTGAACGAAAGGACGCTAATTTCTGCAGCCGTTGTCAGGAGCATGGCGAAGCGTCCCTGGGAGCAGTGGAAAGGCACTGAAAGAGATAGAAAGCACAGATAAGCCGTGGTGGAGGACTCCGAAAATTTAGACCACCTGGGGTTCTTTAACGTGCGCTGACGACGCACAGTACACGGGCCTCTGGTATTTCCGGCTCCGTCGAAAATGCGACCGTCATGGCCGGGGTCGAACCCGCGTTTTGGTGACGTGGTGTGATATGACATGATGGCCTACCATATATGTGAGAAGGGAAAGAGGGGGGGGGGGAAGGGAGAGGAGCAGATGAGCAGATCGGTAAGCGGTCAACAATCCACAAGTTGACGAGCAACCTTTGGCTTCTTCTTGTGGACAATGCACTACAAAGCTGAATGTTTTTCGCCTACTGACGAATGACAGCGTTTTATAAAAACAAGAACTTTTTTTTGTGCTTCTCAAGCTTAAACTGTTTCTGAAAGGGACACCAAAGTCAAAATATATAGAGTTTAGACTGATAACTTACGTTGAGAGAACTTAGTTGTTCTCAAAATATCACTGTTTTTGTTCGATATTAAAAGAGAAAATGAATGTAAGAGCTTTGATTTTGAAATTCGCACCGGAAGATGGGCCTCATGACATCAGAACGCCAATTCTTACTTCTTTTTTCTTGTTCTAGCAAAATACGATCCATCAAGTGTTCTGAAACCCGTGTGTTGAATCACTAGGCCCCTTAGAACAAAATGTTTGCCTTTCTTGCTGGTAAATAATTATGTACGCCTTAGAAAACCCCGTCAAAGTCCTGCGACATTACGCGTATGAGTGCTGGTATTAGGTGTAACCACCTGTATTTCCTTTTCACGCGTCTCTAGCGCAGTGATTGTCTTCTCTTCCCAAGAATGGTGCTTTTGGTATTGCTGGAGGTAACCTGCTAATACAAGAAAAATTGTTTTTCGCGTTAGTGTCGCCGGAAATAACATTCGAGCTTGTATAGAAGAACACGACACACGCGCTGACTCACAACAACAGATTTATTCGAAAGCACATGGAAAAACATATATAGCCGTCGGCTTGGTCACACCACAAAACCCTGCACTCTGCATCTGCGCTGCAGAGTAATCAGGGTCACAAAGTTACCCGATCATGGCGACGAGACGTGTGTGTAAAAAAAAAAAGAGAAATACAAAATCGAATGCCAACAAAAAAGCAAAAGCATACAACGCAGTTCAGAAATGTCAAGGCGGTAATGTGGGCTAGTTGGTTGCCGGATCTCGCACTCATTTTTCTTTTTGCAGCGCAGAAGAACAAACACGGACACCAGGAAGACACAAATAGACCGTACGGGCGCATGCGCGGTCTATTTGTGTCTTTCCTGTGTCTGTGTTTGTTCTTCCGCGCTAAAAAAAAAAAAAACGATTGCGAGAAACAGTTCAGAGAAATTATACATACGATGCGACAGGCTGAAATTCAAGTAGCGAACGTCCTTGTCGCCAAAGGCCAGAGGCGGATTACTCACGCAGTCTTCCTCCTCCCTTCCGACGTAAAGATTCTCCATCACTTCTGTAGTGCACTTGTGCGGATGCCTAAACAAACACGAGGATTCCTCTGCCACCGGCCGATATCTACGTTCCTTACAGTGAGCGGGTGACTGCAAACTGCCAGAAGTCGTTAACGATGACAACTGCATGGTCTCTTAGTCTAATATTGACACAACGCCCTCCTTACATTTTAATGACACTTTATAGGCGAGAGATGATATGCAACAAGCATATCTTTCTTTTTCTTTTTCTGGAAATAGAGTACATGTCTTAAGTAAACCAGATAGTTTTTACGCAACGGGAGCAGATTGGCGAACGTTTATTTGGAGTGGATAGGACAACTCGCACCCCAAACCGAACAACGGTCTCCGATCTTGTCCCCGCTCTCTGCATTTCAATATGCACCTATAGGCTTGAAATATATTCTGTACGAAAACATGTCAGAAAGGTGCGCAACTTAAAAGTAGAGGCATGGCACCATACTTATAGCGGCATTTGGCCAGAAAAGTCAATGCTAACAGACCACGCAAGAAACTGTCTTTGGGCTTTTGATTTGTGCCTGGCAGTGCTATATGTAGCCTAATGTTCACCAAAAACTGATAGCGCCCGTAGTCTGCATAAAATTAAACGAGCTCCCGGACGAGATAGAAAGCTCGACTGCTCTTTTTTTGTTTCAACCTCTGTGAGTGGTCCTTCTACTTGAACATCTGTTGATATTTGCATGCTCGATGCCGCTGTAATCTGAGACGATAGATCGCCTACTTATATACGCCAAGTAATGCGTCGATCAAAAATCAGTATTTTTTGCCTTTCTGTCAGGACTGTTTATGATAAACAGTCCCACACAAGGAAGTCTTGATCAGACTTGTCGCACTGACATTAGCATATGCTGCTAATGTCAGTGCGAAGCCCAGCCTCAAGGAAGCCCAGCTTCAGAGGTGCTAACAATGTTTCCAATATATTAGATCTTACCTCTATTTCCGTCGTCTTAGATTAAAGGAGCTGTAAAGGAAACCTTTCTGGGTTTCTGAAGCCATATTTAGACGAGCTGCTTTCGAGCTCTTAACTTAAACGGTAATAACTACTTAATACAAATATAAGCACGTAAATTTCGCCTATCAACAGAAGCTATTTACATCTGACGCTGAAATATTTGACTACGCCTAAACGAAGGTATTATCGCCAGCGATAACATTTATTTACTAGCCATGCACACACCAGTGATATCAAACACGTCGCACGCTTACTTGAGTTCATCTACGTGGAAAAGACCAAGAAGCATGACGCGACCTCGAACCGGTGCGAAAACATAGCCGACATGAAGCTGGCGTGCGTTCGATATGTTAATAGCCGTGAAAGAAGAAAAGAAAAATAAGACATTCGCTATACTGGTTTTTAACGTCGGCTTCGCACGTCTACGCGCGTGCCTGCGAGGCAGTATTCCCCTATCTTTGACTTAATTTATTTTTGCTACTGCGTGCAGCCAAATCCTGGCCTTGGGACGCAATCTACGACAGCCATTGCTCCGCAGCCAACGTAACGATGACGCACAGTCTATTCAGGTGAGCGAACGTGCGAGATTCGCGCGTTGACAGTTTTGCACACGGTGTACCGGTTCTGAGAGCTGTCACTCGCAGAGGTTGGGCGAGTTCTTATTGTGACAGAAAGCGTGATGACGACAACGTTCGGCACAGAGCGGCGAACGTCATAATATTGGGGCGAAAGACGTAACCGGCTCATGCCAAGCGTTACATGGTCTTCGGCGTGGGTGTGGCGCTATGTACTAAAAAGTAGAAATAACTCGACCCTTGTTCAGTTTGTAAATACTAAAATTGACAACCGAGGATGCCAATGGTAGACTAACGTTACTGATAGGTGGTGACATAAAAAAATAAAATAAATATGATAAACTCAAAATAAATAAAGCAATAACACTGCGTGCCTCTCATCGCACCGGGACCGAACGTCATAAAGGAAAAAGTGATGCATTACGGATGTGCAACCGGGACTTAGCCTCCTTTTGTTACAAAAGCGTAACAATCAGTGAATTTCTTCTCACTCAGATTTTTCTTTCCTTTTCCTTAATCATCGTCTTAGCGTTCATTGATCAGAGCCAAAAGTGAACGATTTTCTTGCAACCCTTGCATATATTTCTTTCTTCTTGGGTATTCGAATACATTTTTCTTATTTCTTTCTATAACTTTTATCTTGTTTTGTGCATTTGTCTTAATAGTTATTATACTTTGAGGTTCTAACAATGTTGCTATTTTTCATACAACCGCCACGTACGCCTTGTAACGGACCATCGGCCCAGTCAAGCTTTATTTCCAACAGCTTTTCGTCTGCGGTATCCCCAGAACCATTGTATTTCTGGAAGTAATTATGTATTGCATTGTATTGTATTAACGAAAGGGAAGGGGGTCAAAGGCTCGCTTTTATTTGTTAGAAACAAGTTAATGAAACAACAAACATTGAAGCCTAGGAAAGCAATTTGTAATTATGATATTGTAATTTTGGGGTAAGTAGAAAGGAATTAAAGTGGACGAAAAGACAAACCTGCCTTCGGTGGGAACCGAACCCACGACCTTCGGATATCGCGTCCGATGCTCTACCCACTGAGCTACGAAGGCGGTCGTCCCCCCGTCCACTTTATTGGGTATTTAGTATATGGAATCCTGGGGCTGGGAGTGTTAGGCAGCGCCACTCGTAGCTATAGCGGCGAGTGTAGCACACTCGTGGGTTCGGTTCCCACCGAAAGAAGGTTTGTCTTTTCGTCCACTTTAATTCCTTTCTTCTTACCCCAAAATTACAATATCATAATTACGAATTGGAATAACTTCCCCTATGCTTTCCTAGGCTTCAATGTTTGTTGTTTCACTAACTTGTTTCTAACAAATAAAAGCGAGGCTTTGACCACCTTCCCTTTTGTTATTTCATAGCTTGGGTCTCGTTGCGGCAAACTTGGTGCCTTAGGTAGCATATGAGGGTTTATTAGGCAGCAGCCACCTCGTCATAAGATCACGTTCTACGTGACGCCTCGTGGCAATAAGAGTGTGCTACACTCGCCGCTATGGCTACGAGTGGCGCTGCCTAACACTCCCAGGATTCCATATACATAAATACTCAGTAAAGTGGACAGGGGGACGACCGCCTTCGTAGCTCAGTGGGTTCGGTTCCCACCGAAGGCAGGTTTGTCTTTTCGCCACTTTAATTTCTTTCTACTTACCCCAAAATTACAATATCATAATTACAAATTGGAATAACTTCCCCTATGCTTCCCTAGGCTTCAATGTTTGTTGTTTCATTAAATTGTATTGTATTGTATTTTATCCATATAATGAAGCTATATGTTAGAGTTATTTCTATTCAGAGTAATTATTTCTTTCTGGTATTGAAATGAAACAACAGTAAGGCAACTTAATCATTACAGCGTAACATATATAATGGGTTCCTTACAATCTTCGAGTTTGGTGGCGATGTTTTCCGCGGTTTCGACCACTGAACAACATAAATGCGTCTCTTCATTCAATAAAAGATACCGTTTGACAGTAAATGCTCTCTTCGTGTTTGATCTTTCGTTCTTGTCATTTGCCATTTTTTATGGTCATTTCACTGCAAGGTGAAAAGTTAACACCCTCTGTAAACCATGAATCTACTTATCCTGTTGCAACGAAGCCACAACAGAACAGACACACCACGGTGGTTTAGTGTCTATGGCACTCGGCTACTGATTCGAAGGTCGGGGGATGGAATCCCGGCCGTGGCGGCTGCGTTTCGATGGAGGTGAACTGCGCGATGCCGTTGCACGTTAGAGAAGCCCATGTGGTCGAAAATCGCGAAATTTACAGCGACTCTCATAGTCGTATTCTGGTGTTGGGGCGTAAAATCTCAAAAATTATTACAATTCGTGGGATTTTATAGTAGAACTTCGCAGGATATTTCGGTGTGATTTTTAATCGCAGTTCATATTCGTACTTTCACCTTGAAATTTGTCTCTTGTTCGAATTACGACTGCATCTGCAGGAGAAAATCGGACAAGTAAGGGCCGATTTCGTTAAGGTTCTCTTGTTTGGCGTAACCATATTCGGTTGTTTTTCAGGATAATAAGGTTGTGTTGCGAGAGTCTGAGCCTATCGGAATACCACTACGTTTTACGTTGCAGGAGCTGAGCAGTTTGCATAGGTATTTTTGTGACATCTGCGAATCGTAACAGCTGAACATAAACCAGATCGACTTCCTGGTATGTGTCGCGATTTCACAGTATTAGTATTTGAGTTCACGAGGTGACATGCACTGTTATATTTCTGGAATAAAAGCTGTGCACACAAAACGTCTTATCTCAGGCACATACCAGATGACTTTCTAGAAAGCCGAGTAATTTCAAACGCCATTTTTTTGCATAACGTGCTAGATTCGTCGTTGGTAAAATAGACAATGACTCCTAAAGGCTCCTATTTATACACGGCGCTCAAGGATTACCGGCATAGGCTACCAATTCATTGAAACGGATTGAAAGATTTCGCGGTGAGCAGAAGGGCAAGAAGGAAACTATTAAATTACCGGCGAAAAAAGGCAGGCAACAAATGCATATAATCTGACTCGGTATAAGAATTGTAGAATACAAGCACCGATGAATCTTTCAGTAAAGAATGAAAAGTTACAGCAGAGAGAACGAAAATACGAGAACGCAGTACATGTATACAACATTACAACACATACACCAAATTAATAATTTTTATAAAGAAACAAAATTAATTTTATAGGATTCAGGCTATATCTTAGTATGATAGTAACGAGCACGGAAGAATAGGTACGCTTGTTTTATGTCCTCTACATCTGATTCATTATTATCGCACCAACAATTCTTGCCTAAGCAGCACACCGGTTGTCCTACACTTGTTAACATCCACGCCTTTCCCTCTCTAATATTTCTTTCATTGCCTAAGCAGTGTGGGCAAATACCTTATGCCGCTCTATTTCGCAGTGCGGGTCCAAAATGAGGAGTAACTATGTCCATAATCGTAAAGCAGCCACATCTCCAAATAAAACATTAGGCTAAGCGTTTACAACGTTCTGCATTATCCTGGCATTATCCTGGCATTATCCTGCTGCCGTGTTTAATTGCTGCTCAGATTGATTACGTTCTGCTCTATGGATTGATTCGCCGAAGTGCGTGCGCTCATCCAGTTTGTTTTTCGCTATTTTCCCGGACACTCAGAGAGTAAACCCGAAGTATTTTTAAAACGGTACACGAACGCCGTTATGTTGCCGAGGAAAGTATGCAAAGTGAGTCTCTTACCTAGCGGTGCCGCCGATCTCTGTTGTTGCGCCGTGTGTGGCAATGACTGTTGGGTTATTCGTGGAGCCTCCTCGGGGATTTTCTTCATCTCATGCATATTCAAGTACGTCGCAAGTGCCAGTATCGGCAAAGGCCTCAACCATCTACACAGTGCACTCGAACTGCATGATGGGCTGTTGCATCGGGTCCGATTGCCGACTTGCTTGAACTCTCCGTAGATTGTATTTCAAGTTTCTATCTTTATCTGCAAACAGTGTGTTCGGATATAACGGGCTCCATAAATAGAAAAAAAGGCTGTCGATTTTAGCTCTAGTGTAATTTCTGTGCAACCTTACCGAAATTTGGAATCTCCGTGTCTTGAGCCTCTTTGAAATGCCGTATTAAGAAAAATGAGGAATTGAATATGTGTGTACTTTTCGCTTCCACTAGTAACAGGCGTGTTTCGATAAACGACCCTGTTGGCAGGAAGGGTAAAGTTATGTAATATTTTCGTCTGTAGCAACGATTGTGTTCTCGAGCGCGCCGCACGTGGGAATATTGCTGGGGCTGTAAGTATAACTTCTCTCTTCAGAAAAATCACAAGTCAGGTCTTCACGCTCTTCGAGTCATTTTTATCTTTAAGCAGCGGGTACTCCCATTCTGCAGTGTACGGTAGCCTACATTTCCAGCACTATGGTTCTGCAACTGGTCATCAAGAGGCAGCATCCCCCGTCCACTACTAGTCTCACCCCTGACTTTAGCCTCGCTCTGCATTCTGCTGTCGTCCTTAGTTCTAGTGTCGCGAGCCCAGAATGCGTCGATCGCTTCGGCCAGAAAGGATCGGAGGCAGTGACGTCTACGAGCCCGGTCAGCACTGTCGAAGAAACGGACGAAATCAACTACGGGCAAGTTCTTCGAGAAATGTTGGCCGCGGGCCTCTCCAAGGTGCCGCGCTCATTTGTGAGAAAACTTCTGGCAGCCGATGTGCGGTTCGAGTGCAGCACGGCGTTCTTACGGACCATGAGAGCCTTCCAGAACATGGAAGCGTGGGCGCTGAGACGTGAGTACTTGCGTGTGGTGTTTTGATGCGTGTATTCGTAAGCACTTGACGTAAGTACGGCAGTTTCCTCGCACGGCGAGAAGTATGCTATGGTTGTTCTTTACGGAAAGGAGGTGCGTGTGCGATTACTTCGAAGCTTTGAGATATCCGTATGCTATCGTGTTGTTTTTGCACAAGACGATAAAGGACGTAGTCACCCGCGGATGAGTTGGATTTTGTATGCCGTCAGTTTCTATAAATTAACGTATGTCATCTTTGGAAATCCTGAAAGGAGGACGACCATGCACTGTCCTTTATCGACCACCTGAAAAAAAAAATATAGAAAGGAAGAAAGCGACTCACTGAATTTGAATACTTAGCGGTGAAAGGAACGTTTTACTCAGCCAAGGACCGGTCGGTATCTTCAAGTTGGAAAGGGAAGTCACAGTGTGAGATGTCTGCCGCGAATTCGGCTGAATGCTTCCTGAATGTCAATGAACGAGGCATCCACATTAATTTCGCTGTTGCGCAGAAGCTAATTCAGTCAGTGAAGCTTGCCGTGTCTCACAAAAGACACCCGATGAAGGCTGCAGAGATTATGTAGGAGCAAAAAAGAAACGCCGAAACAATTCTTAAGTTTAGACCATCGGAACAAGGTATCTGATCCATTGTTTCTTAGCGGATGCAAGCTGCTGCTTTGACAGCCGGCGTCGTTGCACGCAGTCCTAATCCCTTGATATTTTTGTTTTTTTTTAGGGATCAGAAATGATTTAGCTTACGCCCTAATAAGACGGTAGCTCACCTATTCAAATAACCATGGGAACATGTGACAAGAGCAGTCTTATTATTGAGTTAAGAGTCATTGTTCCTAGGAAATTTTGTGGCATTGGCAACTCAGGAAAACGCTGTTTCATGTGGCTACGCTGTTCAAATAAACAAAGGCGGCTGCGATAACCAAGGTCATGATGGCAGCGCTTTCGCTTAGGGCTGTAGTGAAGTTCCTGGATTGCGGCCTTCAGTTGTGCTGTTTTGTCGAAGGTGAAAAGGTGTGTGCTGCCGATAACTTCATATTAAATCGGTCTGAAGGATTTCTGCGATGAAGCGACGTAAACATTGTCGCGCTTCGCGCGCGAACGCCCAGCTTGCTCTGCGAGCTGCTACAGGTACGTTTTAAAGATCTCGATCCTTCAAAGCGAGCCGAGGTTGAGGTAAGCTAGTGTTTGGGGGTACCAGGCCTCTCAGGCAGATGCGTTTCTTGGGAACCAGTGTATTGCCACAGACCTCAGGAGTGCGCACAGCGTCGGAAAGCTAAGTAACGGCACGGTATACCCAGGCGAATGCCCCAAAACGTAGGGCGAGCGCTATTTTCAGTTTCCGCTATATTTCTTGCGAACAGGTGAACTGCAAACGTGCCACGTAGAGTGAGAACACAACATTGTCTGCATACATCGCCTAAAGAAAGCGGGCACAAGGCACGTGTGTGCACTATACCTCGCTCTTCGCTATTACGTTGCATGCGTCGCAAAGTAAGTCAGCGAAGATATTTCTGCCTCCTCTTAATTTGAGCATCAGTAACGCGTAGACTGGCGTAGAAAGCGAGCGTAGCCGAATTTCGCGTACATCCTTTATGCATAAAAGCGCGTGCCTAAACGAGAGCACACATTTGCAGTTTGAGACGCCTACGCGGCATTGAACATAACACATGCACGTAAATAATGCTGTACTCAAGGGAGAGAAAGAAGTCGTCGTGAGTGAAGTTCGAAACGAACCAGCATATTAACTGAAATTTGTCGCCGATGTGCGAGTTTCTTATCCGCATCGCACCTCCGTAGCACGTCGTCTGCTTCTGCCGGGAAACGATGCGTTGGGGCCTTTCCACCACGATGCCACCTGTCTACGCGCACGGCAATAGCATTTTTACCTGACCATCATTTTATGGCTTTGGTACGGCGATGACTAATGAACTATGCAGTTGTTCCTTAGCGCTTGGTAACGCGGTAACGTGCTGCTTTTATAGGCCGACCCTGGGTCGCATGTTTCCGGGCGCGTCCGATAGGTGGCGACCACTGAGTTGGAATAGCGAATTGTTGTGAATGCTAAAAGGAAAAGTCTTTACCTTGTAGATGTCATTAAGCCGAAGTGTAACTTCAGCAGCTGTACACGGCCTGCATATTTCGTTAAATGGGTGTCTACCGTTCTTCAACCCTACCCTGTTTCTTGCCGCAATAGAAAGCGCGTCATTAGATCTTACTGTAGTTTCGACTGGAATGTGACCGGAAATGCTTAAAACAGAATCCTTAGATCTAATGGTCTCCTTTACTGCTTGTGTAGGGGCACCAGCGGCACTGATTTCCTTGCTTTTCCGGGAGTGATTGCTTTTTTTTTGCCTATCATTAAAATATTACCGCAGTAGTCGTTCGCAGCACGCGATCGGTCAGATAAAATATGCCAGAAGATTTATTCTACTGCAGTACGGGCAAGTCGCTAATTTATAGATGATGCCGCGAAACGTAACATTTAACGCGCAGAATAGAAAATTACTCTTCAACGTGAAGGAACACTACCTGATCTGATATAAAATTCAGTTGTAAGCGATAAAAGCGACAATTTTTTTTTTTTTTTTTTGAGGGAGGCGATTGGACCTGTGTAGATGTTTTCTTGGTCTTTCTTTACACTTAGAGCTTGACGCACGTCACCAAGGAAGGCGCCGCCGGAAATTTTTTCGCAACATTTTGAGCAAGGTTAACAATCTTATTCCTTTCTTGTAGGGTACGAGTATGCTCGCCTCCATCAATGTAAGGAAAGATATTTTCATCACAGCCGAAAAAAAAAAAGCTTTTCGAGCAGTATACACAGTCCCTTTCAGCTTAGGTGAATTCAGAGTCTGGTTTAGAGTATTCACTGCGAACTTAGTATCACAGCAACTTAAGACTGCTGTAAACGCTGCATACACGTGTTCTTGGTAGGCATATGCATGGCACATAGAGCAGCGTCATGCGATAATCGTTAGCCTACGTACCATGTACACAGCGTGGTTATTGCTGTGTGTCGCAGTCATCGACGCCACGGGGAAGTATCCCACGGGTTTCTTCGAGGCCTCCCGGGTCGACATGGGAGCGTTCGACGAGTGCCTCGAGACCACTGTTCGGGACCGCAATGGGGACATTGTGTCTTGGGGCCAGTACTGCAATTTGCTTCTCTACGCTGAAAATGCCACCGCAGTGGAAGCGATGATGAGCTCCGTATCAGACGCCTTGCATCCAAGGGTGAGTGAATTGAAGAAGTACTTTCGTTTCACGCGATTTACACGTTCGAAGTCGCGGCTAAAGTAACCTACTCAAACCTATCGAAGCCCCCCTGACGTAACTGGCAAAGGTTTCAGGTCATTGATATCATGACCGACTAGTCATGTGCGTGCTTACCGCAGCTTTATGTCCTTTATGAAATGGTGGCGAGTCGACGCTCGGGACTTCATTATTTTGTACTCGCCGCACCTAATTCTTCACCGTGCACTTCTTTCTTTCTTTCTTTCTTTCTTTCTTTCTTTCTTTCTTTCTTTCTTTACAGCCCTACGCATAGTTGTTTTCATGAACAATTTGGCTGAGGGCAAGGGTATGCGTGTGGGTCCAGGACTAGAATGGGTCTGCCTTTCCCTTTTGCTCACACTACAGTCACGGCAGCGGGCATGGCAAGCTTCTAGAGAGCACCGCTATTAAAAGGACTGCGCGCGCAAACGCTACACATTTGCCTTCGCGTAACCGTCACCATGCACTAATGGGACGATGGCGAGAGTGGGTCGGAATTTTCCCTCTTGCGTGACACCAAGCAGCTTGGGAGTGCCGCAGGGCCGGCCAAGAGCAGCTTTTCTGTTAAAAACAAATGAAAGAGGGACATATAGGAGGCACAGCAAGTGTAGATAACGGTACACACTGAACACATGACACTAAACACAGTGTAGGAACTACGCAAGGTCTCGTTGTTGACAACAGTTCCAGTGCATCATCGTTATTTGTTTGCCTTACATCAGGCTGATGTGCAATCTCAAAGAAACCATGACGCGCTGCTCGAACAAGGTTACATTGCTATGACTTGCTCCCGATTGCGGAGGGGAGCTGCAGATATCTGGCAACTCGAACAAGTGTTCGAGCACTTTGCTGTATAGTGTCCGCACATCTTTCCCCTGGTGAAGACGATGTGCGGTGGGGGACGTGAACGCATCTCGTGCGCAAATCTCGGCAACATCTTAGCCCAGTCCAAATGTAAAGGGAGTTCCAGCGAACGCACGGGCTGGCTACATCCTCCTTCAAGGTACACTGGAGTGGCCGAACTAATTTCGTTCAGTAGGATTCAGCTTAGAAGCAGCTTTACAGCGGACATTCCACCAGTAACAGGTATCAGCATGAAATTGACAGCTGGGACTAGAGAGATCATTTTGAGAAGTAGTGCATCCACTGATGAATATAAACATGGTAATTTCGCTAGTCCACTCGGCGCTCTTCTCATCGCGAAGCCTTCTTCGTGATATGGCCGGTTTTTGACTTTCACAATGCATTTTCTTCCAGCTCGTGTACTTCAGCAAGCACGGAGCTCCTGCAGAAGACCCACTAGCTCGACTTGCGTTATGCTATATTAATGATTGCAACCAACACGACTTACAAGCTATGGTCAACACAGGTACGTCATTCGACTCAAGTTCTGGCTGTGTCCAGCTTTCGTTCCTATTCAAGGTACCACTGACTGGAAATACCTATCAAAATATGATAGGGAAATTTTGACAGCAATTCGAAAACTTTCTTCTGGCTATCCATTCTTCTCGCTGTCCTTCTTGTTGAGGTTCTCCCATATTCTCGCGCCCATACTATGTTTTCTTTTCTCTAATGTCAAATGCGCGGATGCAAACGTTCCCGTTCCCCGCCTAAAAAGGCCGGTATTAGAAGGTATTGGCGGGTGTATGAAAAAATTTCAAACGCGGCTTTCACGAAAGGGAACTGCGACTCGTATACCTAAGGTAACTGCTAAGTTACACCTAAGGTAGCTCAGAGTACAAGCTCATTGCTGAGCTTGTACTCTGAGCATGGCCTCCGCGATGCA